>OU015503.1:51901280-52508780 GCA_907164885.2 Dolomedes plantarius
CGGTGTCTAACATTCTAGCTTACGTTTCACGGTTTGATAACGTGCTGAATCAGTACACAATGTCACGTTCGCCGAAGATTCATGTGGGAAAAAAACACGGTTTTTTAAAATTTTAAGTTTAATCTCCCAATTTTGTTTAAAACAATTCTATTACACAGTGTAAGTTTGATAATAATAAAAAATCTTTTAACATAGGGACTAAAAAATTTTATAATCACTTGCCATGATTTCTTTATTAACTCAGGTGATATGCGCACCATTTCTGAGAATCGCGAACCATATAAAAAGACTAGCCAGTTTTATATTGCGGGTTAGTTTATTGTAACAGAAAAAAACTGCAATCTTATTTTCTCAGCTGCAGACCGAAAAATAAAGCCGCTTTCTACGCATCAAATCTGCCAGCATTGCGCGATCAAACATTTTACAGGTCATGTATGTGTTTACGACAGATGTTAATTTTACCGTTTTTGGCACGACGTAGATGAATTACTAATTGATAATACATTTGTTAAAAAACTACTGATGCAAAATAAAAATGATATCTCATTCAAATGAAAGTAAATTATTTTTAAATGCTCATATTAGTCAGGTACAAAGGCAATGATGTATTTCATGATAGGAAATTTATTAGTTCAAAAGGAAAGGAAATTTTGAATCCAGGTAACAATAATCATCTTTGAGATACACCGCTTATAAGAATCAATATCGCGAAAACAAATGTAATGCTAAAATTTTCTCTTTAAAGAATCAATCCACCGGATCAGTTTACACTCTTCGCTTTCCTTTCCACCCTCAAAATGCACGAAGTTATTTCTTCTTTTTTTAAAATAAAGATGGGTCGTAAAATTTATCCCTTAACACAACACTGTCCTATTAGCTTGACCCGTCCGATTTCACTTTTCTCCACTGACAAACAAAAATAGGGACTCCCACATGAATCTTCGGCGAACGTGACATTGTGTACTGATTCAGCACGTTATCAAACCGTGAAACGTAAGCTAGAATGTTAGACACCCGCAAATTTCATGCATGCAAAATTAAACCCACCACATTTTTATAAAGTCAAAAATGTTTTTCCCCGAAATCGACAATTTTGATGGCCAAATAAAAAATGTTATCATAAAGGCAATGATAGGAATTTTATTAGTTCAAAAAAAAAGAGAACCGCTTATAAGAATCACATATTACTGTTATTTTTTCGTCATAAACCGGTATTTGGGAACGTGAGATTTTCTTTCAATAAGCGGAATTAATTTAAGAATTAAACGCAATTCGATATGAATTTAAAAGAAGAAATCGAGTGCAAAGAATGCCACTCGACACAATTTTTGAAAAGAATCATTATATTTTGCCAATACTGAAACTTATTAGTGATGTCTAAAAATAAAAGGTCTTGACAATATTATTTTAGTTTACGAGGCTCTAAATTATATTATCAATGTAACTAACTTTTTTTAATAAGAAAAATTGCGTAACCTATTTGGGAGGAAATTTATGTAATAGTTTTAGAGGCCTCGCAATTGTTCCTCATTTTTAATATTCAAGGGTCAATCCTTAAAGTGTTTATATACCGGACACGTAGGTGAACGAATTTTGCATACAGTTCACCAAACAAAAGCAATATACCGAGCCAATTTATAAGTTTTTCACCATTTTTCGTTTGTCCTCGGATTCTGTACAAGCACCTTTCGTATTCGGACCGATTATCCAATCGCTGAATTACGTGCATCGGCTGTATAATTTTATGATCACAACTTTTTGAACACTGAGCTTGGGACGACTGCATTGAGGATGCTTTTTTTTTTTGAGACCCCATTCAATCCGCATAGAAAGTTTTATGATTGCAGAAAAAGTTTTACTTTCTTCCTCGATAGTGTAAAAAAGCAACCTAGTGATAATAATTCGAAACCGGTAACTAAAATTTTGGTCCCGCAATTTAATTAGTCAGTAATCAATTTTAGTTGATTAAATTCAGTAATGATCATTATTGCAACTCTAGCGTTCGGATAAAACCTTGAACGGGGTACAAATATTCATCGGTGTCGTTTTATGGTTCGGAACAGAATCTTGCCCTGATTTCTTTTTGTGTATATTCTTATTATATCTCTGTTGGTTTATTCATTTTTAGTTATAAACTAGCCGCTGCGCGACCAGCATGGTCGCTTTTAGTTTTATATTTTCTTTTGCATACGTTGTTCTCTATAAATCTGATTCTTAAACATCGTGATTAAAAAATGGGAATTTCAGAACAGATGGTTTTATAAATTACATCCCTCTCTGTATGTACTATTTTCCAAAATTGAGATATATACACTTTATCAAGTAAGAAATAGTTGGGGAAATTTTTTTTCACTTAAAAAAAATGGAGTAAATATAGCGTCATCACATCAAATAATAAATTGTTGAAAAAATTTCTTCGCTTATAAAATGGTGTAGAAAATAAACTGGCACCTCGAGATCATTTATGCTCTCTCTTAATGAATTATTTCTTTCTTGAGACTTCCGAATTTTCACTTTCCTGATTTCATTGCGTAAATCCCGGCCGCTAATGTTTACATCAGGTCGTCGATTTTTGTGCCTACTCGTTTTATATATATTCATCAAAGGATGACAAACCTCAGTGATTGATTTGTCCCACCACTGTTTATTAATAACAACACAAATAGTATTGTATCTAAGGGAGGGAAGAAATCTCGTATTTCTGGTCTGGGATTAGTTGCAATAGGCCATTTGATAGTGCGTCTGAAAAAAAAAAATTTCGTTAAATCACGTTTTATTGAAATTTTCCGATAGTGCACAAAATTATTTATATTTTCAAACTGAAAACGATGACAAACAGTGTGCTGCGGGCGTCCACTTTGCATAAGTACTAACAACTGAGTCCGGAAATACTTGCCCTCTATCGCTTAGAGAATGATTCTCCAGCAGCAGTTAAATACCATGTTTTGAAAACCGATTTTATTCAGGCTCGAAAGAATTTTGAAAAATCATCTGAACGTTTGTTATTACTGTTTTTGATTCTTCAATTATATTTTATTAAATTTATTTATTTTTTTATAAATACAACTTAATTTCTACACATAATTATAGTAAGAGAATCCAATATTTGTTACAACTTCACTTGGTGTCAAAAATAATTTCCACGAAAGGCAACAACAATTACTGATATTTATTATTATTGATTGTTTTTTTTTAATTTGAGAAAATTTTTTTTATTTATTCTTTCGTTGGAAGGGATCGTTAAATTAAACTTGATTTAAGAAAAATCTTCAAAGGGACTGTTGCTCGACTGGTTTTGCTGCCGACTGTATAGTTCCAAATCAATTTATTAAACCAATCATACATATACAAACAACATTATTCATTGAAGATTTCCGAATTTCTATTTCATTAACACCATATCTCTACATATACATTTCAGATTATCTTCCTTCCTATATCTTATCAATACATTAATTCTGATTATTTATCTAACCTTCATTTTCATCAATATCAAACTACTAACATTTTTATCTACTCCCTAACATTGTTATATTATCCTACATTCTTAATTGCTATACACAAACACATTACGAAACTATTGCAAGATACTACTTCAATTGATATGGATATACACAAGCACTATTTTATGATAGACATTTATGCATAAATGTAAAGATTTCACCTAATCTGCCCTATCTAATTAACTGCGCTCTCTAATAGGCATTGGGCATTGCTAGGATAAGTCAAAATACTCTCCTACCTTGTCTGACGACACATCGATATCACAAGTCTTGCTGGGAGAAACATAGGGCTCTCGTTTCGGTCAGTGGGCTGTCGGTTCCGGCGGAACTGCGGTCACTATCTGTTGCGGCGTTCTGCGGCGTCTCCGAGAATACACTCGCGTTGGGAGAGCGTTCGTCACTCCGAAGGTCCGTACCTCATCACAAGCATGGCTGGGGGGTCATCGGGCTCTGGTCCAGGGTAACAGCTGCGATCATCGGCATGCGGTGGACTCAGGGTGCTTTACTCCGCATCTAGGCATCTGCTACGGGGGCGCGTTGGTCCAGGGGAAACGGCTGCTCCTCTCTTGCTAAATGACAGGTTAGTCGGTCGGCCTCTCCGGTATTGGGGTCTGCATCTATCTCATATCGGTTTGCTTTTTCGGGAACCGAGGACTTGGCTTGTCTCTCCGGTATTAAGTTAGCAGCCCGTCATCTTCTCTCTTCCTTCGCTGTCTACCGGGGCTTATGTGTTCTTAGTGAAAGATCTCAACTCGTTCTGCTCTCTCTAAAAACTTTTCCTCTCGAGCTCAACTTCCATCATTAAATATTCAGGCCCTCATTGGTGGCCACCTTCTGTCCTATGGGTCGATCCGGGACCCCTTCATTGGCCGATCACCCATTTTATATTTCCATCTTCTCCAATCCATATTGACGGGGGCGTTCGCCCTTGCACCTGTCTGGGGTTTCTTACATCTTTGACTTCCCACGCTCTCGCCTGGGCCTCCTGTGGTGTTTCTAACGCCGGTCAACCTCGTAAATCGCCCTACCCCTTTTCTTCTCCTAACTGTGACTCCGTTTTCACATTTTCCTCAGCTCATTATCACCAGCTGGGCCCTTCGTTAAACGCAGCTGTTGACCGTTTTCTCATTTCAATTGCCCCCTCTCAACTTGTTATCTCTCCTTGCCATTCGCATACGCAGTACATTATCCCGCTGTTCAAGGCATCTCTTTTGTCTGATTTTTTTTAATTCCGTTTTCTATCGCCCCTTTTCTGAACACATGTCGTGTCTCCACGACATTCACCCCTTCCTTTCAAAATTAAAAAATTTTACGTAGACCAAACCATGACATCTGCCTCACTTCACCTCAAACTTACGCCTGACCGAACTCCAAATCAATCTACCCTTCGCCACCTCCCTACGTACGTCTCTCCCTGCTGTCTACTGAAACAACCTCAAAATCTCTGTTCGACACTATCTAGTCTCTATTTCGACCTCACAATTATCTGTATCGTTCCTGCTCAATGCCCAATGCCGTAGTTTGTGCTCTATAATATATTTCACACTTTTCGCATACTCAGATACCAAAACAAATTAAATTAATTCTTCTCAAATCAGTTAATTCTCAGATACCAAAACAAATAAAATATATATTATACACTTAATACAAATAATCAATACTCAAACCTTACATATATCTTCACTTACTAAAGTACTGAAAACCGCGCGAAATACCCATATATTTCGCAATTTCATTCTCAGATACCAAAACAAATAAACATTATATATTATACACTCCATTAAAATAATCAACAATCATACATTACATACTATATATATATATATATTCATACTTGAGTAACGTATTTTTTTTTTTAAAAATTTCTTTATTAAATTGTCCTTGTATTCAATATCAATTTGCTGATTGTCCTTTCAGTTTTTATGACTGTCCTCTGTTATTCGAGTTCATCAACCACTGTCGTGGAGAGCCTTTTGTTTTCTAGCAATGCCCAATATTTTAAACAAATCATTTTTTTTTTGTATTTCATTCCTTCACTTCAGTAATTATTCATATAAAAAGCTTCATATTCCCCTTAATAATACAGTAGAATTACAGTTTCCTAACAATTCGTATCCCTTTCTGACGTAACTTCCTTACCTTTTGACATAACTGTATTTCATTTAAAACCTCCCTTCGATTCCAAATGTTTGTTTATTTACGATTGAAAGACATTCTCTTCCTGACCCGCCAAACGTGACAGCACTTGATTGATTACACTTCGACCCCTCATTTTCACCATAGCCAACTCGTTTTCTCGGCCATGCGTTATTCCCATGGGGCAAACCAGTTCTGTTTGGCGCTGGATATTCACCTGTTACTTATGCGTGCTATTTTAAGTAGTTGTCGGGACCAGTTTCTCAATGGTCTGCCTTTATCTTTAACCGGCACCTCTGCAATATTCCTTACCTTGCGTTGGCAACCCCAACTATTTCGACCGCGTGTTTTTGAAAATCTCATGTATTCAGCATTCAGCGCCATTGGGATTTGTAAGTATTCGTATCGTTCCTTTTTACTTTTATTCAACAATGATTTAATTGTTTTGTTTCCTATTATTTTTTTTTTAACAATTATCATATCTACTGTGTCATTCTCGTTATGTTATTTATCTATTTATTTTTTTTTTTTTTTTAGTGTGCGTTTATTTAATTGATTTTAATCATAGGCCCTCTTTGAACTCTTAAATCACGTTGTCTGACTTATGATTTCTATAGCCTACATTCATTTTAGTGATTTTGTTAACTATTCACTTCATTAATCATTCATATCACTTATTATTATTATTATTGTTAATATTTTCATTATTTCCGGCCATCTGCACGCGTTTATCCGAATGCCTGACTACTCATAATTACTTCTCCTCTAACCATCTAGCAGTTATTTTATGTATCTATCTCTATCGTTCGTTCATTCATGAATTATTTACTTGTTTCTGTATTTATTTAATGATTCATTTCTATGCATTTAATTTTATTTAATAAACCCCTATCATCGTTTATTTATTTATTTATTTATTTATTTTTTTCAGACAGGTGTATGGCAATTATCTAATTACCTTTCAATTATTATTATTATTATTATTATTTTTTTGTACTTATACTTATTTTTGCCTCTCGCACTTAAGCAATTGGCTGCCCTCTCAAGTATTTACATGTTGTTTTTAATTTATTTATTTATTGATTTATTCTTATTATTATTTTTTTTCAACTTCGCGTGAAATCTCCTACTATCTTGTTGCCCCACGCCTTGTGTATGGATACTATCGGTTTGATCTGGACAAATATGACATTCTTTGTTTCCTTTGCGCTCATCCCGTCAATCTCATCTCAACTCTTCAGGTATGTATCTTTTAAATTTCATATCATATTAGTGCTACCATTATCCATCTTGATTTTGCCCATAATGTATTCTAGAGTACGACTTCTATGTTCCAATTTGACTCCGCCCCTTTTCTGCCTGTGTGACATTTTTAAGAAACCATTAATCCTTAACCTCCTCCTCTTTGGGGCGTGTCCTATGACACGGGTCACTGTTTATTTACATTTTTTTTTTTTTTTTTGCTTTGATGGGTTTTCAATTTTTTTTTTTTTTTTTTAAATTATCACTTATCATTAATACTTATTACTCCTCGTGTTATTATTCTTGTGAGATAATTCTAGTCTTATTCGCATGTATTTAAATTACTTTGTGTTGGCCGCTGTTATCTTTTCAATACTACATTTAGCTTACTACACATTTTAATAATTTGACGCCTTTCTAGGTATTTATTATGACCTTACTTATTGTTTTGTTTACCTCTGTTATTTTGCGATCTCTTTCTTATTTGGCTTTATTATTATTATTATTTATTTGTTTATTTATTTATTTATTTTGTCTATGCCTATCATTTTCTAATATTGTGATCTGACTACTTTATTTAAATTAATTTTTTTTATTGTGCGCGGTGACTTTATAAATCTCAATAATGTTAATTCTGATTATTTATCTAACCTTCATTTTCATCAATATCAAACTACTAACATTTTTATCTACTCCCTAACATTGTTATATTATCCTACATTCTTAATTGCTATACACAAACACATTACGAAACTATTGCAAGATACTACTTCAATTGATATGGATATACACAAGCACTATTTTATGATAGATATTCTATGCATAAATATAAAGATGTCACCTAATCTGCCCTATCTAATTAACTGCGCTCTCTAGTAGGCATTGGGCATTGCTAGGATAAGTCAAAATACTCTCCTACCTTGTCTGACGACACATCGATATCACAAGTCTTGCTGGGAGAAACATAGGGCTCTCGTTTCGGTCAGCGGGCTGTCGGTTCCGGCGGAACTGCGGTCACTATCTGTTGCGGCGTTCTGCGGCGTCTCCGAGAATACACTCGCGTTGGGAGAGCGTTCGTCACTCCGAAGGTCCGTACCTCATCACAAGCATGGCTGGGGGGTCATCGGGCTCTGGTCCAGGGTAACAGCTGCGATCATCGGCATGCGGTGGACTCAGGGTGCTTTACTCCGCATCTAGGCATCTGCTACGGGGGCGCGTTGGTCCAGGGGAAACGGCTGCTCCTCTCTTGCTAAATGACAGGTTAGTCGGTCGGCCTCTCCGGTATTGGGGTCTGCATCTATCTCATATCGGTTTGCTTTTTCGGGAACCGAGGACTTGGCTTGTCTCTCCGGTATTAAGTTAGCAGCCCGTCATCTTCTCTCTTCCTTCGCTGTCTACCGGGGCTTATGTGTTCTTAGTGAAAGATCTCAACTCGTTCTGCTCTCTCTAAAAACTTTTCCTCTCGAGCTCAACTTCCATCATTAAATATTCAGGCCCTCATTGGTGGCCACCTTCTGTCCTATGGGTCGATCCGGGACCCCTTCATTGGCCGATCACCCATTTTATATTTCCATCTTCTCCAATCCATATTGACGGGGGCGTTCGCCCTTGCACCTGTCTGGGGTTTCTTACATCTTTGACTTCCCACGCTCTCGCCTGGGCCTCCTGTGGTGTTTCTAACGCCGGTCAACCTCGTAAATCGCCCTACCCCTTTTCTTCTCCTAACTGTGACTCCGTTTTCACATTTTCCTCAGCTCATTATCACCAGCTGGGCCCTTCGTTAAACGCAGCTGTTGACCGTTTTCTCATTTCAATTGCCCCCTCTCAACTTGTTATCTCTCCTTGCCATTCGCATACGCAGTACATTATCCCGCTGTTCAAGGCATCTCTTTTGTCTGATTTTTTTGAATTCCGTTTTCTATCGCCCCTTTTCTGAACACATGTCGTGTCTCCACGACATGTGTGTATGTGTGTGTGTGTGTGTTTGTTTTCTTTCTAATGACCTCTGGCTGGAAATTCCAGACCAGAACCATATGGGCTTCGGGTTGAAGTGTGCGGCTCCTGTTTATATAGCACCATAAGTGTTGGAGTTCGTCTTAGTTAGTTGCCATCTCTATTTTCACAGAGCACACCTACAGTGGACATCTGGCGGGATCATACGCTCCCGCCCTCTTTCAGACGCTTTTGAGGGACATTCCAGTCTTCGGATTTTACGTGCCCATAAACGGCCCAGACACTGAAGTATTTATTGTCGTGCGTCGGGATTCGACCCGAGCACCCTTGACACCGAAAGCTGCCTCGATCCCATACACACACACACATCTCTCTCTATATATTTATATATATATATATATATATATATATATATATATATATATATATATATATATATATATATATATATATATATATAACATATAAAGAACCAAAACCATTTCTAAATTCCAAATTTCATTCAAAATTGCTTGGGCGTAACGCGTTGAAAGTAATTGCGCAGTTCGATTTCAAGGACAACGGAATTGTCTTAAATCAGGCATCTTTTATACAACCCTTGTTACCTTTTATACAATCCCTGTTGTTTTCCAATCTGTCAGACCCCAGATTCCAGGTTTCTATCCAATTGCTGCAAGAGTTTTAGCATCACATGTCAATACTTCTATTAGGTTATAAATAGGCGCGTCGTCAGTGTACATGAGTGATTTTGCGGATTGTCGAATCCCCGATAACTTGTCGAAAATGTAAGAAATAACGTAAGGAATTTAGGATCGTTTAAAATTCACTGTACTACATTTCCCCCCCCTAATAATTTAAATTTAATTATTTCATTTGCATTTTTTTCTAAAAACGAAAAAGGCCCCAAGGTTTAAAATTAATTTCTCCATTACGGAGTACAATTTTAAAAAAAATCTTTTAATCCATGTCATCAATCCTTGCACACATTTTCTCCATAGGTTAACATGGATGTGAACGAATCCAGTAGGGTTAGTGCACAGAAGCCTTTAAATATCTGATAGTGTTGCAATAAATTATGATCTTTAAATTATTTATAGGTATCCTAATTTTAAAGGATAAATAAAAGGCTAATTTTCAGCCCGATACTTCTGCCACGAGTGTTGATTTGTGTTGATATTTGTGTTGATATTTGTGTTGATATTTTTGTCTAGTCTGGAAACTTGTCTATTGATGTTTTTCTAAATTAAGGTAAAAGCTGTCATATATAAGGAATTGAGCAGTCTTACAAATAAAATCGTAATCATCGATGCTTCATTTTAACGATAAATATGTGATAGTCTCAATAGTCCTTTAATCGGGATATGTTCACGATACTCATAATCATAATTACACAGAAACCTCCAAATTCTGCACAAAGAAAAGTTCCAATTTTCTGATATTTGTGTTGATATATAGTTTAGGAAAATTCTACGTTCCTTTGGATCTTTTTTCAAATGTTTACCAGGATTTTCTTTAACAAGTAAATTGAAATCATCGATAAATGTGCTAATTATTACTAGCTGCTCCTAAGGAGTTAAGGTAAATTGATCATATGTTCACGAAGGGAACGTAAATATGTTATACAATATGTTATACAACAGGGATTGTATAACATATTTTATACAATCCCTGTTGTTTTCCAATCTGTCAGACCCCAGATTCCAGGGTTCTATCCAATTGCTGCAAGAGTTTTAACATCACATGTCAATACTTCTATTAGGTTATAAATAGGCGCGTCGTCAGTGTACATGAGTGATTTTGCGGATTGTCAAATCCCCGATAACTTGTCGAAAATGTAAGAAATAACGTAAGGTATTTAAGATCGTTTAAAATATTCTGTACTACATTTTCCCCCCTAATAATTTAAATTTTATTATTTCATTTGCATTTTTTCTAAAAACGAAAAAGGCCCCAAGGTTTAAAATTAATTTCTCCATTACGGAGTACAATTTAAAAAAAAATCTTTCAATCCATGTCGTCAATCCTTGGACACATTTTCTGCATAGGTTAACATGGATGTGAACGAATCCAATAGGTTTAGTACACAGCAGCCTTTAAATATCTGATAGTGTCGCAATAAATTATGATCTTTAAATTATTTATAGGTATCCTAATTTTAAAGGAAAAATAAAAGGCTAATTTTCAACCCAATATTTCTGCCACGAGTGTTGATTTGTGTTGATATTTGTGTTGATATTTTTGTCGAGTCTGGAAACTTTTCTATAGATGTTTTTCTAAATTAAGGCAAAAGCTGTCATATATAAGGAATTGAGCAGTCTTACAAATAAAATCGTAATCATCGATGCTTCATTTTAACGATAAATATGTGATAGTCTCAATAGTCCTTTAACCGGGATATGTTCACGATACTCATAATCATAATTACACAGAAACCTCCAAATTCTGCACAAAGAAAAGTTCCAATTTTCTGATATTTGTGTTGATATATAGTTTAGGAAAATTCTACGTTCCTTTGGATCTTTTTTCAAATGTTTACCAGGATTTTCTTTAACAAGTAAATTGAAATCATCGATAAATGTGCTAATTATTACTAGCTGCTCCTAAGGAGTTAAGGTAAATTGATCATATGTTCACGAAGGGAACGTAAATATGTTATACAATATGTTATACAACAGGGATTGTATAACATATTTTATACAATCCCTGTTGTTTTCCAATCTGTCAGACCCCAGATTCCAGGGTTCTATCCAATTGCTGCAAGAGTTTTAACATCACATGTCAATACTTCTATTAGGTTATAAATAGGCCCGTCGTCAGTGTACATGAGTGATTTTGCGGATTGTCAAATCCCCGATAACTTGTCGAAAATGTAAGAAATAACGTAAGGTATTTAGGATCGTTTAAAATATTCTGTACTACATTTTCCCCCCTAATAATTTAAATTTTATTATTTCATTTTCATTTTTTCTAAAAACGAAAAAGGCCCCAAGGTTTAAAATTAATTTCTCCATTACGGAGTACAATTTAAAAAAAAAAATCTTTCAATCCATGTCGTCAATCCTTGGACACATTTTCTGCATAGGTTAACATGGATGTGAACGAATCCAATAGGTTTAGTACACAGCAGCCTTTAAATATCTGATAGTGTCGCAATAAATTATGATCTTTAAATTATTTATAGGTATCCTAATTTTAAAGGAAAAATAAAAGGCTAATTTTCAACCCAATATTTCTGCCACGAGTGTTGATTTGTGTTGATATTTGTGTTGATATTTTTGTCGAGTCTGGAAACTTTTCTATAGATGTTTTTCTAAATTAAGGCAAAAGCTGTCATATATAAGGAATTGAGCAGTCTTACAAATAAAATCGTAATCATCGATGCTTCATTTTAACGATAAATATGTGATAGTCTCAATAGTCCTTTAACCGGGATATGTTCACGATACTCATAATCATAATTACACAGAAACCTCCAAATTCTGCACAAAGAAAAGTTCCAATTTTCTGATATTTGTGTTGATATATAGTTTAGGAAAATTCTACGTTCCTTTGGATCTTTTTTCAAATGTTTACCAGGATTTTCTTTAACAAGTAAATTGAAATCATCGATAAATGTGCTAATTATTACTAGCTGCTCCTAAGGAGTTAAGGTAAATTGATCATATGTTCACGAAGGGAACGTAAATATGTTATACAATATGTTATACAACAGGGATTGTATAACATATTTTATACAATCCCTGTTGTTTTCCAATCTGTCAGACCCCAGATTCCAGGGTTCTATCCAATTGCTGCAAGAGTTTTAACATCACATGTCAATACTTCTATTAGGTTATAAATAGGCCCGTCGTCAGTGTACATGAGTGATTTTGCGGATTGTCAAATCCCCGATAACTTGTCGAAAATGTAAGAAATAACGTAAGGTATTTAGGATCGTTTAAAATATTCTGTACTACATTTTCCCCCCTAATAATTTAAATTTTATTATTTCATTTTCATTTTTTCTAAAAACGAAAAAGGCCCCAAGGTTTAAAATTAATTTCTCCATTACGGAGTACAATTTAAAAAAAAAATCTTTCAATCCATGTCGTCAATCCTTGGACACATTTTCTGCATAGGTTAACATGGATGTGAACGAATCCAATAGGTTTAGTACACAGCAGCCTTTAAATATCTGATAGTGTCGCAATAAATTATGATCTTTAAATTATTTATAGGTATCCTAATTTTAAAGGAAAAATAAAATGCTAATTTTCAACCCAATACTTCTGCCACGAGTGTTGATTTGTGTTGATATTTTTGTCGAGTCTGGAAACTTTTCTATAGATGTTTTTTCTAAAATAAGGCAAAAGCTGTCATATATAAGGAATTGAGCAGTCTTACAAATAAAATCGTAATCATCGATGCTTCATTTTAACGATAAATATGTGATAGTCTCAATAGCCTTTAACCGGGATATGTTCACGATACTCATAATCATAATTACACAGAAACCTCCAAATTCTGCACAAAGAAAAGTTCCAATTTTCTGATATTTGTGTTGATATATAGTTTAGGAAAATTCCACGTTCCTTTGGATCTTTTTTCAAATGTTTACCAGGATTTTCTTTAACAAGTAAATTGAAATCATCGATAAATGTGCTAATTATTACTGGCTGCTCCTAAGGATGTTAAGGTAAATTGATCATATGTTCACGAAGGGAACGTAAAAAAAAGTTTTTATTCTGTACCATCATTTTATTAAAGATTTTCTGAATTTTTTTTCTATATATGATTAAATATTGCCTAAATTTTATTTGGCGTAAAAGTTTTTTCGAAAAGAAGATGCCATCTCGATAGATAATTAATCTCTCGAATGAGATATTGACTACAATTTAGAAATAAAATAATGTGTACGCTTGCTGCTTTTAAGTTACTAAAAATTCTAAGTAAAATGATAGATTGTGTTCCTATGGCTTTCTAAACTGATCCCTATATGCTACAACCCGTAGAAGAATTGGGAAAGCAATTCACTGTCAGAAAATATGGCCAATATTCAACTCTTGACCACAATGGGTTGTTCTGGGAACAGAAGAGATTAACAATAATTCACTAAAAGTTTGACGTGAGGAAAAGAACAGTTGTTGACAAAAAATTCATTTACTCAAATCCTGTGATTTGTTGTATGATCACCTTGGCTGACCGTGATAAGAAAGAGACCACAATAAAATTTACATACACCTGGTCTTTGAAAAAGGGGTAAAGTGTTTACACAAACGGACTTAATAACTATCATAAAGAATATGGCCAAGACCACCTAGAGGTTAAGAAATGACCTCCTTACTGTTGGCAGAAGCATTTGTTTTGAAATCCCTAGGAATAAAAGCAAGGAAAGGAAAGTTTTTGACTTCTATCAATATCTGTACTGAAGATTTCAGCTTTTTCATACTTAACAAACAGGACGACCGATATGGATTCTGAATTGAAAGAATAAATTGGAAAAAAAATAATTACAATTATTTATTCATCATCGAAAAGTCAATGGAAAAAATGACTGTATTCCATGCTTCCCTTTTGTTTCATTTAACATTTTCTTTAATTTTTTGAGAAATATATTTTACAAATTTTTGTAAATTGCTTGAGTTTAAGAAGACAATATTTGTTCGAGCGTAATTTTTTTGTTTTTCAGTTTTTTCAGAAATAAATTTTTACTCTAATTTTAAAATATATTACATAAATTTCAATTAATTTATCCATTAGTTTTAAAATAACTTTTCTAATTACCATGCAAAAATTTTCCCTAAATAAGTTAACAGCTGATGGTGGAATATCTTTTATTTGAAGTTTTTCTCTGTTACTGACGTTAAGAATCATAAATAGTAATCTTTTAGCATTCCTTTTCTTCACCCTCTTGAATAAATTGCATTAATATTTAAAACAATTGTTTTGTAATTTAGTAGAGTATATTATTTTTTATTTATTTATTCATACATATATATAACATTCGGTCATTCAGTGTCACTACTAGACACTAGACATGGCCATTTACTGATGTTTTCGGTGGTGAAATTTCCCTTTCTTCACTGGAAATATTTAATGGTGATATATCTATAATTGCATCTTGAATAAAATTAACATCTTGGGTTTCTTTTGTGTGCCCGGTTTTGAATGCGAATTCGGTTATCAGACGCTGTGATATTGTTTTTTCGTAGACCTTTATATGAATCTTCCTAACGTGCCATAATCATTTTGAAATCCCGTTGGAATAAGTTCTAGGTAGCCACCATTTGTAAGAAAATAATTTCGGCGTCGAGGATGCTCGTATCTAATCCCGACATCTACTAATAAATACCTTCGTGTCTAGGCCGGTTTCAGTTATTCAGTTATCAGACGCTGTGATATTGTTTTTTCGTAGACAGGGCCCGACTTTGACACAATGGAGCCCTGGGCAAAGCAGACTTTGGGGGCCCCCTTCAAGGACAGATCCAGAGGGGGGGCACATCCCCCCTCCTCAGGACTAGAACATATGGGACACTCACCCAGGCCTCCCTTAAATCGGGACCAGAAATTCAAAAAAAATTTCGACCGACAAGTCAAAAATTTGAAGAAAATAATTAATAATTATAAGAAGTGTTAATTAATTAATTTACTTTTTAATGTTAATAAATAAATTCATGAAATTTTCTTTTGAAATTGAAAATACATCACAGTCTGGAGTTATTACAACTCCCCCCTCCCCCAAAAAATATTAAACCAGAAACGCTTAGAATGACGTAATGACGTAAGCATGCTTTCACTATAGTGGGTGCACTGTGCTCCACCCAGGATTTTTTTCTGTATCTGCCACTGCACCCCTTTACTGTATTAACCAAAAAACAAATTCTCAAAACTATGTACAACTTTATACTAAATTAGGGGGCCCCATAATTTTGGGGGCCCTTGCAAGTGCCCCACTTGCCCATGCTGAAATCTGGGCCTGTTCGTAGACCTTTATATGAATCTTCCTAACGTGCCATAATCATTTTGAAATCCCGTTGGAATAAGTTCTAGGTAGCCACCATTTGTAAGAAAATAATTTAGGCTTCGAGGATGCTCGTATCTAATCCCGGCAACTACTAATAAATACCTCCGTGTCTAGGCCGGTTATGGGCACGTAAAATCCGAAGACTGGAAAGTAACTCAACGGGGTAAGAGAGAGTGCGAAAGGGTACGATCCTCCCAGATGTCACCCCTGGGGGTGCTTCAGTCAAAATTGAGGTGGCAACTAGCTAAGACGGACTCCGACCCTTGTGGTGCTATATAAACAGGAGCCGCACACATCAACCGAAGCTCATATGGTCGTGGTCCGGAACTTCCGGCCATGCATTTATATACATATACTAGCTGTTTACCCGGCGTTGTCCTGACATTCAGTCTTCCCAATTTTTTATTCGACAGAAAAATGATTGAATTCTACCTATAGTGCAAAATCTAAATATTTTTATATAAAGGTATTTAATAGTATATGTACATTATGCAAATTATAAATTAAAATAACATATTCACTATAATATTAATTTAACTCAAAATTTCAATATATGCAGCATATTTAGTTTTCCCCTATTCATCACAGTGACCCCGAAAAGACATTACTCTCGGGCATTTTTAAAATTTCATATTCACTCTTTCTTCCAACCTCCCCCCCCCCCCCCAATGCTCATGGGGGTGCTGAACTTGCACTTAAACGGCATAGGAAATGTTACTATCAATCTCAGCGAACCCGAAAATTATGGATTCGACACTAACATCAGTCATTTTATTTATTTATTTATTTATTTTTTTTTTTTGCATGTGCTCCCTGCCCCCAACTTCCTAGGGTATAAGGCTGCCTTATCCCCCCGTGTTTCTTTCAAGATTGTGATATGTGTACCAAGTTTGGTTGAAATTGCTCCAGTCGTTCCAGAATGATGCTGGAACGTTCATACATACATATACACACACACACACACACACACTTCCATCCATTTATATATATATATAGATATGACCAGATTCTTTTGTAATGACTCAATAGACTGTTGTCCATGAAGTCTGAAAACTATGGATTCGACACTACTCTCGGGCATTTTTGAAATTTTATATTCACTCTTTCTTTCCACCGCGCCCCTCCCCTATGCTGTAAGGGGAGGGCTATTAATCTCAGCGACACCGAAAACTATGGATACGACACTAATATAAGACGTTTTGAATTATTTTTGCATGTGCCCCCTACTCCCTAGGCGTGTTAGGGGTGTCTTACCGCTCAGTGTTTCTTTCCAGATTGTAAGTGGTATGTGTATCAATTTTGGTTGAAATTGTTCCAGTGTGAATGTATATTCAGTATATATATGTCGAATACTTGTCAAATCTTAAAGGACACAAAATCTTAACTTTTTCTTAACGATTACCCAGTTCGGCTTTAGCCTTCGTGTTGCAACAGATGACCGTAGTGCTTTCACCCAACCAATCAATTCATAATGTAGACCAGTGGAGCGCATACTGTGGGTCGTTGATAGTTTATATCGTATTGAATTATTTAATTAAAAAATATAATTTACATTTTTAATTATTCTATATATTTGATATTTTATTCTTTTTTTTAATATGTTAAACTAGGTTTTATAGCTTTACTGTACATTTTATACAAAGTATTTTTAGCCTTACTGTACATTTTATAGAAAATGTATGAAGAATATCTGCCAGACAGTGAGCTTCTTAAACATATTTTATTGGGAAAATGTTCTAGTAGGCAGATAATGTTCTTGGAAAATATCACGTGCTTAAACCATAGAAGACTGGCGTCCCGAATCACACTTCCACACTGAAGACAGATGTTGACTGAATCCTTGTAGACTCACAGTACCCAAGCAGAGAGGTGGGGGGACAAGCGTTGAATAAAAAAACCACTGATGCCTGAGAGGCAGATGTTCCCAACGCACGGTTAATCAAAACTCTTTAACAGTATAACTACATTGAACAATCTTTAGAATGTGCAGTGAGTATACATTTTTGCATGAAAGTCTCCTACATTAGCGTCACATTACTAAAAGATTCTCTCCATTCATCTAACATCTAATTGCATTCAATAAAATTGAGATATGTGTGGCTAAACTCAAGTCATTTAATTAACAATACACCATTTACGTCATTAACAACCGCTATGTAAATATTTTTAAAACTGCCAATGATTGTTAAATGTAAACATTGTTAAAAATTCATAATAGTAATTGAGCCGAAATTTTTCCTCACCTCATTTTCAATAAGTTGTGTAAAAATAAAACTATTAAAAAAATAGTGGAACCTTTATATCTTTTTTATAATAAACTTGTGACTACTATAAAGTTACCATTTTCTTACTAGTATGATTAAGTTCTTATAGTATGTATATATATGTATATATATATATATATATATATATATATATATATATATATATATATATATATATATATATAAATAACTTACTTTAGTTTAAATTCAACTTATACTTTTACTTTACCGTTTGTAATACCAAAACAGATTAAGAAAAATTTTGGAGTGTCTGGTTTTAATTTTAAACCTTAAACATTGTTACATATTTTGAACGGAACATCTATGGAAAATTTATGTTCCCTTATAACTACAAAGCGAAGGTAATCAAAAATTCGTATCACACACACAACAAAGAAATTATCATTTCAACAAATTTTTATTCTTGCTTTTATAACATTCAGAATACATTCAAGTCAATATGTATCTACAGAACTGTCAAACTGTACCTTTCCATAATCTTTTGATAGTCTTCGTGCTGGTCTTATATGCTGGTTATGACTTCAGAGAGCGAAGTTTAAAGTTTGTTTGAAAACCTAAGGTCAGTGAAGGATCATTTACTAGATAAAAATGACGAAGCGTACTGTGGATAAAACTCATCCTCGGTCTTTTGCATCAGGAGATAGTGCTTGAAGGTTTTCGGTATGCCCAGAAACCACACACCATGTGGCAGATTCCTCGATTTCGAAAGGGACTCCCTTACCCGGCACCGACAAAGATGCTGGAGCGATCGGGGTCCTAAGGGATCTGCGCTTCTAGGGAATTCCTTCAGAAAAGCACTGCAAAACTCTTCGATTTCAATTTCTTTAGTTTCTCCCGCAATGGTCAGTCTGAGGAACCTGTGAAAAAAGTTTAATAAATTTTAATAATACAGAGTGGAATCAAAAAATAATGTTACCGCGCTTTACAATAAAATTTGCTTAGTAATATATTAAAATATCATGGAATATTTTTTGTAATATTTTCTATCCTATAAAACAACAACAAAAAAGTATATTATTGGAGTAAACACCTTTAATTTGAATATTAGAGTTTGAAAACCATGGAATTTGAATACGAATAAGTATCATCTTCGTTGCAAAATGTGTATATATATATATATATATATATATATATATATATATATATATATATATATATATATATATATATATATATATATATATATATATATATACCATACAGGCCCGGAGCCTTGGAATGACGTCCGGATCCGGCATGTCACAGCAGGGGAGTAGTGCTCGTGAGACCAAAAATAAAACCTCTTTTCAAATCGGCAAATACAATTTTTTTGACTTCCTGCTCGAAAGGTTACAGCGTGTTTAATAAGCAACAAAATCACGCCAAAAATACGCTCCTGGAAGGATGTTTGAGTTTTTATAGACTTTATGAACCTTTGTGACATGACCTATTAGTCTGCAATTATTGGCTAAACCCAGGAATCTAGGACAGAGGCCATCTTATATAATTTTGTTTATTGTTTTCTTATATAAGTTTCACGCGAGAGATTGGAGATTTAAAGTGACGATATGTTGATTTCCTATTTTGGTTTTTTGTTTACGCTGAAAACCTTTGTTCTTAAAACCGAACTGCGCAATTAACTTTACACACAAGGGAATTTAGAAGAATTTAGAAATTTGTTAAGGTTTTTCGGTTTTGTATGTTATATATATATATACATACACACACACACACACACACACACACACACACACATATATATATATATATATATATATATATATATAAATATATATGTATATAATGTAAATATATATGTATATGCAGTGAGTTCACAAGACCGAGTCCATCAATGATACTATCATCGAATGTTCGAAATCGCGTGATAGCTGACTATGCTTCACTATGCTTCGCCCGCGGAATACTAGCGCGCGAAATCGAACAAGAGTAGATTTCTGATTACATTCAGAGAGTCCGGTCATACGTCGCAGGAATGGAGGTAATGATGGAAAATCCTGTTTTAGCTGGGTTGATTATATTTTTTAGGAATTTCGAGAAATGAATTCCTTAAATGCTTTGAAGTCGTAGTTATTTGTCACAGGCCTTCTGTGTTTAATGACTGTGTAAATTAGTAGATAAAAGAATACGCAGCGTAATCAACGTAACACACACACACACACACACACACACATATATATATATATATATATTTATATATATATATATATATATATATATATATATATATATATATATATATATATATATATATATATATATATATATATATATATATATATATATGTAGGTGAGATCGGTGTTATTTGCCATGAGGGGCTAGTTGGCGCACTTCTTCTATTTCGTGAAAACAAGGAGCTACAGCATTGTCATTTTGCTAGTGGTGAATGTATGTAAATGTGCACCATCCACCGTAACTTCAGTCTGCTTGGAAGTGTCAATAAGGAAGGACCCTTGTTTCTTCGTTTTACTGACTGGTGAGTAAACTTTTTTTATGTAACTTTTTTTGGTATGGCGAACTTGTAGGTCGAATTAAGGCGCTGCTGATGGCGGTTTTCGAAAGTGAGGTTAACTGTGGTGGCATGCATGTATCATAACATTGTTTCTGATGTTTGGGATTGTGTGGTTTCCAACTTGTCTTGGATATGCCTGTGGGGCTAGTTGGCATAATTAGGTAGGGGGTCAGTTGATCTAGCTATAAAAACTCGCCCCACACCTATTCCAAGTATCCCCTCCATTAATGTTCATTAAAAAGAAACAACTTCGGTAAAAAATGAATAAATAGAGCTTTTAAAATAATGTTTAAATACGAGTTATAAGTTTTAAATCAATGTAGTTTCATTTCACTTACAAAAATTTATTTTACGTTTAAACTAGTTTCAATCTTTCGATCATCCTCAGTAAAACGTAACTAAAAGTATTTTCATCACATGATGTCTTATCATTTGGTTTTAATTAAATTTTCTTTAATATATCTCATTCTAATTGTATCTTAATTTTATTATACATTTTCATTTTCATTTTTTTTTCAAGACTTTCTATTTTTTTCTCTTTTAAGAAGTTAATTTATTTTATTTAAAATGAATATACAATTAGAATGAGATATATATATAAAAGAAAACTTAATTAAAACCAAATGATAAGACATCATGCGTTGAAAATACTTTTAGGTACGTTATACTGAGGATGATCGAAAGATTGAAACTAGTTTAAACAAAAAATAAAGTATTAAGTGAAATAAATCTATACTGATTTAAATTTTTTTAATATATTTCAAATGCATCACAATATCGATGCCAATTTCACTGAAAATGTTTATAAATAAGGTTCTGAGTCATTAATAACCTCTTATTGTGTTTAGCTATGAGGAATTACAGGAGAAAAACAGACCGAGCAAATCGACCAATTGAGAGGATGACCGAGGCCGTTCACGCAAACAATGTTGACGGCAAATGCTTAGCTCAACATAATGGCCGAACCTGATTGACTTTCTTTTTTTATGAACAGAAATAAATCCTTATCTCTTCGAACACCTAAGGCCACTGGCCTAGCTCGAGCGACCAATTTCAACAGGACTAACGAAGGAAACTTTCCCACTTTACTCCAAACAGTACTGAACAGGCATTAATGTGAGTCACAGGACATCTACGTACAACATGTTCGAGACTGGGATTACAACCGTTCAAAAGCCAGACAAGGGGATAGCACGGTAAGGGTTTAAGCTAATTGGACAGATCACCTCTGCTGAACGAGGTTCCCTTGTTACTTTGGCTATTTGCATCTCGGCCGGAGGAAGTGCTATTCCTTCATTTTTCCTCGAGCCAAGTTGAATGAACATTTCGTGCGATCCGGATCAGAGGGCTCCAACGGCGATGCCATCAAATCAGGTTGGATGGTCGAACGCAATTTTATGAAGTTTTTCGAACTTTTTTTCCACTTTACCAGATGGTCACAAGCTCGACCTGTGCTACTTCACCTCGATAACCATGACTCGCATTTGACATCCATTGAGGCCCTCTATAAGTTCAAAGGAAAGGGGTTACTGTCCTATCGTTTCCTCCATACTGCAGGGATAAATTACAACCATTTGACAGAATTAGCTGTATTTGGACCCCTTAAAAAATACGTCAACACGGCTTGTGACGCTTGGATGACCAGTCATCCACGCAAAACTTTAAGTAACTACGATATCCCATTAATTGGGAAAACAGCCTTCCAATCAGCTATGACTCCGTCCAACATTACATCTGGATTTTAAGTGAGCGGGATCTGTCCATTCAACCCAGACATATTTGAGGACTCCGATTTTGGCCATCTTCCGTTACTGCCCTGCTCTAGAGGCTACACAAACTGCCGATGAATCAGAGCTGAGGGACCCAAATGAACCCGATCTAACGACAAATGACCTTCCAGGCACACCGGTATTGGTAACCACTCCATCATTTTGGCGAAACATCAACCCAGAGGAAATTCACCCTTTCCCCAAAGCAGGACCACGAATGCAATCCAACTATGACCGTAGAAGAAAGTTTACTGCTATTTTAACAGACACTCCTATCAAAGATAGAATCGCGGCTGAAAGAGCCAATAATAAGAAAAAACCCTGTTACCAAAACATTTGATGAAATAAAATGTTTTTACTCGAAAATTACTGTGTTTTGCCTAAGTATTCCTAACCATATGACGTTATGCCAACTCACATTTAGGGGTATGCCAACTAACCCCGCACCCTGGGTTAGTTGGCATAGTTTCAAGATTTTAGGAAAAGTGTTTTGGGGTTACCTAAAGACGGATTTATTAAATGGGCCCAACATGATTTTGTAGTCAAAATATTAAGCTATCAGCAACATTCACAGGAATCTCTTCAAGTATTGCACAAAAAATAGAAAAATCAAAAACCAAAGTCTATGCCAACTAACCCCTGTCTCCCCTATATATTTTATATACATATATATAATATATAGGTTTATATTATATACACTGATGAGATTTGCAAAAAAAAAAAAAAAACAAGTGGAGAATTTAAGCGAAACTTTTCTTTTATATTCATTATGCAACTTATTGATTTTTAAAGAGCTTATCAAATTTTCGCTATTTATTTTTTCTATTTTTTTTACCCTGTCCCTAATTTTTAAGAAAATTTTACTACTACGATCTGTTTTTCATTTCGGCGATTTTTTCGCTAAAAGAATGTGTGTCGAGGAAAAAAAAATTTGCGCAGCATTGCTCAGATCAGTCCTTCAAAATATCAAAATGTTTTGAAAAATTTCAGAAATCTTAATTATTTTTCTTATATTTAAATTTTGTACTCAACATAAATTCGTTATATTAATTTAAGAAGCAATTTTGAAATTAAAAAAAAATATGAATAAAAACACTTAAAACAGCTGATATTGAAAAATATTTCTTTTTTATGCCCAAAATTAATATTTTCATTCGAAAATTAATCTTTCTAAAGATGTAAAAAAATATGAATTCACCTCATTATTATCTGAAAAATTTGCAGTTTCAGTAATTTAAGCATGGGAACAAAAGGAATCATCAAAATGTTATTTTAAAGATATGTGCAGAAAATTTAATAATTTACCCCATCGATTATTTTAAACTTTTATTCAAAACTTTAATAAAACTATAAAAAATATCGTAATGGGAAGACAAAACATATTTTTTGAAAATACTTGAAAAATCTGTATTTTTGCTGTTGATATATATTTATATATATATATACTATCTACCAATAAATATTTGGACACCCATGCAAACGACGATATCTGCGTCCTTATATACGTCACGCCCTCCGCCGTGAAATATCCTTTAGGAAATAACATTGACATTTGATTTATGCAAGATGCCACGAAGTGCAGACTTATCTGATTTCGAGAAAGGTGTAATTGTCGGGTATCATAGAAATGGCCGATTCTTAAGGAACATATCTAGAGAGCTGAATTACCCAAAATCGAATGTGGCCTATATAATTAAGACGTGGAAGGTAAACGGTGATTGTCGGAATGGGCCCCGAGTTGGCAGACCCACGAAACTGGGAGATAGAGACCGACGGATCCTGTCCAGAGAAATTCGGAAGAACCGCACCCATCGATGGCACACATAATCCTGGAGATTCAACAGGCATCCGGAAGTGTTGTTCAGATGAATACCATGCGGAAGGAATCACGTCTGCTTGGTTTTATGGGAGTTCTGCCTCCCATAAGCCTTTGATCCCAAAGTCCAACCACGTAGCTCGGTTAATGTGGTGCAAAGCACGTCGAAAGTGGATCGTACATCAGAGGAAACGGGTTCTCTGGAGCGACAATTCAAGGACGCCTACTGTACTATTATAACAGTGAGCTTCGTTAGTTGTGGCAGTTTTACGGGTTGCACTCATGTTTCTACAAGGATGACAACGCCAGCTGTCATGTTGTGAGATCCACCATGGATCGGTATGGTGACAATGGGGTTAACCGAATGGTCTGGCCTGCCCACAGACCAGATCTAAACCCTATCGAGAACCTCTGGGACAAGTTGGATCACTGAATTAAGGGGTGAAACAACCGTCCAAAATCGGTGAAGGAACTTACATGTCCTCTCCAATCCGAGTGGAAGAAAATACAACTAGCGGCCATAAAAGGACTTTTTTTAAACATGTCGCGAGGTTTCAGGCTCTATTTTCCTCTAGTGGAGTCTCTACTAACTATTGAATATTAATAAATTTTGTCTTTCTTTTCTATTACAGGTGTGGAAATACTTATTCGTAGATACAGTGTATATATATATATATATATATATATATATATATATATATATATATATATATATATATATATATATATATATATATATATATATATATATATAGATATATATACATACATAAATATATACATATATATATGTATATATGTATATATATATATATATATATATATATATATATATATATATATATATATTATTACTTATATATAAAGAGAGAGCGATTTTGTACGTGGAGGGTAATCTCCGGAACCACTGCACCTATTTGAAAAATTCTTTCCCTGTTTGAAAGGTACATTATTCCAGATGGACATGGGCTATATATTATGTATATCTGATCAGTAGAAATAAATTTAGGGGCTTAATCCTAACAATCTCCATTGTTACCGCTACTGTCCTCTACCGCTTTTTGTGCCGAAGTTTTCGAAGATAAGTATCGTGGTGCTATCGCTGTGGGCTTCTGTTCTGACGTTAGCGGTTCGAAACTAACCGTTCTCCGGTACGCTTTTTTCTTTTAAAAAATAAACTTTAATTATTAACTAACGTAATATTAAATTTGAATATTATTTTAAGAATATTATTTTTAAAAAAATTGAATATTTAAAAAAAACATTCTTTACTTAAAATCCTTTTTTTATTTTTTTATTTTTATTTCATCTCTTAACCTCTTTCTTTTAAAAAATTAACTTTAATTAATAACTAACGTAATATTAATTTGAATACTATTTTAGGTGCTTAAAATAATTTTAAAAAACATTCTTTGCTTAAAATCCTTTTTTTATTTTTGTATTTGTATTTCATCTCTTATTCTAATTTTGGGATACCAATGTGTATCTATACTTCTATAATCTATACTCTAGACTAATATATAAAGAGAGAACGGATTTGTACGTGGAGGGTAATCTCCGGAACCACTGCACCTATTTGAAAAATTCTTTCACTATTTGAAAGGTACATTATTCCTGATGGACATAGGCTATATATTATGTATATCTGATCAGTACAAAGAAAGTTATGTTGGGCTAAATGTTGAGCTGATGCTTTACCTTTACAACTTTTCCTTTGTCAACCATAGTCAAGTAACCATAGCAACACATGAAACTACATTTTCATTTATTATCAGTAAAACATTTAATATTTTAAAGATTCAAGTGGAAGAGGTATTGATAAATACAAAATGGATTTTTGAAATTGGCTACGTTTAAGGGTTTATTGAAGAAAATTTCCTTTGGAACTACGCTTTTTATTGGACATTTAAGGTAAAAAAAGATTTACAATTTATTGGCTATCAACTGGAAATTTACTGGTGTAATATTACAGAACTTTATTTAACTTTATGTTTTTTAATTTATGTACAATATTATGCACAATTTGCGTAAATCGAACTTTAATTATTGAACTTTATTCAAAAATTAGGGTGTTTCATTGAAACTGTGCAATTTATTGATTATTTCGAATAGGACTATGTTTGTTCCTTTAGAAGTGAAAAAGTATTGCTTCAATTGAGCTGAAATTTTTGTATAGATATAGTTGATAGTTCAGATTAAAACATAGGCATATTATTTTTGAAAATCGGGTCCCGGAGTATTTTTAATTAATGTTTTAATGATTTTGCCCCTAAAAGTTGCTTATTTTGACAGCTTCCGTGGCTGTTCTGGGTGATAGCGAGACTATGGGGCCGAGTCGTACCAAAATCGGCACGCGCGTGACACGATTCAGTGCCTGACGTAGCTGGATTTTTTAATTTTTAATTAAAAAAAGTTATTAAATTTTTTGTGCAATTTATGGTGCTTTTTTCGTGTTTTTTATTGTGTGGACTCTGTAAGGGATAGGCTATGCGGCCGAATCGTATCAAAATCGACATGTGGGTGGCCCCCGGAAACAATTCAGTGCCTGACGTTACAGTTTCCAATAAAAATTTCTTTTGCCATCACCATCAACAAATTCTAAGGTCAAACTTACAAATATATTGGACTTGACTTACGGAAAGATTGCTTTACTCATGGACAATTATATGTTGGTCTCTAAAGGTCAGGAAATGCGGAGAATCAGTTTATTTTAAAACCTCAGAAAAAAGAAACAAAAAATGTGGTATACCATGAGGTTTTAAAATAAATTAAATCTACGTAATATCTACTTAAGATAGATAATTGTTCAACCCGGACAAAGTCGGGACGGGCCGCTAGTGTATATATATATATATATATATATATATATATATATATATATATATATATATATATATATATATACACATATATATATATATATATATATATATATATATATATATATATATATATATATGTATATATGTATATATATATATATATATATATATATATATATATATATATATATATATATATATATATATATATATATACATGCATGTATATATGAATTTAAAATCAAATTATGTGAGCTGTAAATTCACTAACCTTGAAATCTCCGAAACTGTGATTAAGGGTTCCGGTATTGTCTTGAACAGAAGTTTCAGGCTCTGTATGTGGCTTTGGCTTTTGGAGAAGGGCATTCTCTGCTGCTTCCTTAACACGGCAATCAGTGTCATGAGGACGTAGTATAGTCGCCGCTGTTTCTCATACGTTCCGTACGCTAAGTTAAACGCCTCGTAATGCCACTTCACTTCTTCGAAGAATAAAGGAAAAAGCTTCCTCCTAAAAGAAAAATAAACCATTAAACAGAGAACGAAACCTTAATTTCTCTTTGTACCGTGAATACACAGATATCCAGGAATAAAGTCCTCTGGAAGAAAACTTATTTTTTAAGTGCACTTTCCAGTTCTGAAAATATTATTGAAAGGGGCAATTTTGAATTTATTCTTTTGTCCCACACTTTGATGAATTCGAAGAACACATTTTATCCTGTTATTCAACAATAATATTTTCGTAGAAGAAGACTACCCTGGTCAATGATGATGTTTTTTAACGTTCACAACATTTAATAACACTTATGACAATTCTCTGTTTGACAGTCATGGAGTTACTACCGACACATAAAAGGACCAACAGGTTGCAAGATGAATCTTTTTCATTTCCAGTGAATCCTACGCCTCCCATCTTTCCCAAAATAATCCTCATACGATAATTTCATGTGAACAATCTTTTGGGCGTAATATACTTATTAGCAACGTTTTAAGACACTGTCATACAATTCGTTACGTCAGAAACTTTTAATTCACTTATCTTTTTCAGATAATCCGTTGAGTGGAAGAAATTTTTAATATTTATACAAATTATAGAATCACCTTTTGGACATAATATCATTATTTGTAATGCATCAAAATCAAGCAGGGCGGTCGACCTGCAACGTGTCAAGCCAAATTAAACAAAATAGACGCCAAATGAATAAACGCCCCAAGCAGAAAAATTCGTCAGACCGCTGTACTGCTTAATATACTCTGCACCTCATGCTCCTATTCTCCTCATGTTAAAGCAGTTTGCGTAAATTATAAAATTCTGAATGAACAAAGCATCGTACAAAATTTTAAAAAAGTAGAAGAATCTTATCAGCGAGTATTTAAAATTGAGATAGAAATGGACTTTCACAGTTAAAAAATAACCGAGATACGGAATTTTTAATTTTCCGTAAAGTTAGGGATTTTGCTAGAATCGAGTTCGCGCCAAGAATTATTTCGTCAACATTTTAAGAACACCTATAGAGATTAATATTCAACAGATTCGAGTGAGGCTTGGTTTTTTTTCTATAAGTTATTCGCTAACTTAAAATCTTTTATATGTTTCAGTTAAAACAAATAAATATTTCTATGTTTAATTAGCATAAAACTGTAAAATTAGCATCTCAGGGCGATAGTACGCCAAAATGGCACCCATTACTCAGCTACACCTCTATTTTCCCAACCGTTCAATCATAGAAAACTAGCGATTGTCCCCCAGTGGCTGAGTGGTCAAGACATGAACCTTCCACGCCGTGGGCGCGAGTTCGATTCCCGCAAAAGGCTTCTTTCCCTCCTGGAGAATTTTTAATTATTTTGTATATGTGTGCCCGTATTTGTTTGTTTGTTTTATATGTCCATAGAAAATACTAAGGATTGAATTCAAATAATAAGGATTAATTATTATTCATATTTCACTTTTTGCTACAACCACGTGGGTTTGCAAATTATAGAAATATTAATTTCTCAATAAAATGTACATATACGTATACAAAATATACATATAGCAAATGATTAATCTATATATATAAAAGAGAATGTTTGTGTGTGTATCCTTTATGCGTTTCCGAATGGTCCATCCGATTGATATGATATTTTGTACAGGTGTTGTTCTCACTCCCGTTGGAAACACTGGCGGGGGGGGGGGGAAGACACCCCTAGCATCCCTAGTGAGGGGGGGGGGGCAGGGGGCACATATAAAAATAATCGAAAACGACTAATATTAGTGTCGAATCCATAGTTTTGTGGTTCACTGAGATTAATAGTGATACTTCTGACGACGGTTAAGTGCAAGATCAGCCCCCTCAGCATTGGTGGGGGGGAACGGAGGGGAAGAAAGGGTGAATATAAAATGTCCAAAATGACCGAGAGTAGTGTCGAATCCATAGTTTCGGAGTCACTGAGGGAAATATAGGAAATTAAAAATGTTGTTTATAATCAAGTTTTGAGTATAATAGAGAGTTAAATTAATAATAGAGTGATTTTGTAATTTTACTTTATCATTTGTATAGTTTATTTACTTTTAAATACATTTAAATTAAATTACTTAAATTTTATACTATTTGTAGAATACATTCCTTTTCCTGTGCAATAAAAAAAAATTGAGAGAAATAAATACCCGGGCAACGCCGGGCAAACAGCTAGTTATCTATAAGCAGTGTTTAGTACGATATTTCCCATTGTTTTTATAAAGATTTACTAGAATCGAAAAATGCCAGCCGAATTAAAATTAAAACGAAAAAAACAACCGGACATATTACACAGATTCGAAAAACATAAAGTTCTCCAATTAAGTTCAAAAAGTGACACATTTGTAACTGATGACGAGACTTCAGGTATCAGGCAATTGTTTGCTTACAAAAGCCCAGTTTGTGAATGGTTATTTACCTATTTAAAAAAAATAACTGATATCCACTAAAAAAACTTTTAAAAAGTAAAAAAAAAAAAACGCCAATCTTCAAAACAAAAGATATGACTAAAAAATGGTGTGATATCAAATATCCAAGCTTATTAAGTTCTGGTACTTAATTTCCTAATCACGAATTTTTCACATCTAAGTGAAATGGTTAAGCATGACTTGCTGATAGAAACCCTTCTTCCCGAGACCAAACTCATCATAAACTGTATCTGAAAATTTAAGTTTTAAATATTTATACATACCAGGCTGGGCGGCCGACTTAAAAATAAAATCATTAAAATAACAGAAAGCCTAAATAAATAAATAAATAATTAATGTGAATTTAAAACATCAATTTCAGATTTTAACTGCGCACTTCGGTGTTCTGTTAGACAGTATGTTTATAAGATTCAACAGCCTCATTCCAACATGAGGTACTACAAAAAATGGTGTTATATCCGATTTTATTAAGGTACCCGTACACCTTTAAAACGGCATTTTCGGTCAAAATATCGTTTTTTGTTTTTTGCAATAACATTAAAGCCCAATATTTTATCTTTCAAATTCCGTTTGTATTATGCTTCTATCTTAATTAGAAGCCGAATTACAGCAATTTAAATATTACATGTCGCAGAATTTTACAACCGGAAGTGTCATTGTGCAAACCGGAAGTAAGCTAAAATGTTTGTTTACATCGTTCTTTTTTTAGATTTAACGCTGAAATTGGGTTATACGTCAAAGGAAATACTTGGAAATAAAAATCAAGGGATTTATAAATATTTGGAAACATATCTGGCAACATATTTTTCACTCTTGTATTCCTAAACTTGGCAACAAACTTATATTTCAAAAGGGATTGTTTACATATCTGCAGATTTTCCGCGTTGTTTTTATTGGCTTTTTAAAGTTTTTAAATCTATTTAGTTTTTACTTTTCTCTGGTAAAATTGGGTAAAAGTATTGGAAGAAGTCGAAAACGCAAGTTTTACGGAAATCGTTTTACAAAAAATGTCAAAAACGATGATGTAGATGAGTGTGTACAAAGCACTGCGAGTTGTACAAAGTCTAAAGTTGATACTGTTTTAGACTCGGATAAAACTAATGGAGCGATGTCTGGAAATAGAATTTTTGATTTAGATATTCTTTCCAGTGTTTTTTCCGAACTCTGCTGCCCAATGTGCTATTCTGAGAAGCTAGTTTTTAAAGAAGAAACTAGATATGGACTATGTTCTCATTTCCTTTTGAGTTGTGAAGGGTGTGAGTTTCAGAAGGGTTTTGCCTCTTCTAAAAAACAGGTACATTTCCCTGAAGTAAATACGAGACTAGTATATGGTATGCGCCAAATAGGTAAAGGATATTCAGCTGCTTATAAATTATGTGCAACTCTGAATTTACCTAGATTGACCAAAACTGCATATACTTCTCATGAACAAAAACTGTTGAAAGTTGTTTCTGAAGTAGCAGAGGACTCTATGAAAAAGGCTACAACTGACATAAATGAAGAAGCAGGAAAATCTTGGCAAAGAAATTGTGAAATGTGGAGTTTCAGTGGACGGTACGTGGCAGCGAAGAGGCTATACTTCTTTAAACGGATGTGTTGCAGCAATTTCCATCGATACTGGAAAAGTATTGGATCTGGAGGTCATGTCATCATACTGTCCAACATGTAAAAAGCTAGAAAAGATGGCTAAAAACCTGGAATACGAGTCATTGAAAGCTGATCATGTATGCCAGTGTAACTTTCAAGGCTCAGCGTCAAAAATGGAAATCGTTGGTGCATCACGTATATTCTCAAGGTCTGAAAACAGACGCCAGCTTCAGTATACTGAATATTATGGTGATGGCGATTCCAAAGGATTCATAATCGTAAAAGACACATACGGTGAAAACAGTGTCACAAAATTTTAATGTATAGGCCATATTCAAAAGCGTGTTGGGTTCCGCCTGCGAAAATTAAAATCAAAAACCAAGGGTCTGTCTGGAAACTGACCGATACATTTATAGACAGACTTCAGAACTACTATGGAATTGCTATACATAACAATACTGGTAACCTAAACGTAATGCAGCAAAATGTTATTGCTGCATTATTCCACTGTGCATCCAGTTCACGAAAACATATCCATGGGCAGTGTCCTCTGGGCAAAGACAGCTGGTGCTTCTTTCAGCGAGCACTGGCATGCGGAACATCTGTTAAAGATAAGTATGCTGGTCTACTAAAAGAGGTATTGAATGCTGTAAAGCCAGTATACTTAGATTTGTGCTCAAGAGAACTCTTGAGTAAATGTCTCCACGGTAAAACTCAAAAATGCAAATGAATGCCTGAATGGCATAATATTGCAACGATTACCAAAAGAGGTATTTGTTTGTCTGAAAACAATGAAACTTGGAGCGTATGATGCAGTATTGCAATTTAATGATGGATACAAAGGTTGTCTAAATGTTTTAAATAAGTTGGATATTAGTTATCGAGGATTTTTTACGTTGCAAGACTACAACCATTTAGACAACATTAGAAAAAATGATTCCATACGTCATTCTGTTCCTGCGTCAAAGAGACGCAGGAAAATTCTCAGAGCCCTTAGGAAAAAAAAAATAAGTGTTGCAGAAAGCCAAGAGGGAGAAGTTTATAAATCTGGTGGATTTTAATATAAAAATAATTATTTTTAAAGTAAGAAATGTGTTATAAAGTTATTTTTAGTGTTTTCTCAAAATGAATTTTTTCATCGTTTCTCTTAACGCAATACATCCTATTATAAAAAGTTACACATAAAATGCCTTAAAATTTTGCATACTTTATCTATATATATTTATAAATTGAATAGTGTATGCTCATGATTGCAGATTGATTAGTTTTTTTGTTTACATTGGTATAAATTGCAAGTGACAATGAATTTTAAGTGATTTTTATGAACATCAGTACTTTAAGTGCTACAAACTTTGAGGTACAGATAGTTCAATCTTGAGAGTAGACTATTCCCCACAGACAGTTATTATCTTCATTTGGTTATTTATAAAATGGTAATATATTTGTTTGTTTTTGAGTTACCATGCAATGCGGAATGTCAAATTTTGACCAATTTTTTCCAGTTTTTCCTCCTAAAAAAGTTATTTTAAAGAAAAGTATGCTGGTCTACCAAAAAAGGTATTGAATGCTATAAAACCAGTATACTTAGATTTGTGCTCAAGAGAACTCTTGAGCAAGTGTCTCCACGGTAAAACTCAAAATGCAAACGAATGCCTGAAAGGCATAATATGACAACAATTACCAAAAGAGATATTTGTTTGTTTGAAAACAATGAAACTTGGTGCGTATGATGCAGTATTGCAATTTAATGATGGATATAAAGGTTGTCTGAATGTTTTTAACAAGTTGGATATTAGTTATCCAGGATTTTTTACGTTGCAAGCCTACAACCATTTAGACAACGTTAGAAAGAATGATTCAATACGTCATTCTGTTCCTGCTTCAAAGAGACGCAGGAAAATTCTCAGAGCACTTAGGTAAAAAAAAATAAGTGTTGCAGAAAGCCAAGAGGTTGAAGTTTATAAATATGATGGATTTTAATACGAAAATAATTATTTTTAAAGTAAGAAATGTGTTATAAAGTTATTTTTAGCATTTTCTCAAAATGAATTTTTTCATCGTTTCTCTTAACGCAATTCATCCTATTATAAAAAGTTACGCTTAAAATGCCTTAAAATTTTGCATACTTTATCTATATATATTTATAAAGGGAATAGAGTATGCTCATGATTGCAGATTGATTAGTTTTTTGTTTACATTGGTATAAATTGCAAGTGACAATGAATTTTAAGTGATTTTTATGAACATCAGTACTTTAAGTGCTATAAACTTTGAGGTATACATAGTTCAATCTTGTGAATAGACTATTCCCCACAGTCAGTTATTATCTTCATTTTGCAATTTATAAAATGGTAATATATTTGTTTGTTTTTGAGCTACCATTTAATGCGGATTGTCAAATTTTAACCAATTTTTTCCAGCTTTTCCCCCTGAAAAAATTATTTTAATGTAACAGCTAAATTTTATATATATTTTTTCAAGTTTTAACTTAAATGGCATTATAAAAAATAGATAAAAAGATAAAATTCCAAAAATTTCAAAAAATCACCCCCGAAGGTGTACGGATACCAAATATCCAAGCTTATTAAGTTCTGGTACTTAATTTCCTAATCACGAATTTTTCACGAATTGTGATATCAAATTTCCAAGCTTATTAAGTTCTGGTACTTAATTTCCTAATCACGAATTTTTCACATCTAAGTGAAATGGTTAACCATGACTTGTTGATAGAAACCCTTCTTCCCGAGACCAAACTCATCATAAACTGTATCTGAAAATTTAAGTTTTAAATATTTATACATACCAGGCTGGGCGGCCGACTTAAAAATAAAATCATTAAAATAACAGAAAGCCTAAATAAATAAATAAATAATTAATGTGAATTTAAAACATCAATTTCAGATTTTAACTGCGCACTTCGGTGTTCTGTTAGACAGTATGTTTATAAGATTCAACAGCCTCATTCCAACATAAGGTACTACAAAAAATGGTGTTATATCCAATTTTATTAAGCACTGGGACTCAATTGCATTTCTTAACAGATTTTTAATGGGATATTAGTCGTTTTAATTAGTCTTCTATTTGAAGTTAATGCATGATGTCAAACAAAACAAACCGTTATCTAGAAAGAAAAATAATAAATAATATTGTCAATCCCCAAAAGGAAAAATTTTGCATTAAACAACGAAAAATATGAATACCATTCTTTGGAATTACGTTGCCCAAATGTAACGTGAAAAGAAATTAGAAATATATAGAATAATTCGTGACAATTTTAAAATTTCTGCTACATTCATTTTAAAAGTAACAAAATAATAGGACACACATATTTTGCATAAATAACTAATATGAATAATTTATACAACTAAATAACATACTTTCGACGTTTCAACAGACAAAATTTATTTATTCCAAATATGAAAAGACGGCCGACAAGCCTGGTATGTATAAATATTTAAAACTTAAATTTTAAGATACAGGTTTTGATGAGTTTGGTCTAGGGAAGAAGGGTTTCTATCAACAAGTCATGCTTAACCATTTCACTTAGATGTGAAAAATTCGTGATTAGGAAATTAAGTACCAGAACTTAATAAGCTTGGATATTTGATATCACACCATTTTTTAGTCATATCTTCTGTATTGAAGCTTGGTGTTTTTTTAATTTTTTAAAAGATTTTTAGTGGATATAGACATTCAATGCACAACAACAGAAACTTAAATTAAATAAAGATTAGTACCATAAAATTAGAGAGATATAAAATAAGTTAATTATAACGGTTGTAGATAAGACTGGCTATGACTTTGGTTTTATGTCTAAGGATTATTTCAAGCAATTAATTTCTAGGGAGTGCAACTCAGACAATACCTATCAAAATTTAACTTTACTAAGAAAGAAATAGATATTATTATCTTAGTCTTTAGCAAAAAATTTAAGTTAAAGATTAATAGCCTAAAGTAACCTTACCTTTTTCCCACCATTAAATTCCATAAAGTACGTGCTAAATTTAGGTTCGTTACGTGTAGTACGAATTGTTATAACACTTTCTTCAGTAAAAAGGTTTTTAGCTACTTAAAAATCATTCTCAATAAAATCAGGGTTACCGAAAATAGCTTTATTATAAATAATCACCAGGATGTTCTACAATTTTTAAAGAGTAAGTATTCAGAAAGCATAAACACGTTTGATTTTGAAAACCTTTTTACTGGTATTCCCCATGATAACTTAATGAATATCTGCTCAGAAATTTATAGCGCCTACCTGGATAGTGCTTTAATCTTAAATCGTGACTGGATTGATCTATAAATATTTAATAGTTTTGAAAACTACCTTTTTAATGGCATGGATTGCTTTAAACAGATAAAGGGCATTCGAATGGGTAATAGATTTTCTAACAACATTGCAATTATCTTTATATTCTTACGAAACTAAATTTCTTAAACCAAATAACGTTACCGGATTTAGGTATATTGATGACCTTATAATTTTTAACTGTAACGATATGGAATTTCTAAATCGAATCTCTCTAAAGGTTTTAACTTTAAACAGGACCAATGAAAATAATCATTATGCGGCTTATCTGGATATAAAAATTAAAATTCAAAATTGCGAATTAAAAATTGGGATATCTGAAAACAGATTAGATTTTAACTTTGAAGTTATCACATTTACCAATTTCCAAGTGTTTAACAACTTGAACTATAATATTTATTATAATTTGTTTCACTCACAACTAAACAGAATAAAAAACATTTGTAATAACGCTGAAGATTTTTTGGAGGCATGTATGTGGCATTTTCGAGGGAAACCTATGTGAGAGCAATTTCCCTAATAATTTCGGCAATTTAAAAGTTTAAAAAAAATAGAATTTAAACTCGGGTATATTTTAAGGACGTTTAGAATCGGGTTTTCTGTTTTCATACTTTCTTTAAACTTCAGTGGGGTGTGGCTGTGTGGTTTACTACAGTGACGTAACTCCTAGGGTAAAAATTGACTGCTGTTTGATTATAACCGTTACTCACGGAATTAGGGTATGTGGGAATCTTCTCATTTCTATCTTTCTGTACTTCTGTCTTTTTTTGTGTGTTCTTTTGGATTGTATGTGTACTTGCATATATGATGCGTTGATCTCTAAGTGCAAGTTGTCCGTGATTTTTTCATTTGTTTTGACTATCTGTATCAAAGGGGATCTCGGGACCTTGGGATGTCTTTTGGTTAGACCTGCATCCTATTCAGAAAGTTCCCCTTGGGGTAACTGATTTGGTTAGGCTCCCTGCTGACGAAACCAGTCGGTTACCTCGATTTCTGGTATAGTTCCGTCACTACCTTAATCTTGCCCTATGATGCGTAGAGTCATGAATGCTTGATTTCTGTTTATTTTTTGTCTACATTCTTCCTATAATTATCTAGCTCTGTTGCAATATTTAATTCAAGTATATATAAAAGTTTTCAACGCTAGGGTAGGATTTCAGTTAATTTGTCCTGCAGTGTATGCCCGCTTTATAAGTTTTAGTTTGTGTTGAATTATTTACATTTTTAAGTTTAAATTAACTCATATTTTTGAGATTATCAGTCCAATGGAGGAAATATTTTGAATTTTATACACTAAGCTTTTGGGAACAATATCAATATTACTAACGTTTTAAAACACTGTGACATAATGCGTTAAGTAAGAAACTTTTAATTCACTTTTCTTTTTCAGATAATCAGTTCAGCGGAAGAACTATTCGAAATGTATACAAATTGCAGAATTATATTTTGGGATTAACATCATTATTAGTAATGCATAAAAATATAGACATATAAAGCGTAACAATGGAAACTTACATTAACTGATCTTTTTGAGATAATCAGTCCGATGGATGAAATATTTTAAAATTTAAACTAACTATTTACACAGCTTTTGGGTGCAGTATCATTATTAGTAACGTTTTAGAATATAGGTATATAACGTGCAACGATTTAAATTCAAATCACATGTTTTTTTTTCAGTTGATCAGTACAGAGGAAAAAATTATTTTTAATTTATCCAACCGTTTCTATGTTATACACATTTATCAAAGAGTCATGCAAAATTTCTTAAATTAGTGACTCCTGAAGAAACGTGAAAGAAAATCCAAAAGATAAAAAATAATAATAATTCTCCGAAATACCGTTAAAGTAGCTATTCCAAGCGTCGCAATTTCAGTAGACTATATTACGTTTGCATGCATTAGAATTTTAATGAAAAGTAACTATATAAAATATTTAATATTAAATTACTTTTTATGTTGGAAAAAAATGACACCATTTTTATTTCACCACTTATTCATAATTTTTAGGAACTGTTAAGAAATAATACATTTGCTTTAGTGCTTATTATATTATATATTACGATAAAAACTATCTTTGTTTCATCTTCATAGATTTTTCAAAGATTGAAAATATACGATATATCACGATTTCCCATTACATAGAATTAAAGTCCCTAACATGTTTGCGAAATAAATCAAGATGGTAATATGCCTTTAATATTACAGTTCTTTAAAAAAAATTATACATTCATGACCTTAGAGTCACTAACAAAAGTTACCATAATACCTTATTTACTTCCACTTGTTTAAAATTATTCCCTGGAAGTGTAAATGTCCCAAATGTCCGGTTTGATGACATAATTTTATAATATTGACTAATAGAGATGAATTAAGTTTTTCTCTATCATTTGCACTTTAAAATGGTGATCTTGAATATCTTATATTTGAAAAAATTAGAAAATTTTAAAAATGTTTCAAAATATAAATATTTTTTTATCAGATGGGATTTATATGACTTCTTTGGTACCGTTTAAAATATTGGTTTATTTCAAACTAAAATTTTCTTTGTGTGTAATAAATTGTTCTTGCAAACCCGGGATCTTATATTTAAAAAAATTAAGTATTTGTTTTCATGTCATAGTACAAAAATATTATTTCATTACGATTGAAACGTATATATAGTTTTTTTTTCGTCCTGACCTTCCTCTTTAGAATTTTGTCAAGTCATTGTATAATCGAACAATCTTAACGGTATTTAGGAAAGAAAAAGAAAAAAAATGCACACTTACGTGAGAACTGTAAAACGGGAGATTAAATGTTGTTGCATGTCATCAGAATTCATTTTAAATAGAGCACCATATCTCAAGAGTCTTTGAGTGGCCTCAAAATCCCGGACCAAGTGGGGATGAGGAAAAACGTCTACTGAAAAGGAATCTTCAAAAGGAGGCTCGGGAAAATCTTGCAAATCAGAGTTCATCCGTAAAACTGCCGACATTCTTAGCTTGCGTAGGGCATACTCTTGTAGTACGTTTCTCACTACATCATTCTCTGTGAATGGAAAGACTTCGAAGATACTGAATAGTACTTCAAAGTAAATATCAACAAGATTTTCATGGTGCATATACGGAGTGATATATTTTACAGATCGAAGAATGAGGCCCGACTGGTCTTTGCATCTGTTCACCACGGTGTTCCCTATATGATTTCTAAAGTAATTTATTAATTTTACTCTAAAGTCTTCTTTGCTTATTGTCCTAGATTGCTGATCACAAGAAATCCAAGGTGCTGGGCTCTCGTCGTTAATATTTTCGTCGATTTCGTGAGAAGACATTTTCACCACTTTGGCTGCCGACGACTTATGCTCGCACTAATGTACTGGACACTGGTCACTCCACTCGACACTGCCAAACCTGTACTGCTAACTTCCCTTCAGAAGAGACCTGAGACCGGTTTTAAGGTTGCTGCCTCGGGGAGGTCGATTCTCAAAATGAGGGGTCGGGATAATCAACACCCCAGTACCATTTCCCGCGGAAAGAATTTATCGCTCTTTAGGCATTAAGAAAATTATGAAGGTTTTATTTATTTAGACTTTAAGAAAACCATCGCATGTTTTGATTTCCATTTTCATGTAATCAACGTATTTTGGGACTTTTTACCCTGCATCGTATTACTTACTATTTCCCGAAGTAATGTAAGGGAGTTTCAGAAAACCTGAATAAAATTTAGAGTCATGTTTATTTTTATAAATACTGGATCATACAAAAATTTATTTACAGATTTAATGTAATTTGGTTTTGCAACTGTTATTTTTTCTTTCGCCAAAGGAGACACGATCTTTTTCGGTAATTTTGTTTTCATTTAAGGGGTCTCGGGAGTCTTACTTTTTTACTGAAGGTGCAATTTAGCATCATGTCACATTTAGTTTTATTTCTCATTTCCTATAAAACATAAATACATGAAATTTTTGCCACTGAAAGCTTAATATATGTTGTATGTAGAATAATTATTTCAATGTTCGACAACTGGTATTTTATTTAATTTTCCATTTTTAATTTTGATGAAAATTTTAAAATTGTGTTTTGGCTTGCATCCATTGCGCGCAAGACTGTAGCAAAATTATTGGTTTTAGATTCCCAAAAAATATTGATAAAGTTGTAAAACTAATGTATATTTAACGTATACTCCATTTTTAAGCAATTAAAAACTTAAATTTTTTAAATTTAAACTAAAATTACAAAACTTTGAAAAAATGCATTTTTTTATTGAAAACATTTTAATTTTAAATAATTAAAATATTAAAAAATTAGTTAACGGTGATTTTAGTAAGATATAGACACCTTTTTAGGTGGACTTGTAATAAAATTTGCTTTTAATATGTTTTACGAACTTTTTAGTATAGGTACCCACTCACTTCAAAAATCCTCATGCATGAGAACGACATAAGAAGGTTGGGGTATGTAGTTTTTAAATACAGAGCCTGACTAAGGCAGGGGCATACGGGGCAGTTGCCCCGGGCCCCCACATCAGAGGGGGGCCCCCAAATCGAATAGAAAGTTTAGTATTAAGTATTAAGTTCTTCATTACTGAAGTAATGAAGCAGAGGGGGGCCCCAAAGAAGTTTTTGCCCCGGGCCCCAATTAGGCTAAGTCGGGCCCTGTTTAAATAAAAACACGTTTTGAAAGATGAGAAGAGTTTTCGTGACCAAATCCAAAACCGAACGAAAAATACAGAGCAATATAGATAAAATATCAAAATATTTCAAGGAAACCGCTCACAAACATAATAAACTCTTAAAAATGCATAAAATAAAAATGACCCTTTTTATTATAATTTAAATAAATGGACACAGATACAAAGTGCTGTAAAAGAATTTTTTACCGTGTGTTTTAATTTGTCGGAACATGTATGGGTTCGCGAAAAACCTTTCATGACAAGCTGTGACACGATTTTTACGCTACTATTATAAAAGGAAAAGAGGCAGCTCGATTGTTTATTTATGCAATAATTGCCTTACAGGTTGGTTACTATTGAAGTAGTGTGCGTTACATAAAATTACTATTTGCCGTGAGTTTTTGAAAATTGTGTCATACAGTGTGTTGTAAAAGTAAGGTGAGTAGGTAATAATTAAAATATAGGTAGCTTTTCTAAACAAATATTTTTATAGCTTCTAGAGGATGTTTTTGTAAAAACGCTCAAATCCGTCAATTTTTTTACCACTTTAGTGTTTCATGCAGTAGGATACACCTCCTATGAGGGGTAATTTTTACCCCTCTTATTTAGATAGGGAATATGGGCCGAGTGGCACCTTGTTTTTAAGGGCTCTTAATTCTTCTTACTACGGTCGGATTTTTTTTTTTATAAATCGTTTGATTTGTTTTTGATATATATTTAATTTTAAATTTGCCATGAGCCATTTAAAAATTATTTTTTTAAGCATGTTATATTTAAATTTTGACTTTTTGCTCAGACACGTCGATTTCGTTTTGAAGGAAGTCACTTTTCTTTTTATTTTGTTTTTTTATATTTATCAACCCATATAGGGTAATTTTTACCCCTGTAATTTAGATAAAGAAAGTGAGTCAAGTGGCACCTCGTTTTGAAAGGTTTATAATTCTTCTTACAACGACGTATTTTTTCGAAAATAATATGAGCCAAATAAAAGTTATTTCTTTGAGCATGTTACCTAACAGAAACAAGCAAAAGTGCTTTTTTTAAAAATAAAATCGATGGGTCCAAGCAAAAAGTAGTTGTCCAGAAAAATATTTTTCCGGCTTATGGTAACTTTGACAGTAAATATTCTAAATCTAATTAAACGATTTAAATAATAATAATAATAATAATACATATATATGTAATACATAAGAAGAATCAGAAAGTAAGTAAAGGTAAGTAAGAACATACAAGGCACCGCTCAACTCATGTTCGCTATAAATAAATGTCAGGGAAAAAAAATTAACCCTCGTAGGGGAGCATCTTTCCAAAACATTCGAAAAATCTTTTGTTTTTTCGTACCCTTATTTACTTATTTCAAGGCGAGATTTTGTTGGCTTTGTTTAGGGTAAATTGTTAAAAAAAACACTTTCTATTCCATGGCTGACGTTTCGGTTTTAATCAAACCTTAAATCGCTGAATAAGGTTTGATTAAAACCGAAACGTCAGCAATGGAATAGAAAGTTTTTTTTGTTTTTTTTTAACAATTTACCCTAAACAAAGCCAACAAAATCTCGCTTTGAAACATTCGAAAAATATTCGAAAACGCCTCTGTTTCGTTTAAAAAAAACAATTATTTTTTATTGAAACATTTTCTTAATTGTTTTTAGAATGTCTGGTGGACGTAAAAGATTATCGGGTGCTCAGTACAAAAGAAAAAGGGTAGAAAAACAAGTTTAAATTAAAAAACAGGCTGGAAGTCTGTTAAGTTACTTACAAGGCACGAAAAGGAACGATGACGACACAGAGATATTAGAAGCTGATTCAAATCTTAACTATGAAGCCATTACCAATCAAGCTGCCGATATTGCTCAAGTGAAGTCTACTCCAGGTATATCCAAAGAACCTACTCCAGGGACGTCCACTGAACGTTCTCCAGGGAAATCCAAAGAAAAGACATTTGCTACGATAATAAATTCAGATCCGGGTTCCTGGCCAACTAGCTTATCAGAAGCCGAAATATATTTTTTGGTAAAAGAAGGAGAACCTCAACCATTAAAGGAATACAGTTTTCCGTATAATGATACCGGTCGAAGATTTAGCGGTGTTCACTATTTGAGAAACACGAAAAATGGTGAAAAAGTCATGCGTAACTGGTTAGTCTATTCAATTACAAAAAACTGTGTTTATTACTTTTGCTGCAAACTTTTTGGTTCTGTTTTAAGTTCTCTTTCTACTGAAGGTTTTAAAGATTGGAAGCACCTCACTGAGACTTTAAAATAACATGAAACCTCTAAAAACCATATCCAAAGTCAAAAATCTTGGATTGAATTTAGTCAAAGAATACAGTACTCTGAAACGATTGACAGTCACTCACAAAGACTCATTACCTGCAGAGATAAATTATTGGTACGAGGTGCTTATGCGAATTGTTTCAACAATAAAAATGCTTGCTCAAAATTGTTTAGCCCTCCGAGGTACAAGTGACAAACTTTACGATTTCAGTAATTACTTGCTCAGTTGGATCCAGTAATGGAAGAGCATATCCGCAGAGTGCTCAAAAAAGAGGAAGTTGAAGTCCACTATCTCGGAAAAGATATTCAAAATGAAATAATTATTCTTTTAAGTGAAAATATAACATCTCACATTGTTAGCGAGATTAAAAAAGCTAAATATTATTCAATAATTCTAGATTGTACTCCTGATATCAGTAAGATCGACCAAATGACAGTCTTAGTAAGGTATGTACCCATTGACAAATCCAATCCCAATAAGGTTTCCATTAAAATTAATGAAAGCTTTTTAGGCTTTCTTCCGGTTGAAAGATCGTCGGGCTCTGAACTCTCAACTCTAATACTTAAGACTTAAAACCTTGGGTTTGAATTTGCAGGATATGAGGGGACAGGCTTACGATAATGGGGCCAACACGAGGGGCGATAAATCGGGAGTACAATCTAGAATAAAAGCGTTAAATCCACGAACATTTTACCTCCCATGTAGTAGCCACTCATTAAACTTGGTCGTTGATGACATGGCAAAGGCATCCTTCGAAGCCGCCAATTTTTTAATATGGTCCAAAAAATATGTCTATTTTTTTCCTTATCAACTTTTCGATGGAGCATATTAATAAAATAAGTTCAGGGACTAACTTTGAAACCCCTAAGTGATACTCGTTGGGAAAGCCGAATAGATGCATTAAAACCACTGGGGTATTAATTAGGAGGGATATACGATGCTTTATTTGCTGTTTGTAATAATTCGGAGATTAACAACTCTATAAGAGTTGAGGCTTCTGGACTATTAAGTTGTGTTAAACAATTTAAGTTCTTGTACTCCATTGTAATTTGGTACAAAATCTTAAATTGTATTAATCCAATAAGTAAGCTCTTGCAGACTAAAGACCATGACTTACCATCTGGTATGGAACTCTTGAAAAATTGTAAAGATTTTTTCAAGGATCTTAGATCGGACACGGTCTTTAATGCTTTACGATGCTCGAGAACTCGCCGACGAAATCGACATACCGGCTATTTTGAGCTTACCCAGCCACGTCATAGAGTTCGAAGAAGGAATGTTAATTTTGACTATGAGGCACGAGATGATCCTATAGAAGATCCTACTTTGAAATATAAGGCAGAGTTTTATTTTTTCACACTAGACCAAGCTATCAATGCACTTGAATCCAGGTTAGATTTGATCAGCACCCACAGCAACTATTTCCAGTTTTTATACAATATTTATGATTTAAAAGATGCCCCTTAAAACAACTTACTAAAATATTGTAAAGATCTAGAAATAGTGTTAACTGATGGGAATTCATCAGATATAAAAGCGCTGCACCTGGCAGACGATATAGTATCGGTTTTGGCCTTACTAAATAAAAAAGAATGTCCAATCGAGATTTTAAAATTCATTTCAAAGCTGGATTTTGCTCCAAATCTCGGTATAGTTTGAAGAATCTCGCTTACTCTCCCAATAAGTGTGGCAAGTGGAGAAAGAAGTTTCTCCAAATTAAAGTTAATTAAAAATTTTTTACGCTCTACAACTACCGAGGATCGGCTAAATGGCTTGACAACAATAGCCATTGAACATAAGCTAGCTGTGATGTCAAAAAAATTATCAAAAAATTCTCAGAATTAAAAGTGAGAAAAAAAAACCCTTTAAGTTTAACTGTATTTTTAATAATTAGGTTTTTCTTTTTAGTGGTTCTATAATTTGTTTTACTATCTTTTTAATATATGCATTTTATAATTATATACTAGATTTGTGTCTTTTCTTTTTTTCTGTGCAACCTTAATTTCAATTTAGTGCCAAAATCATAAATCAAGAAATTTGTATTTTTGGCAAATCAAACTTCAACATTTTTAATACCAGTTTCTTTTGCTCACGTTTTATTTTAATACTAAGCGTGGGAAGGGTTTAGGTTATCTCTTTTAATTTTTGTTATAAAGGGGCGGCATTTTACCTTTTTGCCCGGGGCGGCGAAACTGCTAGCGCCGGCCCTGGTATGAAATCCGGAGGAACTCTTAAAAATATCTTTGTGTAAAACTATACGAGCTTTGCATTTTGAATCTGATGAGCACTTCCAGTAGATCAAATTTTCTCTTTTTCTTTCTATGCGGAAAAGGAAATTTTGGTACTGCACTAAATTTCCGCCATGATTTGATTTAATGAAAGAAATGTCGTTCGTTTTATCTCAAAATCAATGAAGTTCGACGCAAAACCCAAGAAATTAGACGCAAACCAAAGAATTCGACGTAAAATCAAAAAATTCCAATTCACCATGTGTTTGTGCACTTGTGCCTGCAATCTAGTTCCCAGAACTGCTATTTCCTGCAATGTCGAACCCAACCCTCTTCGACTTGAAATCCCTAAATATCTCAAAATGGAAGCTTGAACGGGAAAAAAGGGTTGGAAGGAAATTTTGTGTCGGCGAAACGGGGTGGACACCGAAGGGGGGGGGGGGGGCTTTGAGGGAGAAGTCATCAATTCTTCATCAAATTCCCTGTACAAGTGCAGTGGGTGTTGCACTACTGTTGTTCATAACGGTGGTCAAAGGAGTGTTTATATGACAATTGTTGTAATCTCTACTTCTTCTAGAGTCTTTTTCTTATCAGTTCTAGAATTCCATTTTTAAAAGTTCTTTACAATTCCATTTACCACAAACTTTATCTGTCCTCAGGGCCCGACTTTGACTCAATGGGGCCCTGGGCAAAGCAGACTTTGGGGGCCCCCTCCAAGGACAGATCCAAAGGGGGGGGGGCACTCGCTCTCCCCCAGGACCAGATTTCCACATGAACATGTAGGACACTCACCCAGGCTCCCCCCGCATAAACTGGGACCAGAAATTCAAAAATTTCGACCAGAAAGTCAAAAATTTGAAAATAATAATAATAATGGTAAGTGCTAATTAATTTACTTTTTTATGTTAATAAATAAATTCATGAAATTTTCTTTTGAAATTCAAAATAGATCATAGTCTGGAGTTATTACAACCCCCCCCCCCCCTGAGGAAAAAAAGAAAAAATTAAACCAGAAACGCTTACGGATGAGCGTATGTTTTCACTATAGTGAGTGCACTGTGTCCCACCCAGGATTTTTTTTGTATCCACCACTGCTTTCCTTTACCGTATTAACCAATAACCAAAGTTGATGTCAAGGCCATAGCCAGAAATTTTTTTCAGAAAATATAGGTAGAGGGTGCAAAGTGTAGTTTGGAAGAGAGGCTTTTTTAAATATAAAGACAGAAAGCAGAAGTAAAATTTCCTTACTCACAAATGATAAAGAAAATATTTGAAAGATCCAAATACTGTACATTTTCCTCTTTTCACATCACATTGCACTTTTTTTTGTGTGTGGAGAGCAATACCTATAATCCTATACCCTCGATACGGACTTGATTTTGCAACTGAATTTGAAAAAAAAGACATCTATCTATAAACAAATTTTGGGAGTTATGATAACAGTCAAATGATCAGTATTTGAATCATTTTCAACATTTATGTTGCTAAAACTATAATCTAATATTGTTAAAATTAATGGAAATATCTTTTGCAAACGTAGTCAAATAAAATCAAAATTTTTATAAGTAAATAGGTCAAAACTTTGACTGTTTCCATCATTATACTTTCAACCATATTAATGTGGATATAAATTTTTGATAAAACTGTACTCCCCCCCCCCCAAAAAAAAAAGAGAGAAATTATGGTCATTAAGACAGAAAATACAGAAACCGTTTTTAATTTGCGTACATATAGGAAATTTTCAAAAATATGCACAACTTAATACTAAATTAGGGGGCCCCATAATTTTGGGGGCCCTGGGCAAGTGCCCCATTTGCCCATGCAGAAATCTGGGCCTGTCTGTCCTGTTCGCTCTTCCCACCCATTCATGTCAGAACTTTAGCAGAAAGATAACATGCATGCCAAGTCAGCTGGCCGTTTGCTGCGGGAGTCCTCTGTCCGTTAGGGGTATGTTTCGCATGGGCATTTATAACTGTCTTTCCCATGTCTTGACAGTGAGTGGCGAAGATTTGCTTATGTCTTTTGTGGTAAGATAAGCTCACCTTCCATTCATGATTAGTCGGATTCCCCAACCTTTTTACTCCTTTGTGCGGCTGCTGACGGGCGTACCTCGTTAATTTTAGTACATGGCGAGAGCCGGAAGGATCCATTGTGGTGCCTGAGTCAGGCTTTGGAGGCGACGCCAGTTCGAATTCTTAGTAGGAGACTGATAACAAATTAATGTATATTTATATACATGTACACATATTCACTAAATATATTTATAAATTTAAACTATAAACACACACACACACACACACACACACACACATATATATATATATATATATATATATATATATATATATATATATATATATATATATATATATATATATAAGAAATAGATGAAAGAGAATACCAGTAATAGCACTAAAGTTACTTACAGCCACGAACAAATAACATGAAAAGAAAAGTATGAAAGAGGTTTTAGACAGTATCTCTTCGTCAGCGGTGTCAATACTGTCTAAAAACCAATGGATTGTTTATATATATATATATATATATATATATTGAAAATATTCTATTTAATAGATTAACTAAAATTCGGGTTTGGGGGAAATGTGTATTAAAATGAGAGAATTTTTTTTATTCACTTAAAAGAAACGTAAAAAATTTCAAAAATGACAAAACTGAAAGAAATTAGCTATCCCCACCTTTGTATAGGAATATATATATATATATATATATATATATATATATATATATATATATATATATATATATATATATATATATTTATAATATATTTTTATTATATATATATATTATAAAAATATATTATATGTATATGCTTTGTCAATTTAATTACATATTCTGCATGTAATTTTTTTATAATTTGGTGAAATCGACTTAAAATTGAGGTGCATGTTATGGTTATGAGGTAACATTAAAACAAAAATGTATATTTTATTATATGCATTATATATATATTTATTATATATATATTTTTGGTGTTTATGAATTAAGAAATTGAAAGTATCTTTCTATAACTAACAAAATACAAAATATTCTTATCTAACAACCCGCCAGAAAGTTACAGGTGCATCTTAAGGTTCGAAAAATTACCGTGGTCTTCTCAGAATTAGTGCATCGCGTTGTAAGGAATCTTTCACGAGGAAATGGAACATGCGGCCAGAACATCTTTCTTATACGACAGGTGTTTAATTGACATTTGTGTCATTATGGTGAAAAATCATGGATAGTTCGAAATGGAGACCACACATCCTAGCTTCTTCCCTTTCTTCAAATGCATTGTCTGATGCCCCTACCAAGTTTCTTCGGTTATCCCTGTGACAACCCTTTGCATTGTAAAAATTCTATATCTCTAACTGTACTATACCTTATCGTGACTTATTCATTGTGTCGCGTAGTCAAGCACAACACACATTAAACCAGCGAATTCCCACTGGGAATTGAGTGCCATTTAGAGAAAAAGATAATCACATTCCATTGTGGATTGAAACATGCAGGGGGATTTGTACTTTGAGGTACTTCGCTTTTTTACTTCAATCATATGGTTGAAATACGTGGAGTCCTCAGGGTTGGATTTCACGGCCCAGGCCTTTCGGGTCCCCCACCGACTCATTTGACAGCAACAAGAAAAGAATGAATGTTTACCATCTACATCAAGGTCCCCCGAGAATTCTCACGAATTTCTCATTTTTTTGAAAGCGCTGAAACTATCCAAAGGGGGGAGGGGCGGCCATTTCAATTTCAAGCACAGCTGCTAACAGTTCTGACAGCAAAAACACAATAACGATACTTATACCGGATTAAAGGCTATAATTGGGGATACGTAATTTTCGTATTTACTAAATAGATGCGAATAAATGCAAAAATTCGGTAATAAACAGCGTTTTAAGCAAAATTAGGTAATAATAGTAATAATTTATTAACAGCTGCTCAACGGAGACCATCCACAGTGTATACATATATATATATATACAATCGGACCTCTATTTTGCGAACTTTTCCTTGGAACCAAGAACGTTTTGTTAATTTCTTCGTAAAACAACCTCCAAATAGCGAAGTGCATTCTCTATTTAACGAACTTTTCCTTGAGATCCAATATTTTTTTCTCCATATCTCTCAAAATATTTCTGAACATTTCAAACTAATTCTTTCTTTTAACACATTTAACACATTAACTTTCCTTTAACACATTCCGACGCGGATTACAATTTGAACAAAATACGCCTGAAGGGGTTTTTGTGCATTGCAAAGATGCGAGACGTATTCTGAGATAAAACACTTTTTCAAACAAAAAACTCAGACAAAATTTACAAACTTTACCAATAATTAAATTTAAGGACGCATGTGGTAATTAAAGCTTAAAATTACTTGTTATAATAAATGCGATAATGGCATAAAAATTCATTAATTTTAATATGTTTTTTAATTGAAAATACAGTGAATTCCCGGACAATGTTTTGTTTTATTCTTGTTTTCCTTGCAGATTTCTGTTTGATGGGTAAGATATATAAAACAAATAGACATTAATTTACAAAATAAAGGTGTGATTAATTACTTTTATTAATAATATTTAGTGTTTATGAATTTAAAATCTGTCTTGTGTAGTTTAAAGTATTTTAAAAGGTAAATCTCTGTTTAACGAATTTTCCATATAACAATTTTTTTTTTCGGGATCTAGCGACTTCGTTAAATAGAAGTCCGACTGTATATATATATATATATATATATATATATATATATATACAGTGATTTCCGCTTATAAGAATCACGTTTGTTATTACTGTTTTTGATTCTTATAAGCGGTTGATTCTTATAGCCGAAATTTAGGTTTTTGGACAAGCACACACACACACCTATTTATACATATATTAGATAATTTACCATAAAATACTCTTTAATTTACGTTAATTATCTTTTATTAAAATTATTTTTTATAATTTTAAAAATACAGCTTAATTTTTAGACATATAAGTAGATACACATGATTATAGTAAGAGAAGAAAAAATCCAATATTTGTTACAACATACCTGCTTAACAGTTTTAACATTTCAACTACAGGAAGGGAGCAAGAAAAAGTTTTCTATGGTAGTTTAACGCAATGAAGTTTTCAGGAGGTATAAACAGTGTTTATACGAAACTACAGCGGGTTAATAACGTAGGATTACTTATTGTTGCTTACCTCTTTTGTATGTATTTATGTACGTATGTATAAATGTATATATATATATATGTATGTCAAAATTTTGACGCATCTTGGGACTTTTCTGTTTAACTTGCCCAAGCGATCTTTCCGCAGGACCGTTATGGAGGAACGTAATCCTACGTTAAAATGTGACACCTAACTTATTCATGTCATTTTAAAGTAAATTTTTTGAAGAAAAAGTACCGGCTTAATATGTCTGTTTTAGATTATATTTGACATTTTTATGCAAAAAAAAACTTTCAATTCAGTGGTTACAGAATTTTCAATTCTATACCACTTTCTTTTTCGCCTTTTCTTTTGAATTAAAATTCAACTGGCTAGCACTTCAATCAAATTCGAGACTTGCACCTTTGCTGACCGTTCCGCAACTAATACAGGTCAGAATCCTTCAATTCTGTAGCATTTTCTTGTTTGCCTTTACTCTTGAATTAAAATTCAACTGGCTAGCACTTCAATCAAATTCGAGACTTGCACCTTTGCTGACCGTTCCGCAACTAATACAGGTCAGAATCCTTCAATTCTGTAGCACTTTCTTGTTTGCCTTTACTCTTGAATTAAAATTCAACTGGCTAGCACTTCAATCAAATTCGAGACTTGCACCTTTGCTGACCGTTCCGCAACTAACACGGGTCGGAATCCTCCATCTAACAACTTTTATAACGCCAGGATAACAGATTTTCAAAATTACTCAGTAGTTTGAAAGCTTTGACCCTGCAGTTCCGAGGGTAAGATTCACCCTTTTACCAAATTAGATAATTGACATCCAGACATCCTTTAGATCAGTGGTGCGCAAACTTCAGTAGACAGCGAACCTCTTTCTTTAAATAAGAAATCACTCGACCCCCAATGAAAATATTTTAAAAGTAGCAATTTTTTTTTCAGTTATGAAAATGTTAACAAAAAAAACTGAAAAAAGGAATAAGCAAATATTAACAAACTTTTTAAAAAATCAATGAATTGTATATCTGGGGGTAAAAATTTTAACACTGCATAACAATAAAAAAAGTCTCGCTTGTTTTCGGCGTATCTCATGTAGCTAAAACTTCAGATTTAAATATTAATATGCATTTAAAAATTAAAATTGTAAAAGAGCTTGATATCAAAATTATAAACTTTATACCAAAACATTAAAAATTATAAACTCCTTTTATTCATATTAAAACTAAAATACTTCAAATTTGTAATTAAATGTTTGATAAAGTTCAGCTTTAGATTAAATTATTGGGGCGGAAAGGGTTGAACATTTAGAAACAATACGTCATATTTTTAACAAAAAAGAAGTTAAAAATTTGCAATTATGGAAAATTTTAACGCATAATTAAATACTTGAATATGATAAATTTATTCCAAACTATCCGCTACTGCTCCAAATTTTTGGCGACCCCTCTATGGGTCGCGACCTACAGTTTGCGCACCACTGCTTTAGATAACACGCCGCGTCGCACAGTGGAGTATTTGTAGCAAAACCCTGGCCAAAAATATTTTTTACGTGTTTTAAAGTTAAAACCATTGCTTTTGACTTTTAACTTACTTTGTAATAGTAAATACGCCCCTTTTTGTAAAGAAATTAATTTTTTTTAAAATTTAAAAATTTAAAATTCTTAAAATATTAAAATTAAATTTTTTAAAATAAAATTAGTTTTATTAATTTAATCTTTCTCATATATATATATATATATATATATATATATATATATATATTTACACTTAATAGTTACCAAAATTCAGTAACTATAGGGATCTTAGTTCTCTAGTGACTTCAGAAACTTTACTTTTTCAGTCTGATTCTCCTGAATCTGATTCTCCTGATTTCTCAATCTGACCTGCGTAATCTTCTTCAAATTCATCTTCTTCATCACTCTTATTTCTTAAAACTTATTTTTTTCTGTCTCAAAGGCTAAAGAAGAAATAAAGTTTCATATGTTAACAAGATTTATACAGATTACATCTATAGTTGTAAGTCATTTTCAAATCATACCTGTAAGAGAAATTATCATGAAAATATAAAAGGGTTCTTTATAAAAAAAATTCTATATAAAAATGGCAGCTGTTTGCGGAACATTTTTTCTTTGAAATAGACTCTCAATACTATAGACATGACGATTATAATTGAAATTCGGTCCGACAAGCCCCGACACACCTTCATAAAGCTTTAAGAAACTTAAATTACAGCTAAATTGATTTAAAAAAAAAAACATTTTTCAAGTTATTTTTTTTAATATGTTAATAATAAAAATAAGTAAATTATTATATATTTTAAAACAAAGCTCTTACCTTTTTTAACACGTAAACCTGATTTAATTTCAAAACATTAATTCTTAACGCCACAAAAAAATATAGATTTAAACTAACAACAAAGCTGAAACGCAATCAAATGACACGTCCATTCACAAAGAAATATGTTCTTCAGCTGAGGCTAGAAACTGCTGAGTGTTACTTATGCTGCTGGAAATGATGTGATTCACTCAGCAGTTTGTTAGAAATGATAAAATGCACTTTTTACAATTATTGCGCAATTTTTAATTTTTACACTTTTGGCCAGGTTTTTGTGTCAAATACTCCACTGTGCGCCGCTCTGTTTTACCTCTAAATCCGTTTTTCTGTCGATATACAACTTATGCAGGAAAAACAAATTGGAAATTTTTTTTATTTTTACCTCTAAATGTGTTTCCCGTCCAAATACAACGTATGCTGTAAAACAAGGGACAAAACTTTTTACCACTAAATCTGTTTTAACGTTGAAATACAACTTATTCTGAAAAACGAAGGGCGAAGCTGTTTCTTTTTTAATCTCCAAACATGATTTTTTGGTCGAAATACTACGTAAGCTGTAATACAAAACTGCTCTTTTTTACCTCTAAACATGTTTTTCTTGAAAATTATTTGCTTATTCGAATATCCGCATCCTAACTATATCCTTCAAAACTGAAATAAATATCCAACAAAAAATACAACACTAAAATATACTGACAAAAAATTCTTAAATATCCCAGCTTAAAATATTATCCTAGTCCAAAAAAAAAACCCGAGCAATATTCTGTCAAACTTAAATGCATAAATGATCTTACAAAAATATAAATACATAGTAAATAAATATCCTGTGCGAAATAAATATCCTAACAGAAAATTATATCCTTGATGAAATAAAGGGATGGAGGAGGACATTGAAATAAATCTATTACCTGAAAATAATTTGCTTATTCGAATATCTGCATCCTAACTATGTCCTTCAAAATTGAAATAAATATCCTCCAAAAAATACAACGCTAAAATATACTGACAAAAAATTCTTAAATATCCTAGCTTAAAATATTATCCTAGTCCAAAAAAGAAAAAAAAAATCCGAACAATATTCTGTTAAACTAAAATGCATAAATGATCTTACAAAAATATAAGTAAATAAAGATCCTGTGTGAGATAAATATCCTAACAAAAAAATTATGAGTAGTACCCAGATTCATAACTTTCTCTTAAAAAATTCGAAGTCATGGAGAGATACTGAGCACAAATTTCTACTGGAAAGTATTGAAAAGTACTTCCTTGGGGTGTAGGTCCGATATTCTGTCGGAATGTGTCCATAATGGCGGAGTAGTAGATATCGCGTTTTCGGGGCCCAGGGGCTAAAATTTAAGCTAAATAAACTATACTAACATTTTGTTAAACGACTCCAAACCTCCTAAAGATATGTACAAAGAAATATCGACCAAATATAAAACCCAGAGGCCATAGGTCCCGAATATATAGAAAAATCATTCGAACCATACCTGCCGAAATCAATTTTTCGGAACTGTAATTGCAACATAATGAGGAATAGTCACATTCATAACATTTTCTTAAAAAATTCGAAGTCATGGAGGGATACTCTACACAAATTTCTACTGGAAAGTATTAAAAAGTACTTCCATGGGGCGAAGGCCCGAAATTCTGTCCGAATGCGTTCATGGTGGCGGGGAAGTCGAGATCGGATTTTCTGCGCCCAGGGGCTAAAAATCGAGCTAAATAAACCATTCTAACATTTTGCTAAACAACTGAAAACCTCCTAAAGTTACGTTCAAAGATATAACGCCCGAATATAAAACGAAGACGGCAGAGGCTTCGATATTAAAGAAAAATAATTGCAGCGTTTCCACCGAAGACAACTTTTTCGGATTTGTGACAACTATGTATTGAGCTAGAGACACATTATTAATATTTTATAAAACGACTCGTACTCCTCTAGATGTACGTTTTTCGGAATACGTTCCGAATATAAAACGCAGAGTGCGCTGGTCCTGAAATTATGGGAAAAACATTGGTCTTTATCCCGCCGTAAAATAAATAAATAAATAAATCGGCCTTGTATTTACAAAATATTAAGTAACAGCCATCCTCGAAAAATTAAACTTTCTAAAAAGTTATACAATTTATTTTTCAATTATAGAAGAAATCTAACACAAAACATATGGCGCAATATGCAAGTCAAGTCTGGCTTTAAATGCTATCGAGCTGCTGAAGTAACGATCTTTCGTAATTCACGAACGTTGATATCTCTGACAGACATGTCGCGCCACCTAGATTTCACTAGGAGAAGTAATATTTTCAACAAGTACATCCTGGGCGCACAGACCCGAAATTCTCTCCGAATCCTCCAAATAGGGGCGGCTCCAGACCAGAGTTTTTTTGGGGGGGGGCAACGTCGTTTTTTTTGGGGGGGAATCTTAGGATTGTATATATATATATATATATATATATATATATATAAGAAATAAACATCGTCTCATTTTAATTTTAAACTACAGTATTAGGTCTACGATTATATAATTTTAGGCCATGGAAAAAAAATATGGCTTTTTTTTTGGGGGGGGGGGGGGAATTGCCCCTATTGGATCCGCCAATGCCTCCGAGGAGGTGGTTGAGCGGGGGGATCCCAAGGGACCTAAATTGAGCTAAGAACACCATGAAAAGATTTTCTTAAACGTCTTATAAAAGTCTGGAGCAGGGGTTCTCAAAGTGCTCATACGTCATTGGTCCATACGGTTTTCTATGGACTTTGATTTCTCGGATTAAATCTAAATACAGAGCTAAACTTAAGATTGAAAAAAGGAAATTCCGCTGCTATGTCTAAAATAGCACCAGTGTACCACGAACTAATCAACGATAAACAGGCACATCGCTTTCATTATGACGGAAAATTTAACTGAAGTTTAGTTTTTTGATATTGAGACGGATTTTTCAAATGGAAATTTTTTTCTTCTGTGACATAAAAAGTTCTTATATTCGTATGTGTTTTGGGACAATCTAAAATGAAGTCAATGTAAACAGCAATTGTTCAATTGTTACATAATATACGTTTTAATAACAATAAAGCCCTCTTCACAAACTGCAATTTTATCTTCATTTTTTTAAAAATCTCTACTACCTCATATTTATAGTTATACTATTCAGCGTAAAGTAATCTAGTTAGAAATATTGTTAAAATTTTTCTGTAGTGTACAATGGTTAGTTCAGGGGCGTAACTAGGCATCTAGCGGCAAGTACGCAAATTTGGCCTCATGAAATATTACGACTTCCTTTTTTACCCCCTATCTTGGGGGCCCCCTTACCTCGGGTTCCCCGGGGCACTGTCCAGGTTGCCTAAGCCTAGTTACGCCCCTGGGTTAGTTCATAATAAGGGCGCCGCCGGAAATGTTCTGTCGATCAGTGCTTTTTAAACTTATTGACAAAGAAATGGTTTAGATGGATCCCGCCGTAAAAAAATTTCAGTTTTGTATCTACAAAATATTAAGCAAGAGCCACAATTGAAAATTAAAATTTGTAAAAATTAAAACAATTTATTGTTAAAAACACAAGAAATCTAGCAGAAAACAAATGGCGGAGCAGACAAGGCAAGTCCAGCAGGTCCATGTCGCTGGCCCGACACTTTTGGAATTTCAAGTTGAAACTTTCACAAAAATTAGTACCCAATTTGCACCAATTAGTACCAAAATATTAGAATTAGTACCCATAAGGATCACGAGTTATAGCGTATTCGATTCTTCCGATCCAGCGACAATCATGTCGCTTCCGAGCCAGACGCTTTAGAATTTCGAGTTGAAACTTTCACAAAAATTAGTAACTAATTAGTACTAATTAGTACCAAAATATTAGAATTAGTACCCATCAGGATCGCGAGTTATAGCGTGTCCGATTCTGCCGGGCCAGCGACATGGTAGCCCGGCACTTTTGGAATTTCGAGTTGAAACTTTCACAAAAATTAGTACCTAATTAGTACCAATTAGTACCAAAATATTAGAATTAGTACCCATCAGGATCACAAGTTATAGAGTATTCGGTTCTTCCAGGCCAGCGACAATCATGTCGCTTCCGAGCCAGACGCTTTGGAATTTCGAGTTGAAACCTTCGCAAAAATTAGTACCTAATTAGTACTAATCTTAAAATATCACTACCCACATAAAATAAAAATGACCAATGAAAAAGAAATCGTAAATTTCCAATAGATGGTCAGATGAGATGAAAAATGTTGTTTGCACTTGGTAGTACAAAATGCGCAGTTTTGTTGATCCTTTTATTTACAGCTGTGGAGTGATGAGAGGTATAAATTCCAAACTATTTGGCGACCATTTATGACACAAGGCGAATTTCCAGATCAGTGCTCTTGTTGTACTTATGATGTGAAAGTGGTAAAAGATGAAGCGTGCTGGTAGAAAGAGTAAAGTTTCTCCCGAAGTGCTATTGGAACTGATTTCAGAAAGAAAATCCCGATTATTCGTAAACGATGTTTTAGTTGCGTCCACTGATAGTGTTTTCAAAGAAATCAGTGAAAAAGTTGGTGGAATTTTGACTTCAAAAGCGGTTTATTTGTTTATTAAGAAAAACAAACTAGTTAACAAAAGTTGCAAGAATGGGGATTGTTGAAAGAGACTGAAAAGTGTGATGACTTTGAGAATCCTCGCAGGGCCGTCGCTAGGGGCAGGCAAGCCGGGCCCCTTCCCGGGGCGGCAACCTTAAGAGGCGGCAAATGGGATGTAAAATTAACTAGTCTATGATAACTAGTAGTTTATGAATTAACTAGTTTCTGAAGAAAATGGTTAAACCAAGATTCATTTGAATACTTTTGAAAAATTAATAGGGGGAATTTTAATAAAATTTTCTTTTAATATGTTTTACCCACTCACTTCAAAAATCCTCAAGCATGAGAACGACATAAGAAGGTTGAGGTATGTAGTTTTTCAATAAGCTTCAGAGATAAATTATTGGCACGAGGTGCTTCTACGAATTGTTTCAATAATATAAATGCTTGTTAAAAATTGTTTAGCCCTCCGAGGTACAAGTGACAAACTCTACGATTTCGGTAATTGCAATTTTTTACAAATTATTCTATTACTTGCTCAGTTTGATCCAGTAATGGAAGAGCATATCCGCAGAGTGCTCAAAAAAGAGGAAGTTGAAGTCCACTATCTCGGAAAAGATATTCAAAATGAAATAATAATTCTTTTAAGTGAAAATGTAACATCTCACATTATTAGCAAGATTAAAAAAAGCTAAATATTATACAATAATTCTAGATTGTACTCCTGATGTCAGCAAGATCGAGCAAATGACAGTCTTAGTAAGGTATGTATCCATTCACAAATCCAATCCCAATGAGATTTCCATTAAAATTAATGAAAGCTTTTTAGGCTTTCTTCCGGTTGAAACATCGACGGGCTCTGAACTCTCAACTCTAATACTTAAAAGACTTGTAACATTGGGATTGAATTTGCAGGATATGAGGGGACAGACTTACGATAATGGGGCCAACATGAGAGGCGATAAATCGGGAGTACAATCTAGAATAAAAGCGTTAAATCCACGAGCACTTTACCTCCCATGTAGTAGCCACTTATTAAACTTGGTTGTTAATGACATGGCAAAGGCATCTTTCGAAGCCGCCAATTTTTTTAACATGGTCCAAAAAGTATATCTATTTTTTCCCTCATCAACTTTTCGATGGACCATATTAATAAAATATATTCAGGGACTAACTCTGAAACCCCTAAGTGATACTCCTTGGGAAAGCCGAATAGATGCATTAAAACCACTGAGGTATCAATTAGGAGGGCTATACGATGCTTTATTTGCTATTTGTAATAATTCGGAGATTGACAACTCTATAAGAGTTGAGGCTTCTGGACTATTAAGCTGTGTTAAACAATTTAAGTTCTTATGCTCCATTATAATTTGGTACAAAATCTTAAATTGTATCAATCCAATAAGTAAGCTCTTGAAGACACATAAACAAGCATTGAATAAGTAAGCTCTTGAAGGTCATCCCATCCTCTAGCCCCCCACGAGGAGTTCCAGGGTGGGGAATTGAATTGAAGCTATCTCTCTGCGAGAGAGGTTGGGTGCTGTTCGGTTTCGGAGGACGACTAAAGTTTGGGCGGAGGAAGCTGCCCCGGGTGGTAATTGCTGAGTGTTATCTCGGTTTAAGACTGGATAATAGTCTCAGAATAATATGTATACAATTGTATAATAACTGTACATAAGGGTTGTAAATATTATATGCTTCTTGTGTTCTCATTTGATGAGCACGTAACATGCCATTCGCTGCTCAAACTAGCGGTGGGATATCTGAAGTTTGCTCGTAACCCGAATTTTAGCTCGTAAATTGAAGCAAAAAATCTACCGAGAGAATGCTTGTATCTCGAAAAACTTACGAGACACTCGTAAGTCGAGGTACCACTGTATTATAAAGATCTAGAAATAGTGTTAACTGATGGGAATTCATCAGATATAAACGCGCTGGACCTGGCAGACGAGATAGTATCGGTTTTTGCCTTACTAAATAAAAAAGAAAGTCCAATCGAGATTTTAAAATTCATTTCAAAGCTGGATTTCGCTCCAAATCTCGGTATACTTTTAAGAATCTTGCTTACTCTCCCAATAAGTGTGGCAAGTGGAGAAAGAAGTTTCTCCAAATTAAAAGTAATTAAAAATTTTTTACGCTCTACCACTACCGAGGATCGGCTAAATGGCTTGACAACATAGCCATTGAACATGAGCTAGCTGAAAAAATTCATGTCAAAAAATTCTCAGAATTAAAAGTGAGAAAAAACATTTTAAATTTAACTGTATTTTTAATAATTAGGTTTTTATTTTTAGTGGTTCTATAATTTGTTTTTCTATCTTTTTATTATATGCATTTTATAATTATATACAGGTAGCCCTCATACAGCACGGCATCTTACAACACGGTTTCGCTCTAACACGATAGGATGAATTGCGGGAACCCTCGTATAACACTACAACTTGTAAAACAGTTTCGCTCTAACACGATAAAAAAATTTGGAAAATCTTTGTACAACACTGTATTTCTATAGCACTGGAAAACATGATTTTTGTTTCACACATTTAAAAATTAAATTACCTTAAAATAATGACGAGGAGGAATAATGATCGATAGTGGTTTTACATGAAAATGTATAAACAAATTATAATTTATTCATTTATAACTCTATAAAATTACAAGACGGCCTAAGCTTAGTTGAAAATCTTGAATGCAAACCCTTCCGCTGAAAAATGCCAAAAATTCAAAAGGGAGCAGCAAAATTGTCTATCTCTATACCGTGAATCTACAATGACCTTGTAAGAATCAGCAAATAAACCAAAATTACAGATTTTTTAAAGAGGACAGAAGGTGCAAAAAATCTAAATGAAGAAAAAGGTTCTGAAAGTAAAGGTGATATCATTCAATCGAAAAAACGTTCTCGTTTGATTGTACTGAGCAGTGATAAGGAACAAATTTATTAAATTAAGGTCGCATTAAATGAAAATAATATTCTTTGTTTCTTTTGTGTTATACATACATTTATATTTTTAATAAAAATTAAGTTGTTTACATGGAATTTAAAAAAAAGTTTTTGTCTTTAATAAGTTTTCAGAACGTAACCCCCTGTTTTGAACTGTCTCTGGGTCTCATATAACACGATTTCACACAACGCGGCATTTTCTAGGAACCTATCTACCGTGTTATAGGAGGGTTACCTGTACTAGATTTGTGTCTTTTCTTTTTTTCTGTGCAACCTTAATTTCAATTTAGTGCCAAAATCATAAATCAAGAAATTTGTATTTTTGGCAAATCAATACTTCAACATTTTTAATACCAATTTTTTTGCTCACAATTTATTTTACTACTAAGCGTTGGAAGGGTTTAGGTTTCAATTTTTGTTATAAAATGGCGGCATTTTTCCTTTTTACCCGGGGCGGCGAAACTGCTAGCGCCGGCCCTGCTTACTATTTCCCGAAGTAATGTAAGGGAGTTTCAGAAAACCTGAATAAAATTTAGAGTCATGTTTATTTTTATAAATACTGGATCATACAATAATTTATTATTATAGATACAGATTTAATGTATTTTGGTTTTGCAACTGTTATTTTTCTTTCGCCAAAGGACACACGATCTTTTTCGGTAATTTTGTTTTCATTTAAGGGGTCTCGGGAGTCTTACTTTTTTACTGAAGGTGCAATTTAGCATCATGTCACATTTAGTTTTATTTCTCATTTCTTATAAAACATAAATACATGAAATTTTTGCCACTGAAAGCTTAATATATGTTGTATGTAGAATAATTATTTCAATGTTCTACAACTGGTATTTTATTTAATTTTCCATTTTTAATTTTGATGAAAATTTTAAAATTGTGTTTTGGCTTGCATCCATTGCGCGCAAGACTGTAGCAAAATTATTGGTTTTAGATTCCCAAAAAATATTGATAAAGTTGTAAAACTAATGTATATTTAACGTAAACTCCATTTTTAAGCAATTAAAAACTTTAATTTTTTAAATTTAAACTAAAATTTCAAATCTTTGATAAAATGCATTTTTTTATTGAAAACATGTTAAGTTTAAATAATTAATGCAATTAAAAATACTAAATTTGAAGTATACATTATTCCTTGCATCAAAATAAACGTATTCACCAAGTTTTATAGAAATTGCTTTATCAGTTTCTTTATCAGTCAAAAAATGACTGCAAAAAAGACACAACTCAAGTATAATTTTACCCCAATTTCCCCCTCCAAATATCGGAATACAACTGCACTTTAAAATCGCCGGCCTTAGTTATTGCGGGGCGCAACTGCAGAAATTGCGATAAAAATATAATGTACAGATATTTTGATAAAAATATAATTACACATTGGCCTGTGGCGGCGTTGTGGTACAGCGCGCTGGCTTTCGGTTCTGAGGGTGCTCGGGTCGAATCCCGGCGTTGCGCCACTGAAAATGTCTCCGTTTATGTCGTCCCTTTATAGGTGGGTAGTGCTGGTCCGCTTATATGGCACCCCCATAATAAAATATTTGAAAGTGGTGTATGTCCACTTAAAAAAAATTAGTTAACGGTGATTTTAGTAAGATATAGACACCTTTTTTCGTACGATTTTTTCATAAAGTAAACAAAAGAATTTTGGCTATAAAATGTTATCGCAAAAATTTTTTTAAAAGTGGAATAAAACCATTCCTAATAATTATAATAAAATCAACTTGCTTATTGCAATTATTATTGATTAGTACGACTTCAGCATATACTACGCTTTAGCATATATTACTTAGCTAGTGTCTTAAAAACAACATCGTTAACAAGATAACGGTATTATTGTTCTGATTAAGTGGTCAGAATTAATTTCACTGATTTTGTTTGGTTTTCTTTCGCAATTCCTACTGTTTGGTTTGTGTTTCTTATACTAATAGATTGCAGCGCGAGTATTATTTAAATATTTTTATTAAAGCAGAAAATCAAAGTTTTATATAAATAACATTTAATACAGTTGTTACAATGAGTTCGCATACCTATTAAAAAGACGATAATATGTCAATTTGGTCCGATAGTGATGTTGGTATGTAAGAGTTTACATTAAAATATCCATTTCACTGAAGCTAATGTATATAAAAATATGGACTTGAATTTCCACTTGTTTTTATTTTTTATAATATGTTATTTTTGAAAGTGGTATAAGTCCATTTGGAGCTAAAAAAGTCTTTTATTTTTTAAATAATTTTAATAATTATTATTTCATAGTAAAATTTAAAAGGTGTATACTGTTAAAAACATCACTCGAATTGATTAACGTTTGCCAATATTTTTAAATTCATTCAAATACAAACCTTTAAATATCTCGATACGTGAAAAAATGGATTTATACCACTTTCAAAAATAACAGCTCATATGTTAAAGCCATTTCAGTTTAGACATATTTTTAATTTTTCAGATCAAATAGGTTCAACTGGCAAGGTCGGCCCTGCCCTTTAAAGTGTGCTACCCTAATGACCTCTTCTAATCAAAATTCACAATTAACTTTATAAACACTATAAAATTTTCCCATTTTCCGCAATTGGAATAAGGAAAATTTTCTTCAAACTTTAATTTCCCCCCTCTTTGAAATATTTTCTCATAACTTGGTTTTTGTTAACTTTTAAACTGGCCAAAAATATGGTTAATAAAAACGGGAAAGACGTTTTGCTTGGCTGCAAATTTATACCTTGGAAAATAGACTTCAGAAATGAGCATTTAAACATTTCAGATTATACAGCATATCAAGGCAGTAAATATTCCAAAAGGTATAATAATGCCAATAGGTAATATAGTGTTTAAAATTTCCTTTCAATTGAAACTGCAGATGTGTATTTCTCCCCGTCTGTTTCTTGTAAACACTGCGTTTTCTTTAGACTAAACCATTGTCAAAAGGCAGAAAAACACCCGTTCGACTCTTCCTTGGGACAAATGCCGATATTTGGCGAAAAGTGGGAGATGTTTGGTGACAATCTCTTCCTCTCTCGTTGACCTTCGCTTTAACGTTCCACCCCTCATCAAAAAAGAACTCTCCCCGAGTGACGAGTTTCTCAGGGATCTTCTCTTCAGAGGTGACCAGTACTAGATCAAGCAACTCTAATGTCGAGGGGCGGGGTTGTCAGACTGTAGCCATCATTCAGGTAAAGCTTCACTCGATCAGGAATGGCCCCTTGCACCTCATCGTCAGGGTTGCCGGAATTTTGTGCATTATCGATAAAAAAAAATCAAGATGAGTGGGAATGGCTGAACACCATAGAACTTAGAACATATTTGTTTAGACAAAATTTAGCCCCTCGACCACAGCATAAAATGTTTTCAATTTACTTTTTAAAGGAATTTTGCTAAACTAAAAATCATCGCAATTTCTCAATCCTTATGTGAAGAAATTTAAATTGTTTGCATGAACGTTATTTGGAGTATATTAAACATATTCCGATTAAGGAACCATTAGGAATATGAAATGTTTAATGCACATTTGACATATCCTAGATATTAATTTGTGATCCGCAAGATTTTTTAGTTCGTTGTATATAAAAACTGTTACCTTAAGTTATAAAAACAGCTTCGGAATAACTTTGGCACTCGTGGTAGACATAATCGGTTTAAGAACATCCTATATTTTTTTTTCGCTCTACAGTGAACATGGATTCACATTCATTGGCTTTCGTTAGACAATTTTAGCTCATTCGTAATTTTAAATGGAGGTTAAATAAAGAGAGATAAGATGTAGTTCTACTGACTAAGTTATGTGAGTCCAACCCTACTCTGGGGTCACTTCGAGGATTGTTTTCATGACAGACCATTTCTTATTCAGACATTTTCATCCTAAAGGAAAGCAAAATGATAATTATTAACTCTAAAACTACATTTTTTTTCTTTGCTTTAAAATGCAAAGCAAAGAAACTGACATTATACCCCCTCCACAATTATATTTTCTACTCACTGTGCATGATTTAATGGAATTTTTTAGCTACAATTAAAAACAGCAGTAAAATATTTCATTTCCTTTACTTCTGACTTTAATTTGCATTTGGCAGAAAATTGGGTTCTACAATCAGCAAAATAACAGGGATGAATATTACTGAATAACAATGTTACTGAATAATAATAATCATTCGCAAATCTTAAGAATTGTTTCTGTACAATGTGTACAAACGTATTTCGTGTTCTCTTTTCTTTCTTCTATTTAAATAATTACGGGTTTTAATGCACGCAGGAAATATTAAACAGTCAAAAAGTTTACGAATTAATACATCTAGAAAATAGAGATTGCTTTTCTTGCTTCCTATGAACATTCTTTAATCAATTTACATTATAACTGCTAATTTTAATATTGTGTAATTTCTTTGTGTGTTCTTCATTACGATAAATATTTCAAAGAAATGTTTCTCTCTCTAAGTACATATTTAAATAAATTGATCTTATTAGCTTGCAAAATATCATGTCATATTTTGTAGAGTGTGAACATAATTAACAGCAAGGAACACATAATTTATTCTTACTTCTGTCTTATAATACTAATCAATGCTAACTTTTAAACCTTTACTCATGCATTTATTTCATTTTAATATTTTTTAATACACGTTTAGGCATGAAAACAATACCTCCCTATTCTTGCGAAATTTGTAGACATGAATCATTTTTAAAGTTGTTTGTAAAAAATATTTTCTGTTCAATGTAAAGTTTTTCAATACGTTCAAGGTATTAATATGTCGAATTTTAGGAATACTTTTCAATCCCATGGGAGCTTTTATGTATTCGTTTTTAGACGAAAGCTTATAATGCATTTTTTTTTATGAAAACTTGAAGAGGCTTAAATAACGAGATTTCAAATGATACAAACGAAAGCGGTTATTTATAATCCACAAAGGATACGTATTTAAATGCATGTACTCACTTATGATTTATAAAATATATTTCATTATTTAATTCTCTATGCCTGGAAATAATGAAAATTACTTATTTATTACCTTATCGGACGTTACTTCGTCTAAATAAAGCGTTCATTATTTTCGTTTCGTAACGTCGGAAATTTTAAATATATTTCAGGTTGTTAAAACATTGTTTGATAAAGTTATCTTTATATAGTATATGGCAGTAAGAAAAGAAAAATATTTATACTGTTAAACACTTACTAAAGTATCATTCTGAACAAGTTAAAACAATTTTTTGCCTAATTATTTGAATGCTGTCGAGACACTTTTGGAAATTATTAACTTCTGGGACATGTAAGTTCGAATATTGAGCTATATTTTGAATACTAAATAAATATAGCAATGTTTTGTCATATTGCTCCAAAATTGTTACACGTGTATGCAATATGTTGTGTCACAAGAGATACGTCACAGATTTTGGAAGGGTCAAGAAATTAAGCATTAGGTTATGGTAAAAAAAATAACAATTCATCAGGTGATATGTCCTCATACTTCTAACCATTCTTCATTTCCAAGAATTTGTAATCTGTGATATTAATTGTGCTAAAACCTAAGAATACAAAAAGTTATTAGTTCCAAACTAAAAATGGCAAAACTCTAGAATCGCATATATATATATATATATATATATATATATATATATATATATATATATATATATATATATATATATATATATATATATATATATATATATATATATATATATATATGTAGAGTGAGCTACATTTCCCCCTCCTCATTATGCATAATCTTTTCGCCCGTGACATCATGCTGATGGGAAGCTTTCGCTCCATATACTAAAGTATGTAAGACTGAGCTTTAGTATATACTAAAGTATAGTCTATACTAAAGATTGTAAGACTGAGCTTTATTCGTGACGAGACAAAAGGAGAAGCGTCGGCCAGAAGAAGAAGCGTCGGCTAGAAGAAGAAGTGGCAAGCAGGGGCGGCGGAACGAAGGTAGATCGTGAGCAAAGCGAGCCGAATGGCCAGAGCCAGCAGATTCAGTGCAGAACAAGTGCTACTAGGATAGGGTTGCCATAATTCTCGGACTACAGACCGGGACAATCTCCCCTCCCTTCTCGTTACGCTTCACCCCCCCCCCCAAAAAAAAAAACAAAAAAAAACAACAAAACTTTTATCGACAATCATACCTTTATTATGAAAAATTGCACAATCTTATAAAAATTAATTTAAAATATTTGAAAGACAAAAAACAATTAAAGAAGAGGTTGATAATAAGTATACCAATAGCAAAAAGGTTCGATAAATGGTGAATCATTTTGGAAGACTCAGTTCGACTGAAAAAATTTGATCTTTTTTGTGGATGCGCCTGTACTAAATCTAAAATAATATAATATAAATTAATGGGCGATTAAATCTAATAAAACCAAATAGAATCTTACATTCCATTCTTTTCTTGCCTTCACTCTCCCTCTTCCCTGACTTCGGTGACTTCATTACAATCGCTCCTTTTTCCCCAATCATACTTTTCCGTTGTTTTCGTTTTTTGGAGCAGCTCTTTTCCCCCTTTTATATAATGATAAAATTCAATGCAAGACATTTTATAACTTAAAATGCATTGAATTATGCTTTTCACTGTATCAACAGAAAGCAAATTGCGCTCATCTGACCACTGAGTTTTAATTAATGAGAACACACGTTCAACATACGCATTGTGCGGTGGTATGGCGAACAAGTATTGGTACATTTTCAGTAGATTATCTTTTCTTTCTGTCTCTTCAGTCTTTGTGAAATAGTATAATCATTTATCTGCATATCTTTCGCTATCCATTCTTCATTTGTTTTATTTTCGATAAATGACTTCATGTACATTACTTCCTCGTGAATTGAATCCGTGAACAATATACATATTTCACTTAAATATGCAATAGTTTTTTCAACATGTTCCCATTCTGGAACTTCGTGGAGAAGCATCCATGAAAAAACATCATATTTCGCCAGTGGAACTGACCACTTTGCCAAATAATTAATTCCAACGTTAAAAAAATTCTCTGCATCTTTTTCAAATTCTTCTTCTTGTGTCATCGTAATTTCCTTATGTTTTTTCGATTTGTTGTATGTCTGGCTTGCTTGAATACCTAAGTATTTACTATGTAATCTCCCCGTTAGTTGTTTCTTTGTGTCCTCTAAAATATTTTTCACTGCAATGACAGTTATGATAGATTTTTCAAGCTTTTTAATTTGCTTTTCAATCAAAAACATTTGGCTGTGTACAAACAAGGTGTAAAGTTATGATAATGGATTTTTTAAAAAATCCATTAACTCTTTAGGTGGATTTTTTTCTTGAAAGAAAAAATTTTTCAACGGCTCCCACAACCGTACTATTCTTTCAATTGCTGGAAGGAGCGATAACCACCTACTTCTTGAAGGGGATAAGATATTATTATACGTGACCTCAGCAGACTCACAGAAATATTTAAGTCTTTCATTTCTTACAGTATATATCGAAAAAAATTTATAAAATTTTAAAACTACAGATTCTATATCTATTGACAAGACATCGGCGGCAGTAGAAGCTGTATTGTGCATAATGTGTGCAGGGCAACCGACTTCTTCTATATTTGCAGACAGCGTTTCTTTTAATTTATAAAAAACATTATTTATGCCGCGCCTATCTCTTCCTCCGAAATTTGTATTTGTGTTATCAGCCCCAAATGCCACTAGGCCTTTTACTGATATATGATAATTTTTTACCGCCTCTAGACAAAATGACGTTATTGTATCCGACGTTTCATTAGGCAAGGTTTGTAAATCCAGGAGTTTTACTTTTAAGCCATCATTTTCCGAGAAATAATGGATCAATATTGGAAACACCTTCCTATAGGTATAATTACTAGAATCAGTAGAAATTCCGTAAAAAGGAATTTTTTGTATCTTCTGTTGAATTAGTTTTATGGAATAAGGTGCCAGTATATTTTTAACTATGGCAGTTGCTTTTGTTCTTCCCGTCGATTGTTTCTTTGCAATTCTAGAATCAGTTTACATAATGGAATTCAGTTTTGTTGTGCAGTCTAAGGAATTGAATGGTTTGATGGTGTTTAACAGTTTTGTATGCAGTTGTTAATTCTGCAGCACATATTAAAATATTTTCTGGAGAATTTTCTTTAATAAGATGGGAAGATATGTTATTTGATGAAGATGCCGATATTAATTTTGAACTGTGATTTCCTGATTTTATGTGGTCTCTTACGCTCGATTTGCCACCATGACTTACGGATATATAAATATTGCAAATAGTACAAAATGCCTCATATTAATTTTTCCCTCTTTTAATACATGACCACTCCTTTGTGAAGTCATCAGAAAAATGACATTTTCTTTTTGGCATGGTTGTTAAAATTATTCAAATTCAAACAAATAACTAAAATACAAAATTAATCGGTAATATGAAAATAAACTAATATAAAATTATTATATAGACAATAATAAAAAACTTACATCAAAATACCGAGCCTCCTGAATCTAAACTTCTAAACAAATAACAAACGGATATTGTCACTGGACAGTAGGAGTAGATTAATCGCTACTAATTACAGAGCATACGCGCTTCTGTCACATCAGTGTTGTCCGTTGGCAAAGCGCGGGATGATAACTGGTGTAGGGGGATGGGAGAGGGCGGAGGTGTTCCTTCGAATCTCGGTGTTGCCACGTGCGCGTATCAATACTAGATACTAGCTGACCCGTACCCAGCTTCGCTCGGGAACATTTCGTTATTTTTGACTTACATGTTTAAATATATATATATTCATTCGTAAATTTTAAATCGACCGGGACAAATGAATCTTGGACCGGGACACCGGGACAAGGACCTCGAAACCGGGACATGTCCCTGTGTACCGGGACGTATGGCAACCCTATACTAGGACATACTTAAGTGTAATGTCAGGAGCAGGTTTAAACGACGGGTTTTACTGTTTTAAAGAGAACAGGCTTCCATACGTAATGCTATATTGATCTATTTTTAAATGTGTACATGTGTCGTCCAAGCGTTTTAAATAAATGTTGTGGTTTTATATTATCCTGTTCAGCCAGCGGATTCCTGACCTACAATTATATCAGAAGAGGGATCGACTTGAAGCCCTACAATTATATTAGAAGCCGGATGGATTTGTAGTTCCACAATTATATTAGAAACGAGATAGATTTGCAGTCCTGCAATTGCTCTCAAGTGTTTAAATGCGTTCGAAGAAGTTGAATGAAGATTGATTTTATAATTCAGCGTTGTGTTCCATAGGATTATTGTGCTCCCGAATTTGCTTATTTTAAACGTGAGTAACTCTGTTTTATGAACTAATTTTTACTTGTGATTTTAAGATGGCTACGTTAGGCGAAGTGCCGCGTATGAAGAACAATATAACTTTATTTTCTGCCAACGCCATAAAATTATTGCATAGAATTGTTTTTGAGAATGATCCGTGTGTCAGAAAGAATAGGGAAAGATTTAGAAAATTCCCAGGATTTAATTACAAGGTTAATTCAAAAGAGTATAAAGATAAAATTAAATATGTAACTGATAATTTTACTGTGAATAACCTTATTGCTGTTTGTAATTTACTAAATTTAAAGGATGAAGGCAAACCAAACGATTTTGTTGAGTGTATTGTTACAAATTTAAATGATTTGGGACTGCTAATCTCTAGTTCTGTTGACATTGACGAAACTAACGAAGAAGCCATTGGTAAAACAGAAATTACTGATGAATTACATTTTTCAAACGTTGGGTTAGTTCCAAACTTTAAAGAAGTAATGGTTAGTTTCCGTGATGTAGAAGGTACAATTAAACATTTTGGTGCTGATGGTAATTATTCCGTAGAAAATTGGATTTCTGATTTTGAGGAAACCGCTACAATATTATCTTGGAATGATATTCAGAAACTCATTTTTGCTAAAAAATCTTTAAGTGGCATTGCAAAACTATTTTTACTTAGTGAACGTAATGTTAACTCATGGGATAAATTAAAAGTACTGTTAACAGAAGAGTTTGGAAATAAACATAATAGTGCGGATATACATATGATGTTAAATAACAGAAAGATGAAATTTAATGAATCGTTTCGAGAATATTTTTATGTTATGAAAGAAATCGCTATTAAAGGTAACGTCGAGGATGTAGCTTTAATTCATTATATAATAAATGGTATTTAGGATTCACCAACAAATAAGTACGTGCTCTATAAATCTAGATATTTAGCTGAACTTAAAGAATATCTAGCTTTGTATCAGAAAGTGTGTGAGGATAGACAACGAATTAAAAGCCGCTCAGAATTTAATGAAAGAACAAGGACGAATGTTGGTTTTATGCAAAATAGAGGTAATTTTGAAAAAACGAGAACAAAATTTGATAAACACCACCTTATTTCCACTGTTAGGTCTGATTTTGATGGAGTTAAGCCGAAATATGGTAATGTTAAAGAAGTGAAATTTAATTCTGATCATCCTCAATTTCGCAAGCGTAAAACTTGTTTTAACTGTGGATCTGGAAACCATATAGCAAAGTTTTGTGAACACAGATTTAAGGAGCTACAGTGCTATAGGTGTTTTCTGTTTGGACATCGAGCGTTAGAATACACATCAGAAATTAAACCCAGAAACGAAATCACATCAGAAACTAAACCCGAAGAAAACTCTTTATGTGTCGTTTCGAACATGAACAAAACGGTTGAAATCAATAATACAAAAGTAGTTGGCATGATTGACACTGGAAGTCAAGTTACACTAATTCGAAAGTCTATTTACGAAGAATTAAAAGTTAAGAAATTATATCCGGTAAATTCAACTTTAACTGGTCTTGGGAAATGTTTAGTTAAACCATTGGGATCTTTTTCTGGTGAAATAGTTATTGATGATTTTACGTGTACAGCTGATATATGTGCAGTAAACGATTATTGTCTACCTTATGATGTAATAATTGGTTTAAATGTGCTCATGCAAGGTGAAGTTTTAATTAATGAAAATGTATTTATAGTTCAAAATAGACCTCAAGATAATGTACCTGTAAATATCATATCTGTTCTACCAATCTTAAATGATGATGTTTTTGAAATTGATACTGAAACAAAAGTTCCTATAGTCTTCAGGGATACGGTACGCAAATTAGTTCTCAATTATGTGCCAAGTAAAACTAAATCAACGAATATTGACCTCAAAATTTTAGTTAAGAATTAGAACCCGTATTCCACCACCCACATAGACTCCCTTTTTCGGAAAAGAAGGTAGTTGAAACACAAATGGCCGAGTGGTAGGCGCAGGGAATAGTAGAACCAAGTTCCTCGGTATATACTAGTCCAATAGTTATTGTCAAGAAGAAGGATGGATCGCCGCGTATTTGTATAGACTATCGGAAATTAAATAAAGTTGTTGTTAAGGACAGATTCCCTCTACCGTTGATCGAGGACGTCCTAGACCGCTCTCGGGAAGTCCGTGTGTTCAGTACTATCGATCTGAAGAACGGATTTTTTTCACGTTGACGTGCATAGGGATAGCAAAAGGTACACATCATTTGTGATCCACGATGGTCAGTATCAATTCTTAAAGGTACCTTTTGGCTTTTGTAACTCACCAGCAGTATTTCAAAGATTTATTAACACTATTTTCCAACCCTTAGTTAATGACGGCATTGTTTTACCTTACATGGATGACGTGATCATTCTATCTGCCAACGAAGAAGAAGGAACTAAACGGTTGAAACGGGTTTTGGATTTGCCTAAAGAATATGGTTTAGAGATAAACTTCAAGAAGTCTCAGTTTTTAAAACGACGAATCGAGTTCCTGGGCCATGTGCTGGAGGGAGGTACAATTTCCCCATCTTCTTCGAAAACCAAAACTGTCATAAATTTTCCAGAGCCTAGAAACTTTCAGAAAATTCAGAGCTTCCTCGGGCTCACAGGATACTTTAGAAAATATATAAACAAATACTCCATAATAGCTAGACCGCTAAGCGACCTTTTAAGAAAGGACAGTAAATTTAGATTTAATGAAGACGAACGAAACGCTTTCAATCAACTTAAAATTGTATTATCGGAGAAGCCTGCCTTAAGAATTTATAACCCCAATTATGACACAGAAGTCCATACGGACGCTAGCCTTGAGGGGTACGGCGCAATTCTGCTGCAAAAGGCACCGGACGATAAACATTTTCATCCGACGTATTACATGAGCCACAAAACTAACGAAGCAGAAAAACAATACTCCAGTTATGAGCTTGAAGTCCTTGCCGTGATTGAAGCATTGCAGAGATTCCGAATTTACTTACTTGGTATTCCCTTCAAGATCGTCACCGATTGCGCATCATTTCAGAAAACGATGGACAAGCGCGACCTTTGCACGCGAGTAGCTCGATGGGTACTATTGCTAGAAGAATTTAATTATGTTGTGGAACACCGTGCAGGATCTAAAATTCCTCACGTGGACGCCTTGAGTAGAGCTCCGATAAGCCCGATGTGCGTTTTATCTGAAAGTGTTTCTCCAAAGTTAAAATCAGAACAACACAATGACACTGAAATCAAAGCAATAAAGGAAATACTTAAAACTTCTAATTATGAAGGCTACATTCAGCGAAACGGAATTCTATATAAATTTATTGATGGAAAGGAAGTTATTGTAGTACCTGAAAGTATGCAGGCAGAAATAATCAGAGATGCACATGAGAAAGGCCACAAAGGAGTGAACTACACAGAGAAATACCTAGAAGAATACTATTTCGTTCCAAGAGTGAAGCAGAAAGTCGAGAAAATTATAGCTAATTATGTCCATTGCATTCTCGTTAACCGTAAAAAAGGAAAGAAAGAGAGGTTCCTACACCCTTTGAGTAAAGACGACCTTCCGCTATATACAGATCATATAGATCACCTAGGACCTTTAGAAAGCACACCAAAAAACAGATCTTTAAAATTCAGGAAGAAAAAAAAAGTCTACCACCTGTGCTGAATTCATCAAACCATGGCTACCTGGAGACAACGTAAAATTTTGATTTGGTTTGACCTTAAAGACAGAAGAGAGAAAGAAGAAAAAAAACTGTACCAGCTGCGTTTTGGGATCCAAAAACTGTCTATGATTATAGTGGCATTCATTTGTGTTCTTTGTTTGCTTTGTTTCTTTTTGTTTTTTTAGATGTTTTCCCGTCGTCAGGAGGACCTGTCGAGAAGCAGGAATGGCCGAGTGTAGAGTGAGCTACATTTCCCCCTCCTCATTATGCATAATCTTTGCGTCCGTGACGTCATGCTGATGGGAAGCTTTCGCTCCATTTAAGACTGAGCTTTATTCGTGACGAGACAGAAGAAGAAGCCGAATGGCCAGAGCCAGCAGATTCAGTGCAGAACAAGTGCTACTAGGACATACTTAAGTGTAATGTCAGGTGCAGGCTTCAACGACGGGTTTTACGGTTTTAAAGAGAACAGGCTTCCATACGGAATGCTATATTGATCTATTTTTAAATGTGTACATGTGTCGTCCAAGCGTTTTAAATAAATGTTGTGGTTTTGTATTATCCTGTTCAGCCAGCTGATTCCTGAACTACGTATATATATATATATATATATATATATATATATCAGTGCATTATAAATTGGAAAGAAAACAACACCGATAATAAAGTTTCTTAATTATGTGACGTTATACAAACTTACTTATTTTAGCAACTTAAACTCTTATGACACTTTGAAATCTCATCTATGGAAATTAAATTTGCTTTACAATGTACGAATTGATTAAGATTATAAAACTACTTGAGGTTCACATTTTCGTTTGCTAATTTTTAAAAGTCAGAGTCTTCTATTCCAAGAACAACCGCCAACGAATTTCGGGCATCTGTACGACCACAGTCGACATAAGAGACTTTTATTGGTACGGTGTCACCTATTGGGCAGGAGGAAATTTTCTTTTTCAGGTTCGTAACATTTTCGTTGCTTCAAGTAGAAGATTCTCTTTCTGTGCCGCTCATTTTATAGAAATAATCTCATGTTGTTCAGTCAGGACTTAATATGAAGACGTGGTAGGTTGCAGAACCTCTTCAATATTTTCTTTTTGAATATGGTTTTTGGTATGGCTACTGTTCAATCAAATTTTCTTCAAAAGTATTAAACCGAACATACAAAACAGAAAAACCTTAACTAATTTCTAAATTCTTCTAAATTCGCTTGGGTGTAAATTTAATTGCGCAGTTCGGTTTTAATAACAAAGGTTTTGAGCGTAACCTAAAGACCAAAATAGGAAATCAACATTTCGCCCCTTTAAATTCCCAATATCTTGCGCGAAACTTATATAAGAAAACAAATGGCCTCTGTTCTAGATTCCTGGGTTTAGCCAATAATTGCGAACTATTAGGTCATGTGACAAGGGTTCGTGATGTCTATAAAAACTCAAATATGTTTCCAGGAGCGGATTTTTGGAGTGATTCTGTTTCTTATTAAACACGCTGTAACCTTTCGAGAAGAGTATAAAAAAAATTATATTTGCCGATTTGAAAAGCGTAGTTATTTTTGGAAACACGACTACTTCTCCCCGGCTGTGTCATGCCGGTTCCGGACATCATTCCACGGTTCCGAGCCGGTATGGTATATATATATATATATATATATATATATATATATATATATATATATATATATAAGAGCTTGTCTGTTTGTTTGTCCGCTATAGAATCATAGACTGTTTCACCCACCGGGACCAAATTCGGAACAGTTAATGTTTAGGACCCGAGAAACTTAAATCAGCAAAAACGAAGTTAGGGGCTCAATTGGTTTTTTTTAAAATTAATTTTTTAATGATTTTTTGTGCCCGTAAGAGGTGCGACTACCCCCTGTGGATACAGACCGTTTAGTGAAATCCGAACCTATCCCTCTTCCCCCGCGCGGGAGAAGAGGGGTGCGCGGGCTGTGAGAGCTTCATGGTAATAACCTTTGGCCTTGCCTAACTACAGATAACGCACAGTCCCAAACCGTTGGACATAAAGAGCTGCATTTTTGCATGGTGATTCTTCTATAGTGGAGTTTATAGTGGAGGGGTGAACTGAGAAAGATTTTTGAAAAATTCTACTTCGATTTTTTTAAATTAAATTTTTAAGCTGTTTTTCTAATTTTTTTAAGTTTGCACATAAAATGATAATCCGAGGGTTATAAAATTTACATCACGAGAAAGATCATAAAAATTCCTTTAAAACGAAATCTTTTTCGAATCGTTACCTCCCTTTTCTGATTTTTGGTGAATTTTTAAAGATTAATTTTTAGAATTTAATTTATGAAATGCTGATCACGTGGTTTCTTTTCTTTTTGTGATACTTTAAATTAATTTTGCGTTGCGTGCATAACAACGAAATAAATTGACAAAAGAAATATTAAAATACGGTAAAAGATAAAATTTAACCACTAGACTAACTGAGATGGGAGTTTTTTAAGAATGCAGTTTAAATTAGTATGTTTTAACACAACTTTCCCGGCTCTGCTTTTTGTCCTTTGTTATTTGCAGTTTTCTCATCGCTTGAACCGATTTACAATTTGCTTTTTCTACGGTTTTTGGCCTTAGGAAAATTTAAAACCGATATGGTTTTTGGCCTGTCGACAATAAAAAACTGAATCACCAAAGTAAGGAAAATAGGCTTCATGTGAAATCGCGCCTTACTTTGAATAAATAAAAGTGATAATGCATCTTGCACTTTACCTCTTGGGTGATGTGGAAAAAAGTGCGTCTCTTGGGTGATGTGGAACAAACTGAGCTTTTAAGGGAAAAATAAATAATAAATTAAAATGTAAATTATAAAACTTATTTCTAATTGAACAGTGGATTAAACAAATCTAATTAAATCTAATTAAACAGTAAACTTTTTCAATTCAAACGTGCGAATAACGCAACACTGTGTTATTAATTCTCAATAAAATCAGACGTATAATCAGAAGAAGGTCCGCAGGCTCAAAGTTTCTTTCTTTCTTATTGTCTGTATATCATTTCAGTAGAAACGCGCTAAGCACATTCTGTCTGGCCAGATGAATATGAAGAGCGGGGGTTGCAGCCCAGTATTTTTTTGATAGAATGCATCAAAATTTTTATATCTATATATCTACCCGGGCATCACCAGGCAATAACGCTAGTATATATATATATATATACACATTTGGTCCGTAGGTGATACTTATTCGTATTCAAATTCCATGGTTTTCAAACTCTGATATTTAAATTAAAGGCGTTTACCCCAATAATATACTTTTATGTTGATGTTTTATAGGGAAGAAAATATTACCTAAAATATTCCATGATATTGTTTTAAAATAGTTCTAAGGAAATTTTTATTGTCAAGCGTGGTAACACAAATTTTATTCAACTCTGTATTATTAAAAATTATTTAACTTTTTTACAGGTTCCTCAGACTGACCATTGCGGGAGAAACTAAAGAAAGAGAAATCGAAGAGTTTTGTAGAGTGTTTCTTAAGGAATTCCCTAGTAGCGCAGATCCCTTAGGACCCCGATCGCTCAAGCATCTTAGTCAGTGCCGTGTGAGGGAGTCCCAGGCGAAATCGAGGAATCTGCCGCTTGGTGTGTGGGTTCTTGGAATACCCAAAATTTTGAAGCACTATCTCCTGATGCAAAAAACCGAGGATGAATTTTATCCAAAGTACGCGTCGTCACTTTCATCTACTAAATGATCCTTCGCTGACCTCAGCTTTTCAAACAAACTCTAAACTTCACTCTCTGAATTAATTATCAGTATATAAGATCAGCGGCAAGACTATGAAATAAATAATTGAAAGCTACAGTTTGACAGTTCTGTAGATACACTTTTACTTGAATGTATTATGAATGTTATAAGACAAGAATAAAAATTTTTTGAAATGATAATTCCTTTGTTGTGTATATGATACGAACTTTTGATTACTTCCCTCTGTAGTTATAAGGGAACATACATTTTTCATAGATGTTCCGTTGAAAATATGTAATAATGTTTAAGGTTTAAAATTAAAATCAGACATTCGAAAAATTTTCTTAAACTGTTTTGGTGTTACAAACGGTAAAATATAAATCCAAGTTTTATTTGAACTAAAGTATGGTATTTTTATATTTGTATGTATATGTTTTTTCTTCCTCCTCCACCCAAACAAAAGCAACCAATTGATGGAATGTTCTGATAAACTTTGACCTTAGCTAAAAATAGATCTCCCTTAAGGCTCACGTTTGTCTCCCCATATTTCTTCTGTGAAAAAGACCAGGAGAAATTTCTAGTTCAAAAATGCTTAACTAACTGTCTAAGTTTGGAAATCGTTATTAAATTAAAAACACAGTTGAAGGCAAATATTTTTCAATTCCATTATTAACCCGACTTAAAAACTACTGTTAATATAAAAATCATTTGATAGCTAAATTTTTTTACGCATTTATTTGGACCGTTGCGTCAACGCAACACCAGCGGTTAATGGGTTAATGGATTTCAGCCATACTAAGGCGGCATGGTCCGTGAAAATGGTGAATCTAGTTCCGTGCAGATAGCAGCGAAATTTCTCGACAGCATCAACAATCGCGAGGCATACAAGTTCGGAAGCACTATAGTTCTTTCCATATGGTCTTAAACCTCGTGAATGATATGCTACAGGGTGTAGTGTTCCACAAGGTACTACTGTTAGAGGACACATCATATCTCCTCTCCTGAAGCATCCACAAAAAATTTACAAGGGTAATTTGGATTAAGTATGGTTAGAATCGGTTTGGAAATTAGTGGCATTTTAAGTGTTTCGTGCGCTTGTTGACGTTCGGCGTTCCAGTTTCATTTAACGTTCTTTTTTAATAACTCATTTAGGGGTTTTCTCAATTTAGCGTAATTTTTGATAAATTTGTTATATACATTGACGCTCTCTAAAAATCCTTGGAGTTGTTTTACGTTTATTGGTGGAATTAATTTCTTGATAGTTTCTATGTTTGAATTATTTGGCGACATCTTACCCTTTCCAATCTCATATCCTAAAAAGGATATTTTCTTTTGCGCTAATTGTCACTTTGATAATTTTAATTTAAGATTTTCCGTGACACAGATCTGGAATATTGCTCTGAGATGCTCTAAATGTTCTTCCATAGTATTTGAGAAAATGACTAAATCGTCAAAGTAGTTCAGTGCGAAGTTAAAAATATGTTAGTTCAATATTTGTCGCATGGTTCTTTGAAATATCGCGGGAGAATTTTTAAACCGATAAGGCAATACCTGAAATTGATATAACCCATAGTTGCAGGTGAAGGCTAATTTTTTTTTTTACTCTCCTCCTCTAATGGGATGTGCCAGTAGTCCCGTCACCCTGGTCAACAAGAAAGGGGAAGGAAAATCCAGACTGTGTATAGATTTCCGAAAACAAAATGAGATCTGTAAAACGGACAAAGAGCCAATACCCCGAATTGATCACCTTTTGGACCAATTGAGTACAGCTAGGATATTTTCATCACTAGATATTGCTGAAGTCCTAACGTCGTAATTTATGGTACCATTTTAAATTATTAGTTAAGCTGTCATATACGTTAAAATTAGCATTTAATAATCTCTTTTCTTTAATTTACATTAAAAAATATTTTAAAAAAATTCGCTTACTTTAAGAAATAATTTTCGAAAGCGCGAATTGCCGATATCTGTGGCAGATTATTCGTGTTAATCGAACAAAGAAAATTTCTAAAAGATCCGAATTTTTTAAAATATGGTTCGATAATACAGAATATTTTTTTCTGAATAAAGATATTTTAACGGATTTGCGGGAAATTTTGTTTTTAAACTGTCATATATTTTCAAATATACGATTCCTTATTATTTTCACTAAATCTTAAATGAAAAATCTTATGTTAATCACTTAAATTATTTGAAATGTTCGTTTATTTTGGTTCTTAAGAAAAATTTTAGATTTCTCGTGAATTCCGATTTACAATTCGCTATCATACATAAATTAGCACAAGAGACAGGGAGTTTTCCGCTTAGTTGTTTTATCTTCAGTGATATGGTTCGATAGATCTCACCGACTGGGTGTTCAACATAATTGGGCTCTTATATACAAAATTCGACACTGAACACCTCTGGAGTATGGGAGAAACAGAAATGTTGCGTAGAAAGAAAAAATATGGGAAACTGTTGTGAAACTTATCGGAATTTCAAAGTATTCTTAATGACCTTTTACCTCTAAAAAAGATCGCAAATAAGGAACATTCTGCACAAAATGCATAAAAAATGTTTGCGGAGAACATTCCGTCGTTATTTGTACTACGTGTACTGAATAACTCAAGTGCAATGAAAGTAAATTTTGAAATCATTATAATATTTTTTAAAACTTTTATATATTATATGAAGTATATTAACTATAGATATATTCCTTTAAAATCAGTGGATATGTTTCTTAAATTTTAAAATCTTATATATTTTACATACGGGTCCAGAGGACCCGAGTGGTAATTTTTGCACAATCTTTTTTTTAAAATTTTTTTTCGTAGTTTGAAGGTTAATCTAAAGGAACTGTTGAAAAGGACTTAAGGTTATGGGATCCCCCTCCCCTTTAATACTGGAGTTAATACCACACGTGTTTGAGATGTCAGGGAAGATATCCTCATCATTTAAATCGTAAGCTTACGAGACTCGTAAGAGTTGTAAAATTCAGTTTTATTAGGAAAAAGTTTATTTTACGAAAATGGAAGAAATGCAATGTTTCTATTTAACTAGTTTAAAGATAAGATTTACTAAAAATATTTTTTCTGAGATTCCCGATGCTAAATGAATCCATTTGTAAAAAGAATTTGCTAGGGCATACGATCGCTGTTTTGTCTGTATAATGTAAGGTTTGTTATAAGTTTCTAGAATATTAACTCTTATTTTATCTTAACATGAAGACATACTTTGAATCAACATACCTAAGTTAACTACTTGTAAGTCTAGGAAGAATATCTTTCAGTTAATTTTTAATTTATGACACACCTTTTATCCAAACGTATAATACACCGAATTCTCGTTTATTCTGTGGCAGGTTATTTGTAATAATAAAAGAAAAATTTTAGGAAACTTAAAAAAATTAGAAATAATTTCTATATGGCTCGTTTATAGAGATGTATAGAAATTATTTCTTACGTCTCTATCTTATTATGTCTTCTGAATAAAAAGAATTTAATGGATCTGCTCCGAGAGAAAAAGATGTTCCAATTAGTAAAGTTAGCTCAAATATATGTTTCGGTATTATTTTTATTATACTTTGAATTATACCTAACATGGTTTGCTTATGAAAACATAAAATTTAGCATTTCTCATTAAAATTTCAATGCATCTACGAAAAATTATAAAATATAAACTAACATTGTAAAATTGGCAGTGCTTGAGGTATATTGTTATACAGAATAGTCAGCATCAATTAATTAATATGAAAAACTGTTGTAAAATTTATTGGAATTTCTAATAATCCTTTATGACCAACGACCTTTTATCTCTAAAAAAATCGTAAAAAGGAACATTATGTGAAAAATGTGTTCGCTCTCACTGACTTTCGATCAAACAGATGACGCACCATGCGCCTATAACGTAATTTGACTTTTCGTTTAGTTTTATTTATTGATGAGTGGCAACTGAACGAGATGTTTGTTGGTACGATGTTCTATTATAAAAGGTTGTTTTTTTTGCGCTGTAATGTGTGGCGGTAGCTCCGCATCAAATAACGTTGTTCAAATGTATCTTTAATTGTCCGAACCTTATTCATAGTGTGTTGGGGAATTAATCGATTCTTTCAATTATCACTAATGGATGAGAAAACCGCAAAAAATCTTCGCGGAAGAGCAAAGTCTGCTCTGACAAGAATTTTTAATTCTATTTCGGAACTAACCGAAACTTGGAACAAATTCGATCTAAGAAATAAACTAGATAAATTGGAAACAATTTATGAGGAGTTCGATAAGGCCGATGCTCAACTTCCTCAAGAGGAATCTGAAATGGCAGAATTTCAAGATAAATACTACCAAACCAAGGCCAAACTCCAAGAGTTTCTTGAAAATGTATCTAATGCTAATAAGGTTCTATCTGAGAATGTACCAAATGAATCAATGTCTGAGAATGTACCAAATGAATCAATGCCTACCAATAGTATTAGTAATTTTCGTTTACTCCGTATCAATATAAATGTATTTTCGGGAAAATATTCCGATTTCACATCTTTTAAATATTTATACGAATCTTTAGTGCATAAAAATGAAAGCCTGAGAAACATACAGAAATTTCAATATTTGAAAGGTTTATTGTGTGAAGGTTCTTCACACAATAATTAAACACATTATTGTGTTTAATGCCGCAATTATTAAACACATTCTTGTTGCTGAATCCAGTTACAATGAGGGATGGGAAAAAATTCTAGCTCCCTATGATAGAAAAAAAACAAATTCTTCTTCTCTCGTAAAAACGTTTATGGATCAACCTAGTATTAGTTCTGCTAACGCAAATAATTTAAGAAATATCGTTGATACATCAGACGAAGTATTTAGAGAGCAAACGGTGGACGATGACTTTCCCACAGCCGATAAATTTATAGATTATCTAAATAATAGATGCGCATATTTAGAGTTATGCAATGAGCCCGAAAGTGAAGCAATCGCTGACGAAGGAAAGGAACAATTATCCCGAGCTAAAGTTTCTAAAGCCGACGCTAACGTTAACATTTCCAATTATTAACACTTCCATGTTTGAAGTGTAAAGGAAATCATTTTCTTTTTAAGTGTATCAAATTTCGAGAAATGAATATTCCAGATCAAAACTGTTTGTAAAAAAACACAGGTTATGTTATAATTGCTTATCAGATAAGCATTTAGGTCCTTTTCAGATGAGGCACATAATTGATTAAACTCATTTCCGGGCGGCTGTCAAGGAGAGTAGCCACCATAGCAAATGTATGGGAATCGCCCGAATCCTTTCACACTCTGTGAAAACGTGACGCAGACGGTTTGCCAGCTGGCACATGTGCTGCTAACGTTCTCATCCCGATAGGTTGATTTAACACAAAAGACATTACTGAAGGTACTGTCTTCACACCAGCCGCCTAGTTTGCATCAACTCAGTTCCGTATGGAAAGAGTTGTAATTGCAAGTTGTAATTGCAATGTGGAACAATCATAGGCGTAGCGTGCTTGTAACATTTTTTTTTTTTGGGGGGGGGACACGAATTGAATTCAGTTAGAGTCCTCCTCAGCGTATTTACTGCCGGACGGTCCATCAAATATCAATATTATTATTATTTTTTAAATTGAATAATAATAGAATTGATGTTTTGAGTAGTATTCAAAAGTTATACAATGAGAAAAATAAATATAATATAAATAAAATAAGTAAAAACTATAGCATCGAAATTTTGATATGGATCATATCACTGTTTAAAACTATATTAAGGCTAAAGATATGATAGGAATCTTCAGTCTCACAGTTTGAAAAAGCGGGAAAAAACCAACTTTCTTAAAAGTTTTCAGCAATTTTCCGAGTTTAACTGTAATTCTATTAACATTTTAATTTATTTCAAGTTACGTTGGGGGGCACCCCCCCCCCTATGGGAACAATTCATCGAATAAATTCGTATTATAAGTCCCGCGATATCAGACATGAGGTGTGATGAATATAGCGATATAATTAAAAGGGGTGAAGTTTGGAGGGAATTGGCACTCATTTTATCCCGAATTCAACAGCATGGATCCTCACCAACAAGGTGCAATCGGTAAGAACATTTCATTCAAAATATTAGAATTATTTAACTAATTATTTGGATGATTTTCGCAGTTTGGTGCCCCTAGTTGTTTCCATAGAAACATTAGAAGGTTTCAATTTTTATTACTATCAAACTATGTATATTAAGCAAATATCGATATAAATGAATACAGATGCCTACTCATTAAAGTAGTCGGTACCATTCAAATTTAAAAGTACATTTGTTAATTTGTTAATGGTGGTTAAAAACGCCAAAATTAGAAAAAAAATTTAAACTTTTTTAGAAATTTTTTAAAAATTTCTTTAGAAACCGCATTATCATTAAAAAAATGAAAAGAAATATTTATTTGGTCATTTCAAAGAAATATATTCTTTATCATTGGTTGTTTATTTGATGTTTCTTATGGTGACATACGTCACTCTCTTTACATTACTTATCAAACAGCATTACATCGATTAGTACAAATTATGACTGTTACACTTAAAAACATATGTGGGAGCACCAAATTGCGCGAATTTACCCATTATTTAATTAAATTTATCTAGATTTGCAAATGTGAACACCGCTTTATTCATACAATTTAAATAGTTTTCATATGAAGGAGGTTTTTGCATTAACCCATTCAGATGTGCAATTTTATTATTATTAACTTTTTTTAAAAAGTATCATTGAGGTACAATGGTACTACAAATGAAAGAAATGTGATTAAAAAAATTACCAGCCCCCCCCCTTAATTAGAGCAAATATAAAAATAATACTTTTTGTATTTCTGTATGTAAAAACCTGAGTGCCATGTTATGATGCTTTCTTAATTCTATATTCCCCTACATCATTATAAATCAAAGACCAATATTGTGTTATAAAATTGGTGTAAAAGAAAGGTATTGGCAGAAGAAAATTATAATATTTAAGTTTAAAGTTTTTGAAATTTAAAAATTGAATGGGGGAAATCACCTTAAAACCTTAAAAAAACTCAATTTTTTATTATGACTTAATTTTAAAGAATAGAATATTAGGAATTTTATGAAAAAAATGAAATCGATGATACAATTACAACCGATTTTATGGCCAAATGTATAATGCAAATAGTAAAGTAAGTTATAGAAAATTTAAACCTTAAATTGCTTTTTCTAAAAACTGTTATTTTGAAACTTGTGAGCACTATTTATTCAAAACTAATCGTCCCAAATTACTAAAATTTTGTATACATGTATATCTTGTATGTTTATACAATTTCTACCTAAATTTAGTTAAGTACATATCACGAATTGTTTTACAGCATTTTTTTTTTATTTTGATATTTTTTGTACATTATAATATATTTGCCTGAAAAAATATTTTTATGGGATATATTGTAATTATACACATTTAATGTAGTAAACTGTCTTCTTCCACCTCATTTTTCAATCGCTTTTCGCCTGCGTGACGTCTACTTTCTGAAGAAGCATTGCCACAACCCCTGAAGAGAAGGTTTCGCATTGAATTGGGCGCGCGAGGTGCATCGTGTGAAAAGAACCTCACACGGCAGTCAATTACATGAAAATAAACAAGGCAAATCAGTTGGAATCATCGAATGTGCCTCGTGTGAAAATGGCCTTAAACTTTCAATGTAAATCTTCTTTCACGTGTCGTTACTGCAAAGATAAACATCACACCTTATTGCACGAAATAAAAATTACGCTATGACTACTATCGATTCCAAGACGGAAGTAAACCCAAACTCTGATAGGGGGTCAGTTGGTCCGTCTAGTGAAGAAGAAAAAACAAATCTTAGCATTTCGATGAATACTACCCGTAGTTCGAAATCTCTGTTTGGTTTATTACCTACCGTTTGCGCCATCGTGATAAATTCCGAGACTGAAAGTAAAAAAATTAGGATACTTTGCGATTCTGGAAGCCAAGTTTCCTTTATTTCTGAATACTGTGTTAAGTTATTAGGTCTTAAGAGGAAAAATGCCAGATTTCCTATTACTGGATTGTCAAATTCTAAAATCGGGGTTACAAAAGGCTCCATCGAGCTTGTTTTGTATTCACTTTACAATTCGGATATAAAGCCTTCTATCGAAGCTTTAATGTTAGATAATTTGACAACGTTGTTTCCCGCCGAGAAGTTAAAACCAGAAGATTTTGCATATCTAGAAAATATTCAGCTCGCAGATCCGGAATTTAATTTTCCAAACAGAATAGATATGATTATCGGTTCAGATCACTTTTTTCCAATTTTATTTCCTGTTTCAATAAATTATTCTGAAAGCAGTTTATTTGCACAGAATTCAATATTTGGTTTTCCTATTTCTGGAAAATTGCCAAATACATTCCAGAAGTCCATCTCCTCATTCAATGTGCATATATTTGAGCTAAACGTTGACAACGAGCTAAAGCAGTTTTGGGAAATTGAGGAAATTTCAAATTCTAGGGACATGCTTCTAACCCCCAAGGAACAATTCGTGGAAACGCATTTTTCAGAAACTCATTGCATTAATGCTGAAGAACGATTCGTCGTAAAATTACCTATTTATAAGCCTGAATTAGAGTTAGGGGATTCAAGACCCGCTTCACTTTCCCGTTTATACGCGATGGAAAATAAATTCAAAATTAATCCAGAATTCGAGAAACAATACAAGAATTTTCTGACAGAATACGAGCAATTGGGACACATGGAACTAGTTGATGACAACTTATCTAAAATTCCTGATAATAAGAAATTCTATCTACCTCACCACGCAGTTATTAAACTATCTAGTGCTACAACAAAATTACGAGTAGTATCTGATGCTTCTTGTAAAGAAAAAACTGGCGTGTCTTTAAATTCACTTTTAGGTGTAGGTCCAAAACTACAACCTGATATTTTTGAAATTTTACTCAATTTTCAATTTCCTAAGATAGTTTTCACGTCCGACATTGAGAAAATGTACCGGCAAGTACTAGTTGTTCCTGAAGATCAGGATTATCAACGAATTTTGTGGCGTTTCAATGACACCGATAAATTTCTGAGTATAAATTGAAAACGGTAACTTATGGTCTCGCGTCTGCGTCTTTTATCGCTACTAGATGTATAAAACAAATAGCTTTAAATTGTCAAGACTCCCAAATAGGCCGAATTTTGAAAGAGGATTTCTACATGGACGATTTGTTAACGAGAGCAAATTCTGTAAGTGAAGCAGTCACATTAGGTAAGAAAATTTCTGGTGTTTTGCAGGCACATGGATTTAAGCTAAGGAAGTGGAATACAAATTCCAAAGAATTTTCAAATGAGTTCAACGAGCATGATGGTTCAGATCAGGAATTTGAACTAGCTTCAAATGAAAGTGACTCATCATCATTGGCTTACGCAGCCGTAATCTTCTGCCGTCAAGTTCAGAATGACACAGTCAAAGTTAATCTTTTAGTTGCCAAAACTAAAGTGGCACATATTAAATAAATTCCACGCGTATAATTAAGTAGTGCTCATTTATTGGCCAAATTATTTCGCTGTGTTTTGAAAACTTTGAACAGTACCAATCCTATTATTTTTGCATGGTCTGACTCCAAAGTGATACTATCTTGGCTATCTGCTCATCCATGTAAATGGAAAAGCTTTGTAGCAAATAGAACTTCTCAGATTATAGAAGTGCTTCCACCCAAATGTTGGAATTTCGTACACTCCAAAGAAAATGCGGCTGATATCGCTTCGCGTGGCATAGAGCCCAAATTGTTGCCACAGTGCAAAATGTGGTGGAATGGGCCACATTGTCTAATGCAGAATAAATAACATTGGCCTAACGATAAATTAAAGGACCAGGAAAATACTCCCGATGTGAGAATTGAGGAAAGTCGTGATCCAATTTTCAATCATCATACTAAGGTATCAAATGACTTACTCAGAGATTTATCTAAAAAGTGTTCTTCACTTTCAAAAATCATACGTATCTTGGCATATTGCCAACGATTTATACGCAAATGCAAGAAGAATCATGTTTCGAACAACTTCACAGCTAATCATACCACGTCAGTTACATTTTCTGAAACAAAAATGGCTGAACAAACGATCATTAAATGGGTACAAAATGAATACTTTGAAGATGAATTCAAGTGTATCAGAGACAAAAAGGAACTTGCATAAGAGAAGTCAACTTCGTTCCGTCCATCCTTTCATTGATGAAAACGGTCTTCTACGGGTGGGAGGTCGTATTCAAAGTTCTATACAAACTTTTTACGTTAAACATCCGATCATTCTTCTATCGAGACATAAAATTAGTGAGCTGCTTTTTAAAGGACGACATATAGCCTATTTGCATGCCCGACTTACTATACTACACCACATACTTAGACAAAATTTTTGGAAAACCAATGGCAAACGGCTGATAAATAATTTCGTAATTAAATGCCTGAAATGTCACCGATATAAAGCCACTGTGGCATTGATTATGCTGGTCCCATATCCTTAAAATTTAATAAAGGTCGTGGCTCCAAAGCAACAAAAGGCTATATAGCTTTATTTATATGTCTGGCTACAAAGGCCGTACATATTGAAGCGGTTAGTGACTTAACAACAGATGCTTTTGTAGCTGCCCTTAGAAGGTTGTCTGCCCGCCGTGGTGCTCCACGTCACATTTATAGTGACAACGGAACAAATTTTGTTCGAGCACACCAAAAATTACATGAATTACAACATTTCTGAAACGCTTTGCCTATCAACGAATAAATTTTTAAACATCTAACGCAAACATCCATAGAATGGCATTTCAATCCTCCCTGTGCTCCCCATTTTGGCGGGATCTGAGAATATGCTATTCGATCTACGAAATTTCATCTAAGAAGAGTACTCGGCGACTGTCTTCTAACATTCGAAAAGTTAACCACCTTACTTACACAGATAGAAGATCTCTTAAACTCACGACCCATAACTTACGTTAATCCCTCTGATTCTGACAGCATGTATATTTTAACACCTTTGCATTTCATCAACGGTGATGTACTTGCAGCAGTGCCCGATGACATTCCTTCGTCACCATGTTTCAAAAAGAGATGGAACCTCCTCCAGGATCTGAAGCGGGGATTTTGGAAACGATGCATCGTGAATATTTAAGTTCCTTGCAGCAACGTCAAAAGTGGCAGAGGATTCGACCCAACGTCAAGCCAGGTGATGTTGTCATCGATGAGCATTCCGCGCCAACGGCATGGCCATCGGGACTTATAACCGAAGTGTTTCCCGGCCTCATTCGTGTGGTACTTGTAAAGACCTCCAGGGGAACACTTAAAAGAGAGATAAATAAAATTGCAGTACTTTCTGAGTATCAGGACATTCAGGACTAATGCCCTGATAGGGTGGCAGTATGTTCGCTGTCACTGACTTTCGCTCAAAGAGATGACGCGCCATGCACCTATGACGTAATTTGACTTTTCGTTTAGTTTTAGTTATTGATGAGTGGCAACTGAATGAGATGTTTGTTGGTACCATGTTCTATTATAAAAGGTTGTTTTTTTCGCTGTAATGTGTGGCGGTAGCTCCGCATCGAATAAAGTTGTTCAAATGTATCTTTAACTGTCCGAACCTTATTCAGTGTACTTCACTCTACGACGCAGTCATTTCATATGAAAAATGTTTTTGGAGAACATTTCGTCGTTATTTGTACTACGTGTACTGAATAACTCAAGCGCAATGAAAGAAAATTTTGAACTCATTATAATATTTTTTAAACTTTCATACACTGAAGTGCCACTGAATCAGGGATACCTACCTAGTAACGAGTTGGGCCTCCTCTGGCCTTGATAACGGCTGCCACACGACGAGGCAAAGATTCAACAAGTTTCTGGAAACGTTTCACGGGAATGGCTTGCCAAATATTGGCTAAAGCTGTCCATAATTCAGTAAGGTTCTTTGGTGCTGTGTGATGGCCTTTCACGCCTTGTTCCAAAACATCCCAAAGATGCTCAATAGGATTTAAGTCTAGGCTTCTAGGTGGCCAATTCATGACAGAGAAGTCAGAGGAATGCTCATCCAACCAGCCAGTAGCCAGCCGGGACTTGGGAGAGGTACAGTTGTCTTGCTGGAAAACTCCATTACCGTGCGGATAACAGAACAGCATAAACGGATGGCGGTGATCACCCAGCAACTCTACGTACCGAATTGCATTGAGGGAGGTTGGTACACGCACAAAAGATCCCAAACTGTGCCACGAAAAAACACCCCAGACCATGATTGAGTCACCATGCCCTTGTACAGTTCGAGCCAGGCATGCAGGATCCATAGCTTCATGAGCCTGACGCCATATTCTCAGCCTTCCGTCGGCGCTAAGTAGTCGGAATCGAGACTCATCACTCCATGCTACTCGTTCCCAGTCCTCTACACTCCAGTCTCTCTGCTCTCTTGCCCAGGCAAGACGTGCAGCCCGATGGCGACTATAGAGCAGTGGTACTCTCGTAGGTCCCGAAACCCATACGGTGAAGCGAGCGTTGCACAGTCCGTTTACTGACTGTACGACTGGCACCGTCATTAAACTGGGTGGTAATTTGAGCTAATGTTTGACTTCGCTGGCTACGTACAATACGCCTGAGCCGTCTCTCACCACGCACTGTCAAGGCTAATTGTCCTTTGCAGTTTGCCCGATCGATAGTTTTTTTTTTCCACCATCCATGTATTCTTGGTATAATCTTGACACTGTCGACCTTGAAAATCCTAGCTGTCTGACGATTTCGGAAATTGAATGGCCCATGCGTCGCGCACCTACGATTTGTCCTCGATCGAAGGGGTCTAAATCCGGCAGTTTACCCATCCTGGCAATTCCAAAAACTAATTCAGAACAACCACAGTACGCGCTATATATGCAGTTACCACAGCGCCCTCACTTGCGAATACATGATACGCAGCGCTACACAATTTGCATAGGTTTTGCTATCCCTAATTCAGTGGCACTTCAGTGTATATTATATGAAGTATATTAATTACAAATATATTCATTTTAAATGAGTGGATGTGTTTCTTAAATTTTAAAACCCTATATTATTTTAAATACGGGTCCAGTGGACACGAGTGGTAATTTTTGCAGATTCTTTTTTTGTTTTGTTTTTTTGTGATCTGAACCTAAAGGAAATTTTGGAAAAAAATTAAGGTTATGGGGTACTTTGAACTACAGCTAAACAATGTTTGCTAATGAAAATGTACAATTTAGCATTTCTCATAAAAATTTCAATACATCTACTAAATATTATAACACATAAACTAACATTGTAAAATTGGCAGTGCTTAAGGTATTTATTATACAGAATAGTTAGCACCAATTAATTATATCAAGTACAGATAATAAAAAGCCCATGTAAACGGAGAGTATTTCTCACAATTATTACATTCATATGAGTGCTATATTAAGTGTAAAAATATGCCTCGAAGTAACGAACCACGAAAGTGGTAATTTTTTCTCTACCGATCCCCTATGGAGAAGAATGTTCTTATCCATTAGATATTTTTGTATCCAGGAAAATGTTTCTTAGAACGTAAGATAATTTTAACTCTAATTTTATCTTAAACTGAACACATACATTCAATGAATATACCATGTTAATGACTTATATAAGCTGAACAACTCCCGTTTCTGTACCGCCTTTTATCCAAACGCAGAACACGCTGAATTACCGATATCTGTGGCAGATTCTTCGTACTAATAAAATAAAGAAATTATATAAATGTTACGAATTTTTTTAAATATGGCTCGATAATACAGAATATAGTTTTCTGAATAAAAATATTTTAGCGGATTTGCGGGAAATTTTGTTTTCAAACTGTCTTATATGTTCAAATATACGATTCCTTATTATTTTCATTAAATATTAAATGATAAAAAACTTATGCTGATTTCTTAAACTTCTTGGAATGTTCCTTTATTTTGGCTCTTACGAAAAATTTTAGATTTCTTGTGAATTCCGATTTACCATTCGTTATCATACAGAAATTACCACAGGGGACAGGGAGTTTTCCGCTTAGTTGTTTTATCTACAGTGATATGTTTCGACAGATCTCACCTGCAGGGTGTACAACAAAGTTGGGCTCTTATATACAAAATTCGACACTGAACACCTCTTGAGTATGGGAGAAACAGAAATGTTACTTATGAAATAAAAAATATGGGAAACTGTTGTGAAATACACTGCTGGCCACCCAAATTGCAACACCAAGAAAGAAAAGAGATATCACAACAAAATTTATTTTGTAGATAACATGTTGACCAAGTATCAAATGATTAAAATTATAGACTTCTGTGAAGTGTGATTCCTGCCAAAATCAGTAGCCAGAGTAGCCGCCATTGTTGGAGATCACCGCTGCCACACGCCTCGGCATTGATTCAAAGAGACTTTGGATGAGTTCTTGGGGTACAGAAGACCAAGCAGATTCCACACGTTGCCAAAGTTGATCTGCTGTGTTAGCTGGGGATGGAATCTGGGTCAATCATAGAGCAACCATGGACCACATGTTTTCTATCGGCGAAAGATCCGGAGAGCGAGTCGGCCAGGGAAGCAATTCAATCTGGCGATTGACGAAGAACCGTTGGACAATGCATGTCACGTGTGGTCGCGCATTATCCTGTTAAAATATGGCTGTGTACAAGCCCTGAATTTAAGGAAGGACAACTGGCTCCAACACCTCGGAGATGTAGCGCTGGCTGTTTAAAGTACCGGCAATGCGTACTAGATGTGTGCGAGAGTGATATCCAATACCGCCCTATACCATAATACCCGGTGCAAGACCAGTGTGGCGGTGCATAACGCAGCTGTTCAGCATTCTCTCTTGACGGTGTCTCCAGACTCGAATGCGACCATCGTGGTGTTGCAGACAGAAGCGTGACTCGTCAGTGAAGACAATTTCATTCCATTCTGCCGTCCACATCCTTCTGTCATCGCACCATTGGCGGCGGAGACGTCTGTGGTTCCGCTTCAAGGGTAGGCAAAGCAATGGACGTCTTGCGGACAGACCACTCTGCTGTAAATGGCGTCGAATGGTACGCGCAGACACTGGATGATGCGTTGCAGACTGCATGTGCTGTGCTATGGTTCGTGATGTGACTGAGCGATCCGTCACTGCCATGCGCACAATTTGCCTGTCATCACGTGAAGTGGTGCGCTGAGGTGGATGCGATCGAACACGCCGGTCCGTCGTACCCTCCTGCATCCAACGATCACATATCCGCATTATAGTTGTTTGGTTTCTTTCAACACGACTACCGATTTCCATGAAAGATAATCCACAATCTCGGTAGGCCACTATCCTTCCTCTGTCGAACTCGGATACTTGATCAAAAGATGATCGCTATTTTCGACGAGGCATAATTGATCGTTTTTTTGAAAAAACCACAAGAAAAACACAATTGCCGAACTTGAAATCGTCGAAATCTCCAAGACTTAAATAGCGCTTTGAAGTGGCGCCACAGGCGCGCATGATGTGCGTCTGCGCTGAAATTCTAATCATTTGCATATCTCACCTCCGCTAATGCATGTTGTAAATTTCATGTTATTTGCATGTTTTCTTCAGGGTGTTGCATTTCCAGTGGCCAGCAGTGTATATCGGAATTTCAAAGTATTCTTTATGAGCAATGATCCTTAACCTCTAAAAAAGATCGAAAAAAAGGAATATTCTGTGCAAAATGTATGAAAAATGTTTGCAGAGAACATTCCTTCGTTATTTGTAAAATTCAGTGTTATTAGGAAAAAGATTATTTTTCGAAAAGGGAAAAAATACAATGTTTGTATTGAACTAATTTAAAGATACGATTTACTGAAAATATATTTTCTGAGATTCTCGAAGCTAAATGAATCCATTTTTAAAATGAAGTTGCTAGGGCATAGGATCGCTAATTTGTCTCTATGACATAAGGTTTTTAGAACATTATCTTTTATTTTATCTTAACATGAAGACATACATTGAATCAACATACCTATGTTAATTACTTGTAAGTCTGAGAAGAATATGTTTCAGTTAATTTTTTATTTATGTCACGAAATTTATCCAATCGCATAATACACCGAATTCTCGATTATTCTGCTGCAGGTAATTTGTACTAATTAAAGAAAAATTTTATGAAACTTTAAAAAAAAAGAAATAATTTCTATATGGCTCGATTATTGAGACAACTGTCTTCTGATTAAAAAAAATTTAATTGATCTGCTCGGAGAAAAAAAGATGTTTCAATCACTAACGTTAGCTCAAATATACGATTAGGTATTATTTTCATTATTGTCTGAACTATAGCTAACATGGTTTGCTTATTAAAACATAAACTTTAGAGTTTCTATTTAAAATTTCAATGCATCTACTAAACAATTACCAGGTTTTCATCGCTCTAAAAGTTTTTACTTTGTCTAAAATTATACTCTTCTGGATTTAAGAAGAGTAATTTTTTTAGACCTTCCAGTTAATGAATTGTTTTTCCTTTTAAGGGGACAAGGGACCTTCAACATAATTTATTTTTTAAGTTTCACAATATGTTTCTCTGATTACCACATGATTATAATTTCAATTTTTCTTACTACATTGAAGCAAGTTATAATTCCCAAAAAAGTATTTTGTGGGAGAATAATATCTGTTTTTCAAAAAATTCTTGAAAAATGCTAGATTTTTTCAAAATGCTCCATATGCGTTCATTTTTTTCTGATATGTTCCAAATTTCTGAGAATTATTAATGGAAGTGTTTGTCACAATAGGGTGTGTAATTCTTCGAAACTTCAAATAATTTTTCTATTTAAAAACCATAAAACATTCAAAATAAAAAAAATAACAGGCAAAATTGAAAAAAATATTTAAAACTTGAGTTTCATAAGAAAAAAACAAATTAAATGCAAAATTGTATTTATATGCATATTCTAAATTTATTATAAAAAAAATTGAGGTTTTTAATTGATATGGAATGCGCATGGAGCATTTTGAAAAATTTTACCATTTTTGCAAATGTTTTTAAAAACAGGTTTTATTCTGCCACAATAGTCTTTATTCTAAAACATAAAGGTCTTTAAAGTAGTAAAAAAGAGAATTATTTTCTTTTTGAATATAAAGTTAAAAATTGATAATTAGAAAATTCGAGGTTGAAGATTCCTTTTCCCCTGAGTCCCAGCCGTTGATTCGGAATACCACTCTAATTTAGTTTAAAAGAAAATTGCAAAATAAAAAGCAAACAACTGAATGTGTAAATATGTATGTATTTCCTTTCTATTTCAAATTTCAAATCAGAATTTTACTATTCTACCCAATGGGCAAAATGGCGTTCACGAGGCTTTTATACTTCAGTGTCCACCTTAAACACGATAACAGTAGAATTTCAGGAACTGCTAATAAATTATGGCCATGAGCACATGATATCCGTGTTTTACTCCCATCCACTTCTCTGTATTTATCAATTAAACTTATTGAAAGCTCATCCATCATCTAACAAATACCTACAGCAGGTATAGAAACTGGTGAGGGTCTTCTTTAAGTGGGTCATCTGCACAACAATAGATGCTTAACAATAAATAAAAGCAGAACCTGAAAAAAGACTTAAGGAAAATTTGGCGTAAAGCGAAATTTCCTTGCCGCATTGTCAAGGCGCTTTTGATATGTTTATTTTTATTACGCCTCGAATTGTGCACATATATGGTTCTAGGAATTTTCTCACACCTGTGTCCAGGTAACTTTGACAGGATTAAAAGAGGATCTACCTTAGAGTGACATCCCCCCCCCCCCCCCACTCCCTTAGAATGTGATCCCTATTGCACTTCTGGTTTTCCCATGCCATAAAATGTGAGAGTTAAGTAATGAATTTACTTTCGAATTTGGAAAACAATCGGAGTCCTTTGTGGATCTGAAGCCGAGAACAATGAAACCACGAAAGTAAATTCCTTGGAACGGGGAAACAACTAAGGCTCACGGTGGAGCTTAGTCATAATTTTTTATCATGTGAAATGAATTCGAATTTTAGTTTTCATCATCCGAATCTGATTAACAATGAAGGCAAATAAAAAAATATATATTACCTATGTACATTAAATTCATTTTCAGAATTTCTACGAGATGAATGTAAAATTAAATGTAAAATACTTGTGAAAGTAACTGACAGTATTTCCTTAAGCCTATAAACGTCTTAAAGATTGAAAAAAAGCATTATGTCCTTTAAAATTAAAAAAAGTTCGATGGTAAGCTCATTTTGATGAGTTTAGGTACGAAGTTCTCTCACATTCACATTTTCTCTAACGATATATTTCATTTGCTGAATTGCTCCCAATAAAATTAAAATGTCTGAGTAGTATGGCAGAATTTGACGATGATATGCACCATCAGAGTACTATATTTCATCATTACCATCGAAAATGTACTAAAATCCACTGCATTCTCTCAAAAAAAATCCAGATTTTTATAGCTTGTTTGACTTTTTCTGGCTACTTTCCAATTCCATATCTTTAAATAAATCTTTAATTTGTACACAGCTTTGAGAACTTAACTTACCCATGTCTAAAATGTATACTTACCCATGTCTCATTATATAGTTTGCAAATGTAAATAAATTAATAAGAAACAAAAATGAGTAAATAAATTTTAGGCGCTAAGCTGCTCACAATTGTATTTACGATATATAGATTTTTAAAATTAAGATGACTAAAAGGGGCAGATGCGACCATTTAATACTCTTGTAACCTAAAACAAGATAGACATATAAAAGTAAGCAAAAACGGAAGTGGACGTGGTATAGTTGATGACTGGGGGGGGGGGGGGGTTGTGACCCCCCCAACCCCGGTTTAAAACGTTTAACGCCTGGAAACACTCCCGGAGGTCGGCTATAACACCAAGACAGTAATAAACAATTATGAAGAAGAAAAAATTTTTTTTAGATGAAATAGATAAGTTACACCAGAAAAAATAGAAAAAATCTTAATAATAAGATACAGAAGTACAATAATACAAATTAACTAAATAATTAAACTTTAACAAATACACTATAAAAATTAAGAATAACTTGCCTATTTCATCTAAACAATTTTTTTCTTCTTCATAATTGTTTATTACTGTCTTGGTGTTATGGCCGACCTTCAGGAGTGTTGCCAGGCGTTAAACACGTTTAACAGGTGTTGAGGGGTGACAACCCCCCCAGTCATCAACATTACCACCTCCACTTCCATTTTTGCTTATTTTTATATGTCTATCTTGTTTAGGTTATAAGAGTTAGGTTATAAGAGTGTTGAATGGTTATAAGAGTATTAAATGGTTGCATCTGCACCTTTTAGTCATCTTAATTTTAAATATATATATATATATATATATATATATAGATATAAGTGATTAACATAGGCTCATTCATTGAATACATGTGTTCAATTTAAGATAAAATGAGAGTTAAAATTATCTTAAGTTCTAAGAACCCTTTTTTCTGCAAACAAAAATATCTAATGGATAAAAACATCCTTCTGCAAAGGGAATTGGTAGAGAAAAAATTACCAATATCTTGGTTCGTTATTTCGAGGCACATTTTTACACTTTATATAGCATTCATATGATTGTAATAATTGTGAAAAATACTCTCAGTTTACATGTACTATTTTTTATCTGTACTTAATATAATTAATTGGTGCTAACTATTCAGTAAAAAAAAATATCTTAAGCACTGCCAATTTTACAATGTTAGTATATGTTTATCTACGTGTACTGAATTACTAAAGTGCAATGAAATTAAATTTTGAAAGCATTATAATATTTTTTAAACTTTTATATATTATATGAAGTATATTAACTGAATATATATTCATTTTAAATCAGTGGATATGTTTCTAAAATTTTAAAATCCTATATATTTTAGATACGGGTCCAGTGCACCCGAGAGGTATCTTTTGCAGATTTTTTTTTTCGTAGTCTGAAGTTTTAGCTAAAGGATCTGTTGAAAAGATCTTAAGGTTATGAAATCCCCCCCCCTTTAATACTGGAGATGAACACCACACGTGTTTGAGATATCAGTGAAGAGATCCTCATCATTAAAATCGTAAGCTTACGAGACTCGCTGATAAGACGGAAGAGTTATAAAAGTCAGTTTTATTAGGAAAAAGGTTATTTTACAAAAAGAGAAAAAATGCAATGTTTTTATTTAACTAATTTAAAGATAAGATTTAATGTAAATATATTTTCTGAGATTCCCGATGCAAAATAAATCCATTTTTAAAAAGAAATTGCTAGGGCATACGATCGCTATTTTGTCTGTATTACATAATGTTTGTTATAAGTTTTTAGAATATTAACTCTTATTTTATGTTAACACGAGGACATACTTTGAATCAACATACCCATGTTAATTACTTGTAAGTCTGAGAAGAATATCTTTCAGTTAATTTTTAATTTATGACACACCTTTTATCCAAACGCATAACAGACCTGCCCTGATGGATCTGCCCTGAGAGAAAAAGATGTTTCAATCAGTAAAGTTAGATCAAATATATGTTTCGGAATTATCTTTATTATAATTTGAACTATAGCTAATATGCTTTGCTTATGAAAACATAAGATTTAGCATTTCTCATTAAAATTTCAATGCATCTACGAAAAATTATAAAACACAAACTAACATGGTAAAACTGGCAGTGCTTGGGGTATTTTGTTATACAGAATAGTTAGCATCAATTAATTATATCAAGTACAGATGATAAAAAACACATGTAAACAGAGAGCATTTTTCACAATTATTACAATGTTATTAATGCTATATTAAGTGTAAAACTATGCCTTGAAGTAACGAACCACGAAATTGGTAATTTTTCCTCTACCAATCCCCTTTGCAAAAGGATGTTTTTAAAAATTAAATATTTTTGTTTCCAGGAAAAATGTTTCTTAGAACTTAAGATAATTTTAACTCTAATTTTTTCTTAAATTGAACACACATATTCAATGAATATACTTTTGTTAATGAATTATATATATATATATATATATATATATATATATATATATATATATATATTTATTTATTTAAAAATTTATATATATATATATATATGCAGCAGATCTCCCGTTTCTTTACCGCCTTTTATCCAAACGCAAAATTCGCTGATTTACCGATATGTGTGGTAGATTATTCGTGCTAAAGAAATTAAGAAATTTTCTAAAAGTTAAAAATATTTTTGAAACATGGTTCGATAATACAGAATATAGTTTTCTAAATAAAATTATTTTAACGGATTTGCGGGGAATTATTTTTTTTACACTGTCATATATCTTGAAATGTACGATTCCTTATTATTTTCACTAATTCTTAAATGAAAAAAACTTATGTTAATTTCTTAAAATTTTTTAAACGTTCCTTTATTCTGGCTCTTAAGAACAATTTTAGATTTCGCGTGAATTCCGATTTACCATTCGTTATCATACAAAAATTAGCACAGGAGACAAGGAGTTTTCCGCTTTGTTGTTTTATCTTAAGTGATATGGTTCGATAGATGACACGGACTGGATGTACAACATAGTTTGGCTCTTATATACGACACTGAACACCTCTTGAGTATGGGAAAAACAGAAATGTTACTTAGGAAAGAAAGAATATGGCAAACTGTTTACAAATTTATCGGAATTTCAAAGTATCCTTTATGACCAATGACCTTCTACCTCTAAAAAACATAGCAAAAACGGAACATTCTGTGCAAAATGTATGAAAAATGTTTGCGGAGAACATGTGTGTACACTATGTGTGAACACTATGTGTACTGTATAACTCAAGTGCAATGAAAGTAAATTTTAAAATCATTATAATATTTTTTAAAATTTTATAATTATATGAAGTATATTAAGTATAAATATATACATTTTAAATCAGTGGATGTGTTTCTTAAATTTTAAAATCCTATATATTTTAGATACGGGTCGAGTGGGCACTTTAAATACAAACTAGTCAAACACAAACATTGTATTTTTTCAATTTTCGTAAAATAAATTTTTTCCTACTAAAACTGCTTTCTGCAAATATTTTGGCCTATCAGCATATCTCGTAAGCTTGCGATTTTAATGATGAGGATCTCTTCTCGGATATCTCAAACACGTGTTCTATTAATCTCCAGTATTAAAGGGGGTATCCCATAACCTTAATTTATTTTCAACAGTTCCTTTAGTTTAACCTTCAGACTACCAAATAAAACAAAGGGTCTGCAAAAGTTGCCACTCGGGTCCACTCTACCCGTATCTAAATTATATAGGATTTTAAAAATTAAGAAACACATCCACTGATTTAAAATGATAATATTTATAGTTAATATACTTCATATAATATATAAAACTTAAAAAATATTTTAATGATTTCAAAATTTACTTTCATTGCAATTGCGTTTTTTAGTACACCTAGTACAAATAACGACGGAATGTTCTCCGCAAACATTTTTCATACACTTTGCACAGAATGTTCGTGTTTTGCGATCTATTGTAGAGGGACAAACAAGACATGTTGTGTCTTTTTTGTGGTGATTTAGAGGAATCTGCGTGAGGCAGTTCTGAAGCACGTATTGATGCAGTGACACTGTCTATATTCCTTGCAATTCTTCTGCAAGTTGAATAAGGAAGTTCCATATTTTCTGCAATTTCTGATTGATTTCATCATTTAAAGACAACCATATTATGTATGTATTCACTGCACTATTATCTATCATAAAAGAAAAATGCAATAAAAGACCACCGATGTGTCATTTGTGTCACATTATAAGTTGTCACCATTTTTTCCGTGGTGTTAATACCATCCTTCGTTTTATTATAGTCTAGGAGTTTTTATGGCTTCTTTTCCAAACTGTTGTCCCCATCACAAGTGTTATACATTGTACTTAGTAAAGTAACAACTTTTCCTTTTCTGGGATAGTAAGAAAAGATTGTTGCTTTTTCTTGAAATCCGAATAAAGTAGAAAATACAGCACGATATTTTGAATTTGTGAACAAAGTGAGTAATTCCGGTTTATTTTTTCGAATTGTTCCAATGAGAGAGAAACTTTTTGAGGTAAATGCGTTGCTAATGCATACGAGGTAAAAAAAAATATCACATGTGATATTACGACCCGAATTTTCAATTTCCTTTGCCAATCTATATTTCAAACTATATTTTCTCTCTGGTGTGATTCTCTGATTCCCATTTTGGTGTATATACTTCCCATTTCCAAACATACTATGTTACGTTGTCACAAATAACCCAGAATTTTATTCCGTACTTTTCAGGTTTAGATTGCATGTATTGCCGGCCAGGACATTTTCCACGAAAAGCAACTAACTGATCATCGACAGTCATAGACAAATTAGGTATACAAGGGTCTTGTAAATAACTGTTCCACAACACGAGGTATTCTATTATTGGCTGTAATTTATCCCTTGATATTCTTTCACCCCTCTCCTCAGCATTATCGAATCTTATACCACATAATGTACTTGTGAATCCATTGCGACTCATAATGTCACGAAACATTTTTCTTACACTTTTCATGTTTCAAAGTTTGCATACTGCTTCATTTCTTGATTTCTAGACTCCAATATGAAATAAAAGTCCAATGAATTTTTTAGTTCTATATTATCGACATGTTTCTATTCTTTACCGAATTCTCTATCGCCTTCAGCGTTTCTCCTTTTTACTTCAATCTCTAAAACTTTTTTACGAAAATAGATAAGGAATGAAATCGACATAGAACCCACTTCACAGTTTGCAAAAGGGTCCTGAATTTTCACGTAAAATGTTGATTTCAGAACGTCTTCCTTGTGGTATGGCAATTTTCTCCGTATACCATATCTGTATATTATTTCTGGACAAAAAACTACTATGTAATGTACATGAGGGTGCTACATTTACTTCACTGTCATTATTATTGGATTCTGAAAAGAAATTAGAAATTTCATAACATGTTTCAACATAATCTACTTCACTTTTACCTGGAGACGTACAGGTATCATCTGTGTCGTAATCAATATCATCCAGATTTTGCATCATTTTTAAATTTCTTTCTGGGTCAATACTTTTGTCCTGTTCATGTTCAAATTAGATTTTAAAATGACGAATGAAGAAGGTAAAATAAAAAAAAAGAAAATTATAAACATTCCTTAAATAGCAAAGAAATTAAAAACTTCACTTATTTCTAAAGTGTTCCGCTAACAAGTATTATTTTCAGTCAAAACGCAAAAAACAGTCAAAACGTCAAAACGCAAAAAGCTTCTGATAAATGTCTTGCTGAATAGGATGCAATCCAGAATGTTCTCGAAACTTCGCCATAAACTCAACAAATTTAGCTATATTTGGCGACATTGGCACCAAAATTTTTTGTCAAGTTTTATTGTCAAGCTATTATTGTCGAGTTTTATTTTCCCCGCTCCTCCTAAAAAGTTACAGTACCCCCTAAACTCCCCTAAAAAGTTAACAGTACAAACCCCAAAAAAGTTAACAGTCTGTAGCAATAGCGGGTCCAATGGACCCGCGCGGTAAGTATTGAAACAAATTATAAATCAGTGAAAATTTTCAAACAAAATTTTATTCACAACTGCATATAAATAGAGTAGAACAAGGGAGTAAAAGTCACGTAATCGAAAATTTTTCAGTCCTAATTTCCGTGAGAAAACTTACATTAAATATTGCTGTCGGTCCAAAGGTCCCTTCTGGTTGTCGGAAGGTGAAGTGCGTTTTTGCAGATAATATAGCATTCAAATATTTGTAACTATTCTAACAAGTACTTTCATTTTACATACATGACTTGATATAATCTGTTCATAATTTTTTATCTTTGTAGATCTTAAAATGTCGTTAGTTTTTACGGTTGAATCAAGAAAAATAGTTCCTGTGATGGATGCTTCAGCTAAAAGGAAAAGACGCCGAGAACGTAATCTTCTAGAAGAAGTTTATTTTACAAAACGTAGAAAGATTTCCCAAGACGTGCAGTACGACGCTTTAAATTGTACGCTGATCATCTGGAACCACATTGGCCCTATAAGTCCAGATTTTCTTCAGACCTTCCTTGGGAATTTAACCACAAACATAGAGATTAGACACCACTGCCTCCACAATTTCCTTGGTGTCAAAACTGTCCTACTAGCGCAACAGCCGTATTCAAGAACGTTGTGATCACCAATCTGGTTGCAAAAAAATTACGAATGTCTTCAAGGTAAGCCAGAAATTTCTCTTTTACTTCAGATCTTTCCCTGAATTTTACATTTTCTTGTCATAACGATCCGTAAAGAGATCTTAAAAACTTCACTTTTAAAAGGGCTAAACTTAGATGTATATAAATTTATAAGGATAATTCATTTTTGCGAATTTTTAACTTAATTTGGATTTTTTATCGGTATAGAATTTTAAATGTATTTCTCATGATTTATTACTTTTATTTACTAACATAAAACATTAAAACATTATAGTGAAAAAAAAGGTATTAAAATATTTTGTCATTTCAATTTTTTTTCTATACTCGATATTCTATATTTCTTCACATTTCAGTCTGATATTCTTTAGGAGAATTATGATCATTCTGTTAAATTTATTAGTTTTTTCCTGATTATTATACGTTATCTTTTCTGATCTATATGAGGAAAATAAATATTGGATGTAACATTCAATATTTCAATTGTTTTACTGTGTACAAAAATCGGTTACGTCATTCTAGAAATTCATAATTGTTCAGTTAATGACAAGAATTCTTATATTTTTCTGGTAGTATTTTTTAATTTTCAGCAGAAGACGTTGAAAATACTCAATTCCATAAAATTTTATCCTTTATTAATTATATTTTTCTTCCGTTAAAGCGGAACATATATTATTTACTTACCACTCATAATACATATTGTTGTTTCTAATCCCTCCTGATCTAGCAGCACTAGACCAGGTCCATGAGTCTATATATCGTCAGTTGGTCCATATATAGGCAGGGATTGGTAATAAAACTCCCCTAAATAAATTTAAGAAAGTTAGGATGTAACAGGGAGTGGTCTGCTCATTATTACGATTTTTACAAGTGGGAAAGGTTTTGTTGTGTCGTTCAAATTTTAGGTACCTCAAGTATTTAGAAACCTAGAAATTGCAGTTTGTTCGGCTCGATTAATATATTGAAAGACTTTGAAATTAGAAATTTTGATACAAATTGCTGGTATGTTCATATAAATTTCAATTTTAACTTTTCAAAAACATCACCGACACATCACAGTATTGAAGGTAAGTACTGTGGAGTATTCGTAAATTATTCCCGGTAAAGATTTAACTGCAAAATACACTGCTGGCCACCCAAATTGCAACACCAAGAAAGACAAGAGATATCACAACAAAATTTATTTGTAGATAACATGTTGACCAAGTATCACATGATTAAATTTATAGACTTCTGTGAAGTGTGGTTCCTGCCAAAATCAGTAGCCAGAGTAGCCGCCATTGTTGGAGATCACCGCTGCCACACGCCTCGGCATTGATTCAAAGAGACTTTGGATGAGTTCTTGGGGTACAGCAGACCAAGCAGCTTCCACACGTTGCCAAAGTTGATCTGCTGTGGCAGCTGGGGATGGAATCTGGGTCAATCGTAGAGCAACCATGGACCACATGTTTTCTATTGGCGAAAGATCCGGAGAGCGAGGCGGCCAGGGAAGCAATTCAATCTGGCGATTAACGAAGAACCGTTGGACAATGCGTGCCACGTGTGGTCGCGCATTATCCTGTTGAAATATGGCTGTGGGCAAGCCCTGAAGGTAAGGAAGGACAACTGGCTCCAACACCTCGGAGATGTAGCGCTGGCTGTTTAAAGTACCGGCAATGCGTACTAGAGGTGTGCGAGAGTGATATCCAATACCTCCCCATATCATAATAACCCGTGCAGGACCAGTGTGTCGGTGCATAACGCAGCTGTTCAGCATCCTCTCTTCACGTTGTCTCCAGACTCGAATGCGACCATCGTGGTGTTGCAGACAGAAGCGTGACTCGTCAGTAAAGACAATTTCATTCCATTCTGCCATCCACATTCTTCTGTTATCGCACCAAGGGCGGCGGAGACATCTGTAGTTCTGCGTCAAGGGTAGACAAAGCAATGGACGTCTTGCGGACAGACCACTCTGCTGTAAACGGCGTCGAATGGTACGCGCAGACACTGGATGATGCGTTACAGACTGCATGTGCTGTGCTATGGTTCGTGATGTGACTGAGCGATCCGTCACTGCCATGCGCACAATTTGCCTGTCATCACGGGAAGTGGTGCACTGAGATGGATGCGATAGAACACGCCGGTCCGTCGTACCCTCTTGCATCCAACGATCACATATCCGTATTGCAGTTGTTTGGTTTCTTCCAACACTACTACCGATTTCCCTTAAAGATAATCCACAATCTCGGTAGGCCACTATCCTTCCTCTGTCGAACTCGTATACCTGATCAAAAGATGATCGCTGTTTTCGACGAGGCATAATTGATCGTTTTTTGAAGAAACCACAAGAAAAACACAATTGCCGAACTTGAAATCGTCGAAATCTCCAAGACTTAAATAGCGCTTTGAAGTGGCGCCACAGGCGCGCGTGATGTGCGTCTGCGCTGAAATTCTAATCATTTGTATATCTCACCTCCGCTAATGCATGTTGTAAATTTCATGTTATTTGCATGTTTCCTTCAGGGTGTTGCATTTACAGTGGCCAGCAGTGTAATTGAAATCAACGTACTCTTTATTTAAATGTATACTTGTTCGAAAGAATATAAAGAAGAAAGTTAAAGAATTTAATTGAATACATTTTCTAATCTTAAATTAGAGAAAGGTCAACACATTATTATTTATATATAAACATGAAGATCAAAGATTTTCTAAGCAAATTAATGCATAAGCTTAAATTTCTCGGGCTGTATAAAAATCATTACTTTTTTAAGTAACATGTATGTTTTTACTGAAAATTTCCATGTTATGTGTATTTTTAATACAAAGTCAAACGTTAATTTCTTTTCTTTAGAACCATGATGGCTGTCCCGTATCTATTGTTCTTCCTCGTTCTCGTGGAAGCAGAAATTCACCACCCAGACTTCGGAGAAGATTTTACCCGCTTGATCATTGAAGGAAAGAAACCTTTCGACCGCGGGAATAAAATTCGTTTCCAGTGCGAATTAGTGGATTTCGGCGAGTATGAATTTATAGAATTTAATGAGAACATCTTTGAACACGACATCATCTGTACGGTCGTTTCTCGCTTTGCAGCTGAAGCTGTAGCGGCGAAATTAATCCTGGATGATTGAGTCGTCGATGAAATAGGGAAAATATCCGTGGAAGTGGAAATGACGCCAAAGGTCATACAAATCCTGGGCTACGTCAAAAACTACTTCGTGTAGATTGATGAAATTTTTCGAGTCAACGGATCTTGGTGTCTCCGTCAACAACTGTTGTATGGCAAAAAACTTAGAAAACTCTGTAGGACCATGTACATAAAAATCAGTGTCTGTGATAATCATGTGTCATCTCTCATATATATTCTATTTTCATGTCAAGAACATTTGAGAGAGAACATTTCTAAACTTGGTTATAATTTTACTAATCAGACGTGCATTGTGTTAATGGAAACGGATTATGTTAATAGTATGCAGTGATACGCAGTAATAATGGTAACCGAGGAACCGCAGAAATATATATATTCGAAAGATTCATATTGATGAAACATACACGAACTAATAGAAAGAATCTGATTATGTTGTAAATGTTTTAATTATTCCTTATCAAGTTAATGATTCCGATCGTATGGTGTTAATTGTAATAAATAAGTCTGAAAAATATTTCCTATGACAGTTATTTATTCCACCATTGTTGTGATTTTAGTATTTTAATAAATGAGATTTGAATAATACACTTGTTTGTTTGAATTGTGTTAGTTTTTCTTTTCATCATACCGTACACTCTTCCGAAAAATGTATCTAAGGAATGTACAAGATCCAGGTTTAATGAAAGGTGATATATTACACATGGAATGTGTCTGGAGTTTCATACTGAGGGTAATATATATATATATATATATATATATATATATATATATATATATACTTTTATGTTTACTCTTTATTCGTTTCTTAGGTTATTACATAATAGTAAAAATTCTTTTCTCACAGAATATTTGTTTAAAATGGTACTCCTCTTTTATTGTGACTTTCATGATTTTGCTTAATTGCATTAGAATCAATGTTAGTGTTCCGGAACATAAATAGTTATTTCTGGCAGTGTTACATGTCCCTGAAAAGTTTAAGAAGCAATACATGAGATATTTCATAAATATTTTTTAAGAAGCAATACATTAAAGTTTTCAGAAATATTTTACAGCGTATAAACAGCTATAATAACACTTATGGTGGAGTTTCAGTTCACCTAGTAAATCATGAGTCCTTTATTAAGGAGCTGGAAGTATTTCTCTCTTATAAATGAAATGTGTTCTATTTGGTATAAAATACACCTTTAAATGCAGTGTTCGGTATTTGAAGATTTCTTTTTTTAAAGTATTGTTTACAAAAGATAATTTATTTTCTCCTAAACAAACATCAACGATTCAATGACTTGTAAAATATTTACATCTTACATATTTAAAATTTTTAAACTTTTGGGTGCTTTAATTTAATATCTGCTCTGAAATAGAAAAACATATACATTTTCTAGCCATTTAAGATAACACAGAGAGGAAATCTCCTCATAGCTGAACATGGGGATTAGGGATTCGTGAAGTCAAATAATATGTAACTTTTAATTAATTAAAATCCTGTCGTTTCCCCACCTCTAAGAAAATGAATTAAGTAGCAAATAAAATGGTCTGCTTGATTCTGGAAGAAAACTGATCGTAACTATTGACTAACTATTTATAACTTTCCTTGAATCTTTAATATCAGGAAGGGAATAAAGTTAATTTAAATAAAGCTTTATTTTGGTTGGAAATTTCAAAATTACCATAAATTCTTCACAACCTATGAATTCTGGATAACCGTGGGATATCAGTGACAAAGACAAGTGAACTAAAAATGAATACTTCATAATTGTTGTTTAGGACTATCTTGTGCTAAAACATTCATAGTCTATATTAATTTACACAATGATAATCGTACCATTGTTAGTGATACATTGCGCATAGGATGTTTCAATGTGGAAAACTTATTCAAAACACATTGTGCTGATACTGAAAGCTGAGTAATTTTCATATACTTTTATTTAGATCACCTTAGAAATTTCAAATATTTCAACTTTCTTTCTCGTCCTCGTGCAGTAAACGCTCAAAGACAGTAAAAAACCAATCGATTAACAATTACCTTGATCTGGAAATTCGGATTTCTCGAACTGTCCATGAAGAAATCCGAAAATTTCGGATTTAATGTGGAAAATTTATAATACTCATAAATAATCCATAGTTCATTACGTATATTAGAAATATATGTAGCAGAATATTTCTTTATTTGAATGTTTTTACAAACGTCTTCTCCGATGTAAAACTTCTTTTGGAAACATATTGGGTGAGAGTTTTATCTGTGAGAAAATAGTATCCTTATTCTTTTGTAACAGAAAATTCATCTTTATCTCGCAGGTACTAATTATGACAACGTATAATCTAATGATGTCTTGGGGTATGGCGCCAATAACCTTAACAGCTAAAAACCTGGAAAAGGGACAGATATTAAATTTAGCAGATATACATATCTAGAAGATTACGTGAATTAAAAATCACTATGTTTCTTTTCAGAAATAATTCTTCCTGTTTTCGTAAAAGAAAAGGGATGAAACAATCTGCGACAAGTGAATTGCAACAATTATATATATTTCGCAAATGACAAAGCTTGACAATTGTACGACGGAATATAAAAAAAACCTTTAGTCTCCCTAAAACTGTTATGATAACCATGATTCTGATCGATATAACTCGTAGAAAAAATCTCCCCGACCTATGTGGTGGCCAACTATGGTTATGGGTAATTTTAACTGCTAGAACTTCAAATAAGGTATTTCATCGATTTTAATTTCTTAAACACAAGTAGAGGAAAATAAATATTGAGCTGTGCCAGATAAGAAACCTTGATGAAGATAATAGATAAGTTTGTAGTAAATCTCCATGAATCAAGAACCTAGAGTGCCACTGGAGCCTTTCATTTCCCCCCACCATATTTATCTCCATATATCTGCCCTTGCCTTTAAAGATGAAGTGATCTTTTTTGACAGTCGAACGACAAAAAATGTACATACAAATACGTCATACTTACCTGTTGCAGTCAGTCATAATAGCAAAATGTGCTCATATTTTAATATTGAATAAACTTTAATACATAGCTGCTCTATAAATATCACACACACACACACACACACACACACTCACACACACACACACACATATATATATATATATATATATATATATATATATATATATATATATATATATATATATATATATATATATATATATATACAGGTGGTTATCAAAATAATGGAAACACTAAGAAACATCAAAAAACCTTTATTAATACAGGGCAGGATCACATTTGTCATGTAATACCCCCTGATTCACCTTGGAATTGGATTATACAAGTCATAAATAGTGGTTAAGAATATATAATACCATTCTTCAGGGAAAAATCATGAAAGTTCCTGTAGAGATGCTGCGGTGGATATGGATAACTTTACCTATTCGCTTATACAGATCACAGTGGTTGAATTATTTATAGTCGGCGGGATTGTACTGGGCAAGATAAGATATTTGATTTATTTTCCGTGCTCTTCAAACTACTACTTGATAGATTTAGCTGTATGTATAGGGGGATTATCATACCAGGGAACGCCATCTCTTGCAAGAAACAATATCTGCACTATAGGATGGATTAGTAAGCTCAAATTCCGACATAGTCCTTCTCATTAAATCTCCCTTATAGGGTTACAATAGGGCCTGAAGAAAAGCATGAGATGTCACCCCAAACCCTGATAGATCATCTTCCATAATTGACAGTTGAGATGGGACAGCCAGAATCTTACGCTTGTGTAGGTGTTCTCCAGACAAACGCACGTCCTGTTGCGAGAAACATTGTGGACAATGATTCATCGGACCAAATGCCGTTTTTCGACATATTACTCGACTAGGATTTGCGTTCGTGGTACCATAGGGGACGATATTTGTATTGGCATCTATTACAAGTGGCTTGGGAATAACTACTCTTCCGTAAATGCTTTCTTTCTGAAGTTCCTCTCTACCTCTAATGTCTGATACCAGAACATGCAGATGCCGATTGAGCTCTTCGGTCCTTTTGGTTACAGTTGTTTTCTTTATTCGTTTCACAATCCCCTCAAATACCTTAGTCCAGTCAAATTGCTTCAAAATGGCGGCAAATCATGCATTAAATGAAGGGGATGAGATTTTTTCAGGAACGTGTAGGAGTTGGTATTCTGAACAACGCCTATTAAAGTCCACCTCGATTTCAGGCACCGCGGGGAGTGGGGTGGAGGTCCCAAGGTCCTTTTTTTCAGTTTTCGGCGTTTATCTTGAAAACGGTGCGTCACGCAGAAAATTGTCAAATCCAAAATTTAAAGCTGATAAAATTCCCTTGCAAATGCTATAGCCATGCTTGTACCTAAGTGTTACCGTTTTCGAGATATGAGCCGTTGAATATGAAAATTTTTCAACAAAAGTGATAGCGGTTCAGGTATCTCGTCAAACTTCCTCTTCTAACCCTTTCATTTCTCAGAAAACTAATGATAGAAAAAGTTGTAGAGCGAAATATTTTCTTCAAAAATGTATAGAGTTATGCTAATTTATCCTTACCCGGTAAATAGTTAGAGCGTTTCGAAGTTTAGGGGTACTTTTCAACATTTTCCTAGTAAAATGCTCGTCACTCAAGTTTTGTTTCCAAGGTCTGTAACTCTCTTAATCACTTATTATGCTATTTAATTAGATACGTATAGTATTTAAAGCTCGTATAAATAATAAATTATGTATAACTGTACGTATAATGTATATCTCATAATATACAGAAGAACACTTGTAGTACAAAAGAGGGAGTAAGAAAACAAACCAAAATGTATAAAAGTTGTTCATATAATCAAAAAATGGTTATAAAAAGTAGGTTCAAACAACAATTACTTACATTAAATATTTTATATACAACTAGCATTATTGCCCGGCGTTGCCGCTTTTGATCTGTTTATTGTTTGTTATGTTTGGAATTGTACACAGATATGATTCTAGGAAGTCCCTGACCCCGTGTCGAGGTCAATTTTACAGGATTCAAAGACGGTCTACCTTATAGTAACACCTCCCCCCCCCCCCTTTATTAGAATGTGTTCCTCGTTGAACTACTGGTTTCCCCATACCAAAATATATGAGTTTTAAGTAATGAATTCCCTTTAAAATTTGGAAAACAATTGGAGCTCTCTGTGGATCTGAAGCCAAGAACAATGAAATCACCAAAGAAAATTCAGTTGAACGGGGAAACAACTATGTCTAAGGATGAAAATCGGCAGCTTAGTCATCACTTTTAATCATGTGAAATGAATTCGAATTTCAGTTTCTATCATCTGAATCTGATTAACAATGTAAACAGCTTAAAAAACTATTACCTACATATATTAAATTCATTTTTGGAATTTCCGGGAGATGAATGTAAAATTAAATATCATATACCTGTGAAAGTAACCGGCAGTATTCCCTTAGGCCTATAAACGTCCGAAAGATTGAAAAGAAGCATTATGTCCTTTAAATTAAAAAAAAGTTCGATGGTAAGCTCATTTTGATGAGTTTACGTCCGTAGTTCTCTCACATTCACATTCTCTCTAACTACATGTATTTCATTTGCGGAAATGCTCCCAACTAAACTAAAATGTCTGAGTAGGATGGCAGATTTTGGCTATATTATGCACCATCAGAGTACTATTTTTCATCATTACCGTCGAAAACGTACTAAAACGAACTGCATTCTCTCTAAACAAATTCAAATTTTTACAATTTGTTTCCATTTTCCTGATTACTTTCAAATTACAAATCTTTAAATAAAACTTCAATTTGCACACATCTTTGATAACTCTTTGATAATTTGCACATAGCATGACAACTCTTCTTACTCCAGTTTCATTAGTTTTTAAGAAATATTTTTTTCCATTTAAAAACGTCTTATAGAATTTTCATAGCTAAAACTATGGTCGTCCAACCAATTCTGAGAAACTTAGAGTATATTTAAAAATGTTCCGTATTTATAGTTATCAAGAAATATTTATATATTTGTCGATAACTATATATAAGTATAACTGTATTTATAGTTAACATAACGATAACTATAACTATATGTATAGATATCGACAAGCATTTATATATTTGTATTATGTACTTTTTTATATATTTCTTATATACACTACGAAATATTAAATTTAAAGACATATTTTTTATATCAAAACAAGAACCCAAATATCTTCATGAGTTTAAAGACGAAAATGGCATCAGATAATGCAGAACCGTAAACAAAAATGTTTTTCTTCAATGCTCATTTATTTGGCATGACTTATGCATTTTGTCAACATAGAATCTGCTCTTATTTACCAATTTAATAATCCTTATTAAATTAAACATTTTATTTTTGTCAGCAAATAATTAGCTACTCCTCTTTTGAATGCTTTATGCATTTTGTCCTGTGACATCGATTTCATAAGCCTTAGCCAGACTTGTTACTGCTGTCGGTAAAGAATTGGAAAACATGGCCACAGTAGATTTTTCTCGCAATGCACTCTACGAGTTTAATTTTTCCCACTTTGGCAAAAGGAGCACGAAAATTTTGCTAAATAATTTCTCCATCTTCCAAAACATCATAATTTTTTTTCATATGCAAGTCAAATTATTTCCTATTGTCTTTGCTTGGAAATACTGTAATATTTCAGAAATAGTAGAATCATGAAACTACGCCTATTTAGTAAAAGTTGCTACCTCCCCATTCATTCCTTAACCTGTAGTAGGGGCGATTGCAAAAAGACATTCGATGATCGAAACGTTCATTGGATAACGGGATTAACTAAAGTGGTGAGGGTTTATACATTTTTTAGACACCTACTTTTAGTGTCTATTCTATCCGGAGAACAGGTCTAGTGTCCTGTCTTACGGAGAGCCAGGTGGACATAAATCTTTTTTCTTGGTGCCGGCAGTCGCAAGGTCTCGATATTGCCCGGTCTTAGAAGAGTTTTCCCCATACTTCGGCAAATTGGAAGAAGGTAAGATTACATATGAATTTCAGAATTAGTATGAATAATAAGGAATCGTATAGTCCGTTAAAATTTTTTTATTGATAAAACTATAGTCTGTATCATCTAGCCATATTTAAAAAATTTCATAACTTTTAGATGCATTTATTTTTTTAATTAGCACGAATAATTTGCCAGAGATATCGGTAATTCAGCACACTCTGCGTTTGGATAAAAGGTGGGATTGAAAGGTAGATCTGCCGCATATATATATATATATATATATATATATATATATATATATATATATATATATATATATATATATATATATATATATATATATATATATATATATATATATATATATATATATATATATATATATATATATATATATATATATATATATATATAACAGTTCCACAACAGTTCCATTTATATATATATATATATATACGCCACTGTATATACACACACACATATATACATATACACACACACACATATATACATATACACACACACACACACATATATATATATATATATATATATATATATAACAGTTTCGTGACTGACTCACTGACTGACATACAACGCACAGACCAAACCGCTGGACCTAAAGGACTGAAATTTTGCATGGCGATTCTTCTGATAGTGTAGGGGTGCACTAAGAAAGATTTTTCAAAAATTCTTAGATTTTTTTATATTAAATCTTTAAGCTGTTTTTTTTACTTTTTTTAAGTTTGCATTTAAAATAATACTTTGAGGATTATAAAATTTATTTTACGAGAAAGATCCTAAAAATTCCTTTAAAATGAAATTTTTTTCGAATGTTTACCTCCAATTCCTGATTTTTGGTGAATTTTTAAAGATTAATTTTTAGAATTTAATTTATTAAATGCCGATCACGTGATTTCTTTTCTAGTACATTAAATAAATTTAAAGTCACGTGCATAACAACTAAATAAACAAAAAAAAATTTTTTCCTTGCTAATGCGGCAGACGATTGGACATTATCCAAAAAATATTAAAATACAGTAAAAGAAATGTTCTACAAATTGTACTATATTAAATGTACTATATTCTTTAGTATTCTTTATATTAGATTTAATCTGCATATTTTCTTCTACATTATTTTCTCTATAAAATTTTCCATTACAATTTTCTTATAAATATAAATAAATATATATATATATATATATATATATATTACATCAATTGTATATATTGATCGTCGTATTTATCATATAATACATATATATATATATATATATATATATATATATATATATATATATTTGGCATGAATTGCGTACATTGAGCGTTGAATTTAACTTGAATGCACTCCGTAGCGAAGTACGGGTTTTCAGCTAGTATATATATATATGTATATATATATATATATATATATATATATAAGTGATTAACATGGGTATATTCAATTAAAACATGTGTTCATTTTAAGATAAAATTAGAGTGAAAATTATCATATGTTTTAACAAAACTTTTGTCCTGCAAACATAAATATCTAATGGATAAAAAAAATCCTTCTGCAAAGGAAACGACAGAGAAAAAAATAATTTTTTATAACTATATTTTTTCAATTTTTTACATCAAATGTATACATTGATCGTTGTATTTATTATAAATATATATACACAGATTTTTGGCATGAATTGCGTACAATGACCGTTGAATTTAAACCGAATGTACTACGTAGTGGGGTACGGGTTTACAGCTAATGTTAAGATGAAATTTGAGTTAAAATTCTCTAAACTTCTTATAAACCTTACGTCATGGAGACAAAATTGCGATTCTATACTCCAGCATCTTTTTTCAGTAGTGTAGCTACATATGCAGAGCCCTGGAGTCACGTTCACAAGCTATTGTTTTTTCAGATGAGATAGTGGCCAAAGAGCTAAGACGTTGTTGTGACATGCTGCTTCTTAAATATGTTTTGATTAATTTTAACTTCGCTCTGCTGTCGCGGTCGTCACCGGTAAAGTTTAAAAAATATAAGGCATGCTGTAATGATGTCACAGACCCTGCAGTGAAGTTAAACGTAGTTTAGAAATTTCGCGTATAGAAGTAATTTTTTTAATAGAATGCAAAAACACATTTTAAATCGAAGGAGTTAAGGTACAAAACTAGGTGAAAGATCGGAAATATATGCCAATTATAACAATTGTGATCCTTTAAAGGTACTTTTATCAGGTGACGTGACGAGATACGCAGGTGATAAACATTAAAATAATGTACATAATTGTCAAACGCAATCAAATCTAACACTTAATTGATTGATTATTAAATCCATTACTTTATAAAACACCTCGACACAAGCCCTGATTTTCCATAAGGCCCGATAGGCCCGGACCTAGGGGCCTCCAAATGTTGGGGGGGGGGGGGGGCAAATAATTTCTACTTTAAAAGAATTCAAAGAAAAAATTCCCAATTTAAATTTTTACATTTTTAAAGGCAATTATTTTTATATATACTTTCAAATTTCATTGATTGGTTTATCATATGTTTATTTATATGTATAGTTCATTATATGTATGTAAAGTGTATATAAGGGATTAATAAGTTTTTGTGGTTGTATTGTATTAGTGTTTAATGATGAAGTTAATATGTTGTATTGCTTTTTGTTATTTGATAATGTTCTAGGCTACTACGCTTCAAATAGCCAATTCTTGGTAAAATGGTACTTTCACAATCATTCATGATTGTTTTTTTTTGTGTGTGTCAATTTTGGAAATTTTGCGCCCACATCAGATTTAGGGGTCCCCCATCCCGAGTTGTGCCTATCGTCCATAATTTTCTAAATTAGGCAGTGATTTAGAACCCCCTCCCTCGACTTTGAAACATTGTTTACTGTTTTCAAAGCGTTCATCTACTTGTCACTCATGAAAGATTTTTTCACAGGACGCAATCTTTTTTTGGAAAACAACTGTTCACTATCAAATATAGATGATAACTCAAGACCATCGTTTTTAAGAAACTTCCAATTATTTTTTAAGTTCTGGCATTGGGTTAGGAGTGATAAACACATCTCAGCGGATTTCTCTATATCTTCATGAGTGCCTTGCAGCATTTTCGAGAATGTATTAATGGGCTCGAATATTATACTTTGTACAATCATAAAAATTATTGATGAAAAATATTCAAAATAATTAATCAAATTTTCAGCTTCACTTTGTTCGCCATAATTTTCCATTCGATGATAAATATGTCAATATTTTAATTACATAAAATAACGGTAACGTAGTACATCGAGAGCCTGCTCACGGGAAGTTCATCGTCTTGGACAAAAAAATTTTCTTTTTTTGCTAAGTTGGTTTGATTCGTTTCCATTAATATTTCCCAACTCCTAACATAACTGAAAAAACGTAAATTTTTGCTAGCTATTCATAAAATTGTCATAAAACCTGCACATTGGTGATACTGTCGTTGATCACTAAATTCAAATTATTAGAACAGCAGTGCACAAATCTGACAACGTGGTCTCGTTGTCTGATTCTTACTTGTAACCCTGAGTAGACACCACTCATATTCACAGCCCCATCATAACCTTGACACAAAATTTGGATTGGCCTTTAAAAGTTTCAATAATATATAAGTAATAATAGTTAAGTTCAATAATAATATCAAAGTTTCTTTCTCTCTTATTGTTTGCATATTATTTCAGTTGATACGCGCTAAGTGCATTCTGTCTGGAAAGATGAACATGAAGAGCGGGGGGGGGGGGGGGTGCAATCCAGTATTGTTTTGATGGAATGCATGAAAAATTTTATATCTATATACCTACCCGTGCAACGCCGGGCAATAATGCTAGTATATATATATATATATATATATATGTATATATATATATATATATATATATATATATATATATATATATATATATATATATATATATATATATATATTATATATTTATGTATTCAATTTATTGAATATGGTAGTGATTCAAAAAATTTTTTCCTTAAGAAGTAAATAACATTAATTGCAACTTATATAGAATAGTTTATTTGAGAAAGGTTTTTGAGATTCAATGAATATCAATATTTCTGAAGAAAGTCACCCACTGCTGTAGGCCTGGCGACAAAATTTATAGTTGTCATCTTTATCGCACGAGGAGTTTTTATTTTGTCTAAAAAAATCACTCTTCTCGCGTTAAGAAGAGTAATTTTCTTTAGCTCTTCCATAGATTTCCTCGTTTAAGGGGACAAGGGACCTTCAACATAGTTTTTTTTTATTTATTCAGAATTTTTCTTAGCATACCACATGACTATGTGTTTTTCAAATATGTGTTTTCAAATATGTTTTTCATAATATGCGTTTTTCAAAAATTCTTGAAAAACGCTAGAATTTTTCAAAATGATCCAAGTGCATACAATTTCTTCTAATATGTTTCAAATTTCTGAGAATTATCAATGGAGTGTTCGTCGGAAATAGGGGGAATAATTCTTCGAAATCACAAAAATTTTTTTAATTTGAGACCATAAAACAAAATATAAAAACATGTAAAATTACAGGCAAAACAGAAAAATATTTAAGACTTGAAATTCATAAAAAAAACAAATTAAATGCGCAATTATATTTAGATACATATCGTAAACTTATGTTAAAAAATTAAGGTTTTTAATTGATATGGAAGGAACGTGGAGCATTTTGAAAAAGGTTAGCATTTTTCCAAATGTTTTTGAAAAACAGGCATTATTCTGACAAAAAAAACTTATTTTAAAACCTAAAGGTCTTCAAAGTAGTAAAAAGAAAATTAATTATTCTCATTTTTTATATAGAGTTAAAAGTTGAAAATTAGGAAATTCGAGGTTGAAGTTTCCTCATCCCCTTATAGCGGATGTTTATTCGGGATACCACACTAATTTAGTTTTAAAGAAAATTGCAAAATAAAAATCAAACTGAATGTGTAAATACGTATGTATTTCCTTTCTATTTCAAATTTCAAATCAGAATTTTAATTTTCTGCCTAATGGGCAGTATTGTGTTTGCAAGATTTCTATACTTCAGTGTCCGACTTAAACAAGATAACAGAAGAATTTCATTAACTGCTAATAAATAATGGGCATGAACACGTGATATAAGTGTTTTATGCCCATCCACTTATCTGTATTCATCAATTAAACTTATTGAAAGCTCATAAATCATCTAATAAATACCTACGGATACAGCTATAGTAACTGGTGATGGTCTTCTATAAGTGGGTCATCTCCACAACAATAGATGCTCAACACTAAATAAAAGCAGAACCGTAAAAAAGACTTAAGGAAAATTTGGTGTAAGGGAAAATTCCTTGCCACTTTGTTAAACCGCTTTTGATCTGTTTATTTATTGTTATGTTTGGAATTCTACACACATATGATTCTAGGAAGTCCGTGACCTCGTGTCCAGGTCAGGATTCAAAGAGGGTCTACCTTTTAGTAACACCTTAGAGTAAGGGTCTACCTTAGAGTAACACCTCCCCCCCCCCTCTATTAGACTGTGTTCCTCGTTGCACTACTGGTTTCCCCATGCCAAAAAATATGAGATTTAAGTAATGAATTCCCTTTAAAATTTGGAAAACAATTGGAGCTCTCTGTGGATCTGAAGCCAAGAACAATGAAATCACCAAAAAAACTTCAGTGAAACTTGGTAACGACTATGGCTCAGGATGAAAATCGGCAGCTTAGTCATCACTTTAAATCATGTGAAATGAATTCGAATTTCAGTTTTTATCATATGAATCTGATTAACAATGTAAACAGCAAAAAAATCCATTACCTACATATATTAATTTCATTTTTGGAATTACCGGGAGATGAATGTAAAATTAAATGTAAAATACCTGTGAAAGTAACCGGCAGTATTCCCTTAGGCCTATAAACGTCCGAAAGATTGAAAAGAAGCATTATGTCCTTTAAATGAAAAAAAGTTCGATGGTAAGCTCATTTTGATGAGTTTACGTCCGCAGTTCTCTCACATTCACATTCTCTCTAACTACATGTATTTCATTTGCGGAAATGCTCCCAACAAAACTAAAATGTCTGAGTAGGATGGCAGATTTTGGCTATATTATGCACCATCAGAGTACTATTTTTCATCATTACCGTCGAAAATGTTTTAAAAAGAATTGCTTTCTCTCCAAACAAATTCATATTTTTACAACTTGTTTCCATTTTCTTGATAACATTCAAACTACGAATCTTTAAATAAAACTTTAATTTGCACACAGCTTTGATAACTCTTCTTACCCCAGTTTCATTAGTTTTTAAGAAATATTTTTTTCCATTTAAAACTGTCTTAACGGTTTTTCATAGCTAAAACTATGGTCGTCCAACCAATTCTGAGAAACTTAGAGTAAATTTAAAAATGTTCCGTATTTATAGTTATCAAGATATATTTATATATTTGTAGATAACTATATATAACTGTATTTATAGTTACTATAACAGTAATTATAGTTAACATAATGATTACTATAACTTATGTATAGAAATCGACAAGCATTTATATATTTGTATTATGTATTTTTTTATATATTTCTTATATACACTACGAAATATTAAATTTAAAGACATATTTTTTATATCAAAACAAGAACCCAAATATCTTCATGAGTTTAAAGACGAAAATGACATCAGATAACGCAGAACCGTAAACAAAAATGTTTTTCTTCAATGCTCATTTATTTGGCATGCCTTATGCATTTTGTCAACATAGAATCTGCTCTAATTTACCAATTTAATAATCCTTATTAAATTAAACATTTTATTTTTGTCAGCAAAGAATTAGCTACTCCTCTTTTGAATGCTTTATGCATTTTGTCCTGTGACATCTATTTCGTAAGCCTTAGCCAGACTTGTTACTGCTGTCGGTAAAGAATTGGAAAACATGGCCACAGTAGATTTTTCTCGCAATGCACTGTACGAGTTTAATTTGTCCCACTTTGGCAAAAGGAGCACGAAAATTTTGCTAAATAATTTCTCCATATTCCAAAACATCATAATTTTTTTTCTTATGCAAGTCAAATTATTTCCTATTGTCACTGCTTGGAAATACTGTAATATTTCAGAAATAGTAGAATCATGAAACTACGCCTATTTCGTAAAAGTTGCTACTTCCCCATTCATTCCTTAACCTCTAGTAGGGGCGATTGCAAAAAGACATTCGATGATCGAAATGTTCATTGGATAACTGGACTAACTAAAGTGGTGAGGGTTTATACATTTTTTAGATACCTACTTTTAGTGTCTATTCTATCCGGAAAATATTTCTAGTGTCGTGAGTCCTACGGAGAGCCAGGACTTTATTTTTGTTCAGTTGGAACATAATTCTATTTTCTTGATGTCGTCAGTCGCATGGTATCGATATTGCCCGGTCTTAGAAGAGTTTTCCCCGTACTTCGACAAATAGGAAGAAGGTAAGATTACATATGAATTTCAGAATTAGTATGAATAGTAAGGAATCGTATAGTCCGTTAAAATATTTTTATTGATAAAACTATAGTCTGTATCATCTAGCCATATTTAAAAAATTTCATAACTTTTAGATACATTCATTTCTTTACTTAGCACGAATAATTTGCCAAGATATCGGTAATTCAGCACACTCTGCGTTTGGATAAAAGGAGGGATTGAAAGGTAGATCTGCCGCATATATATATATATATATATATATATATATATATATATATATATATGTATATATATATATATGTGTGTATATATATATATGTATATATATATATAAATGTGTGTATATATATATATATATATATATATATATATATATATATATATACAGTGGCGTAGCTAGAACTTTTGCCACCCGGGACGGTCTCCAATTTGCCGCCCTATCTCAGTCAATCAATTGGTGGTTTTTATAAATTAATAAACATAAATAGATAATTGTAATTGAAACAAACTACAGGTGGGAACTTTTTTACCATTGGATTCCATATTTAAATTAGGCAGTAATAAAGCAGGCCGCTTAAGTTGATATATCTATAAATGCAACTTTTATAAAGACAAGAAACTTACGAAGGTCGCAGTTTTCCCACCTATGAGACAAAACATATACCTAATTTATAAAAAAAATTCCATAAAATATGTTTAATTTTATGTTTTTATATTTATAAATAAAAATAAATAATTTCATTTCTTTTGGATAAACAAACAAATTGTACACATATGTGTATGTAAACAAAACATATTTATATATTTACTCTTCTAACTTTCATAGTAGAAAAATCGTGTATAATGCTCTCAAAATTTATATTATTTGTAATTTCTTGTTCTATAGACAATATTGCAAGATTTTGTAGTCTTAAATCTCTCATTGTGGAACGAAGATAATTTTTTATCAACTTCAATTTGGAGAAGCTCTTTTCGCAAATAGCGATACTGATACCAATTGTTAAAAAAATTCTTAGCAAAATTACAATGTTGGGTACTGAATTTTCCAATCTATACTGTTGAATAAATTTTAGTAGATCAAGAGGGCCTTCCTTCCCGTCTTTCCAACGTTTTCGGTCTTCTTGTAGTGCAGGTACATCCATAAAAACCTGGATCCCGTTTCTTTCAATATAGAACTGTTCTTTATCAATGTCAATAAAGTCATTTATTTGACATTCAAATTCTTCATTTAGCAGGTTACATGGTATTATTCACGAATATTCTCTTGCAAGGACACGCAACTGATCAAAGCGATCCTTTAATTCCTCTATAATTCTACCCATTGTTAAAAACATTTACATAGTACATAGAACTTCTACTCGACGTCGGCACCATTGATGTCTGTATCAGAGCAAAATTTTTAGAGACAATATTTTCAACCCTACATTAACATGACGATGAGGAAAAATATTCGAAATCATACAGTAATTCCTAATTCATAGAAATCGAATAGTAAACTTATGAATTGAACAAGTGGTTTTTTACAACTAATACTAAATAAAAATATGTACCGCCCGGTGCGGACCGCTCCCAAAGCACCCCCCTAGCTACGCCACTGTATATACACACTTACATATATACATATACACACACACACACACACACATATATATATATATATATATATATATAACAGTTTCGTAACTGACTCACTGACTGACATACAACGCACAGACCAAACCGCTGGACCTAAAGGACTGAAATTTTGCATGACGATTCTTCTGACAGTGTAGGGGTGCACTAAGAAAGATTTTAAAAAAATTCTTCTTAGATTTTTTTAAATTAAATATTTCAGCTGTTTTTTTAACTTTTTTACGTTTGCATTTAAAATATTACTTTGAGGGTTATAAAATTTATTTCACGAGAAAGATCCTAAAATTTCCTTTAAAATGAAATTTTTTTCGAATGTTTACCTCCATTTTCTGATTTTTGGTGAATTTTTAAAGATTAATTTTTAGAATTTAATTTATTAAATGCCGATCACGTGATTTCTTTTCTGGTACTTTAAATAAATTTATCGTCACGTGCATAACAACTAAATAAAAAAAATATTTTTTTTCCTTGCTAATGCGGCAGACGATTGGACATTATCCAAAAAATATTAAAATACAGTAAAAGAAATTTTCTACAAACTGTACTATATTAAATGTACTATATTCTTTAGTATTCTTTATATTAGATTTAATCTGAATATTTTCTTCTACATTATTTTCTCTATAAAATTATCCTTTACGGTTTTCTTATAAATATAAATATATATATATATATTTTACATCAATTGTATACATTGATCGTCGTATTTATCATATAATATATATATATATATATATTTGGCATGAATTGCGTACATTGACCGTTGTATTTAACTTGAATGTACTCCGTAGCGAAGTACGGGTTTTCAGCTAGTATATATATATATATATATAATATATATATATATAATATATATATATATATATATATATATATATATATATATATGTATATATATATATATATATATATATATATATATATATATGTATATATATATATATATATATATATATATATATATATATATATATATATATATATATATAAGTGATTAACATGAGTATATTCAATTAAAACATGTGTTCATTTTAGATAAAATTAGAGTTAAATTATCATATGTTTTAACAAAACTTTTGTCCTGCAAACATAAATATCTAATGGATAAAAAAAATCCTTCTGCAAAGAAAACGACAGAGAAAAAAATAATTTTTTATAACTATATTTTTCCAATTTTTTACATCAACTGTATACATTGATCGTTGTATTTATTATAAATATATATACACATATTTTTGGCATTAATTGCGTACATTGACCGTTGAATTTAAACCGAATGTACTCCGTTGTGGGGTACGGATTTTCAGCTAATGTTAAGATGAAATTTGAGTTAAAATTCTCTAAACTTCTTATAAACCTTATATCATGGAGACAAAATTGCGATTCTATACCACAGCACCTTCTTTCAGTGGTGTAGCTACATATTCAGCGCCTTGGAGCAAGCAAACTCGGTGCTCCCACTTGTTTCTCGGAAGAGTTCTAGTGAAATTTGTTTTTCTATCTGACATTCTTATCTCGATTTAAAACCTTATTTAATAACAATTTATTTCAAATTCAAGACATTTCAACAATAAGCTATACAATTCAATACATATAAATAAAATAATAAAATAAATTATAATTCTTTAACTACGGTGTACCTACTAATATTTTCTACCTGTTCTATAAACTGTACTGACAAAATGTACTTATGCATCTTTAGTTTGCACATAAAAAAAACCCTTCATAATTGCTGTTTTCACACTTTTTCGTTTGCTAATCGGCCAATCCCTTTCTCCAAATCAAGTTCACAAGCTATTGTTTTTTCAGTTGAGATAGTGGCCAAAGAGCTAAGTCGATGTTGTGACATGCTTAAATATGTTTTTATTAATTTTAACTTCGCTCTGCTCTCGCGGCCGTCACCGGTAAAGTTAAAAAAATATAAGGCATGCTGTAATGATGTCACAGACCCTGCAGTGTGAGTTAAACGTAGTTTAGAAATTTCGCGTGTAGAATTAATTTGTTTTAATAAAATACAAAAACACATTTTAAATCGAAGGAGTTGAGGTACAAAACTATGTGAAAGATCGGAAATATATGCCAATTATAACAATTGTGATCCTTTAAGGATACTTTTATCAGGTGACGTGACGAGATACGCAGGTGATAAACATTAAAAAAATGTACATAATTGTCAAACGCAATCAAATCTAACATTTAATTGATTCATTATTAAATCCATTACTTTATAGAACACCTCGACATTAGCCCTGATTTTCCATAAGGCCCTGTAGGCCCGGACCTAGGGGCCTCCAAATGTTGGGGGGCGGGAGGGGGCGGGCAAAAAATTTCTACACTGCTGGCCACCCAAATTGCAACACCAAGAAAGACAAGATATATCACAACAAAATTTATTTTGTAGATAACATGTTGACCAAGTATCAAATGATTAAATTTATAGACTTCTGTGAAGTGTTGTTCCTGCCAAAATCAGTAGCCAAAGTAGCCGCCATTGTTGGAGATCACCGCTGCCACACGCCTCGGCATTGACTTGGATGAGTTATTGGGGTACAGCAGACCAAACAGCTTGCTTGGTCTGCTGTAAATCGCCTTTGGTCACAAAGTTGCCAAAGTTGATCTGCTGTGGCAGCTGGAGATGGAATTTGGGTCAATCGTAGAGCAACCATGGACCAGATGTTTTCTATCGGCGAAAGATCCGGAGAGCCAGGCGGCCAGGGAAGCAATTCAATCTGGCGATTGACGAAGAACCTCTGGACAATGCGTGCCACGTGTGGTCGCGCATTATCCTGTTGAAATATGGCTGTGGGCAAGCCCTGAAGGTAAGGATGGACAACTGGCTCCAACACCTTGGAGATGTAGCGCTGGCTGTTTAAAGTACCGGCAATGCGTACTAGGGTGTGCGAGAGTGATATCCAATACCGCCCCATACCATAATACCCGGTGCAGGACCAGTGTGGCGGTGCATAACGCAGATGTTCAGCATCCTCTCTTCACGGTGTCTCCAAACTCGAATGCGACCATCGTGGTGTTGCAGACAGAAGCGTGACTCGTCAGTAAAGACAATTTCATTCCATTCTGCCGTGCACATCCTTCTGTCATCGCACCATGGGCGGCGGAGACGTCTGTGGTTCTGCGTCAAGGGTAGACAAAGCAATGGACGTCTTGCTGACAGACCACTCTGCTGTAAACGGCGTCGAATGGTACGCGCAGACACTGGATGATGCGTTACAGACTGCATGTGCTGTGCTATGGTTCGTGATGTGACTGAGCGATCCGTCACTGCCATGCGCATAATTTGCCTGTCATCACGAGAAGTGGTGCGCTGAGGTGGATGCGATCAAACACGCCGGTCCGTTGTACCCTCCTGCATCCAACGATCACATATCCGCATTACAGTTGTTTGGTTTCGTCCATCACGACTACCGATTTCCCTGAAAGATAATCCACAATCTCGGTAGGCCACTATCCTTCCTCTCGAACTCCGATATTTGATCAAAAGATGATCGCTGTTTTCGACGAGGCATAATTGATCGTTTTTTTGAAAAACCACAAGAAAAACACAATTGCCTAACTTGAAATCGTCGAAATCTCGAAGCCTTAAATAGCGCTTTGAAGTGGCGCCACAGGCGCGCGTGATGTGCGTCTGCGCTGAAATTCTAATCATTTGCATATCTCACCTCCGCTAATTCATGTTGTAAATTTCATGTTATTTGCATGTTTCCTTCAGGGTGTTGCATTTACAGTGGCCAGCAGTGTATTTTAAAAGAATTGAAAGAAAAAATTTCCAATTTAATTTTTTTTTACCTTTTTAAAAAGCAATTTTTTTATTATATCCTTTCAAATTTCATTGATTAGTTTATGATATGAATTTTTATATGTATAGTTCATCATATGTATGTCATAGTGTATATAAGGGATTAATAAGTTTTTGTGGTTGCATTGTATCATTGTTTTAATGATGAATTTAATACGTTGTATTGTTTTTTGTTTTTTGATAATGTTCTAGGCTCCTACGCTTCAAATAGCCAATTCTTGGTAAAATGGTACTTTCACAATCATTCATGATTATTTTTTTTTGTGTGTGTCAACTTTGGAAATTTTGCGCCCACATCAGTGTTAGGGGGCCCCCATCCCGAGTTGTGCCTATAGTCCAGAATTTTCTAAATCAGGCCCTGCCTCGATTTTGAAACATTGTTTACTGTTTTCAATGCGTTCATCTACTTGTCACTCATGAAAGAAGTTTTCACAGGACGCAATCTTTTTTGGGTAAAACAAGGTTCACTATTAAATATAGATCATAACTCAAGGCCATCGTTTTTAAGAAACACCCAATTATTCCTTAAGTTCTGGCATTGGGTTAGGAGTGATAAACACATCTCAACGGATTTCTCTATATCTTCATGAGTGCCTTGCAGCATTTTCGAGAATGTATTAATGGGCTCGAATATTATACTTTGTACAGTCATAAAAATTATTGCTGAAAATTATTCTAAATAATTAATTAAACTTTCATCTTCACTTTGTTCGCCATAATTTTCCATTCAATGATAAATATGTCAATATTTTAATTACATCAAAATAACGCGAACGTAGTACATCGAGAGCTCGAACAGGTGAAGATCATCGTCTTGGACAAACAAATTTTAGTTTTTTGCTAAGTTGGTTTGATTCGTTTCCATTAATATTTCCCAACGCCTAACAACTGAAAAAACGTAAATTTTTGCTAGCTATTCATAAAATTTTTTTACTACCTGTACATTGGTAATACTGTCGTTGATCACTAAATTCAAAGTATTAGATCGGCAGTGCACAAATCTAGCAACGGGGTTTCGTTGTCTAATTCTTACTTGTAACCCTGAGTATACACCACTCATATTTGCAGCCCCATTATAACCTTGACCCAAAATTTCGATAGGCCGGTAAAATTTTCGCAACACTTTCCGCAATGTAACGTAAAGTGTGTAACAATGTAAACAATGTAATTTCGATCATTTTCCGCAATGTAAATTTCTTGCTGACAAACAATATCTATAGTTGTATCCCTTTTCCCTCGATAGTAAACGTCGCAAGAAATTCCATGTTGGTTTGATTCTTCGTGATATTCAAAATTTTTTGCTATATGCGCTCAGTGAGATATTTCTCTTTGAAAAGCTAGAATTATTGCCTTCAGCTTGTGATTTGTTTTCAAAAGAACTACAACCGGTTGTATTATTTGAATCGACCGTTTTTAAAAGTTTTGATATTTCTGCAACTTACGTGAAAACTTCCTTTTCGGCCTCTTGTTTTTCTGTTCTTTTATATATATATATATATATATATATATATATATATATATATGTGTGTGTGTGTGTATATATATAATATTTATAAACAGAATTTAATTAACAGAATATGTGTATATATATATATATATACACACATTATTATGTTGGCTATATATATATATATATATATATATATATACCCAACAAACACAAGACTGACAGCAACTTGATGGACCGGTGCTGGAGGCGCCGGTAGAACGATAGGCTCGGGGGAAATGATCCGTACCGTTGCCGGGTGATTTACGAATCTCCTACGTGGGATCCCGTAGTTTGTACCCTTTTGAGGGCCGGTGACAGTTGCATGGGAATCGACCCGAAACCGATTTTCCTTAAAGCGTCCCGGAACTGGACCTCCGATTCGTAACCACAAGTAACAGAAATCTGCATCAGAATTATGGATTTGAAAGGGAAGGCGAAGATTAAATTGAAGAGACTTTTCATAAATATCTATTTCACTTTTATGAAACTTCTTTTGCACGAAAAATTCACATAAATTTCCTTGTATGAAAAGATTGTATTATATCAGAAGTATACGGCTGACATAATATAATCTTTCGGTTATACTATGCGATATATGCATAATATATATCATCTATAAGTTGCTAAGCCGACTTTTTGGGCAGTCCGTGAGAGAAAACTACTGCATCAATTTACTTCATTTTGGCCTTAAACGAAAGATTGTAATCTTTAGATTTGTTAAATTTGGTTTTTGTGACAGCAATTTCTATTTATTAGCGACAATTTACAATTTACAATTGATTTTTACGCATGATCAGTGGCATGTTTAAATCTGTATTTAGAAACTCACTGTTTCCGCCCATGCTCAGTGACATGTTTTAATGATAAACACGTTTATTCCGAGAAGTCTCTCTAGATCTATCTCTGCCTTATTTATTTTTATGATAATTATATTTGTGAAATACAACAGTAAACCTCAAGGAAATTGTTTATTTCATGCTGTTTAATTAGCGATAATTTACAATTTAAAAAAATTGCTTTCTGCACATACTCAGTAACATTTTAAAATCTGTCTTTAGATACTCACTAACCACGAAGCCGCTTAATCACAATTTGTTTCTGCGCATTATTATGATTTTCAACATTTGGCAATGATGTGTTGAATATAATTTGTGCATTAGTACATTCATTTACTATCTAGCTATCATGTTTTGACAGACATCAACTAGTGTTATATTATATTAATTTTTTTTTGGCGTTTATATAGAAATGAAATAAACATCCACTTACAAATGGATAATTATTTCGATCAAGAGTTTATGCACAAGAGAGCAAAGTGTAGTACCTGCCTAAATTTGTTTTTCATTTTGATTAAGACGGACTTTTCGGCAGACTCTCTTGGATGCCAAAGCGACTATCTATCGGGCGCTTCATTTCAAACTCAGGTTCTCTGCTATTTACCTGGCAACCCTACCAGCAGTTGCATTGTGCCAATATCAATTTCGTTAGGCGCTATATTTCGTTTTTTTTTTTGGTAGACCGCTGGGTTACACTTATTTGGACTTAAAATTTTTCGGTGATGGTGTTGATAATTATTTCATGATTTAAATATTTCGTGACGCTGGAATTGGAGCCATTTTTTTATAGAAACATGACCACTTTAGCTTATTTTCGGCACTTTTTTTTTTTTTGGGGGGGGGGGGGGGTAAGTATACTGATTTTTTAATGAATAACATGACCGTTTTTATTTATCAGAAGATAGATATATTCATAGCATAAAGTAAAATAATTCGAGTGACAGTTCTCTTTTCAATGAAATTGCGTCCGAATGCATTTCAATAAATGTTTAACAGATTAAACACTAAAAACATATCATACATTTTTAAACCTCTATACATTCATAATATCGTTATTAAAATATTGAGGTACATTGAATTTTTATTCGTTATTTTTACAGTATTTATTTGCTTACTTTATACCTAGTGATGTATAGAACAATAAAGAATGAATCGAGGAAATGAAATAAAAATAATTGATGACTGAAAATAAATTTCACATAGCTGACCAACGTAGATGTAAATGTAGGTACAAATACTTTATAAGTTCTAACACCCATTGATATGAACCGTATTCATATTTTCCGAATATGCTTCATAAAAACAAACCCCATCTCATCAGAGATTAAATTATAAAGTGTGTGTTTGTATGTATGTAAATGTTGACAGTAATTTAGTAGCTTTTAATGTGCTAGTAAATACAGGGCAATTTCTAGGGTAGCTGCCACCCGTGTGCGAGAATAATTCCCCCCCCCTCATACCGTATGGATTAATTGAAATTTCTCTGAAATATTTTTACCTTAAATGAAACACCAAATTACAGAAAATATTATAAATTCAGTTTATTTTTTAATTTTACAACCTAACATAATAATTATTAATGTATTGATACAACAACTAAATGAATACGTTATATTAAATACATACAACACATATCTATTAATACATATACTTAATAAGTCAGTCAAAAAGATAATCTTTGCTTTCCTTGCCTTTTTTAATGCAAAATCTGATCATCTATATCTTCCGAAATGTCCTTTTCGATGCTAATAATAGATAAGTCTGAAAGCCTTTCTTGTCCCATTGTAGATCTCAAATAATTTTTTATGATTTTAAGTTTTGAAAAGCTTCTTTCTCCGCTAGCCGCAGTCACAGGCAATGTTAATAAAATTCGTATGGCAATCACTAAAGTTGGAAACAGATAGATGACGTTGTTTGTAAATAGGTATTGAATCACATTTAACACGTTCATTTCAAGGGAAATATAGAGGGCAACGTTGTCAGTTTCATCGCATAAATCTTCAGCTATAATATATTTTTCATTTTTAAATGGATCATGTAACATACTTTCCACATATTTACATTTTGTAGACCTATTTGATTTATCTGTTTCAAGGAAATCTGATATTGAAATAAATCCCCCAAAAATGCTCCCTAATTTCTATTTGGTTTGATTTATTATTTAATAGAACAAATCTTACTACAACGGTAAGTCGGTCTTGGTTGCTTAGATCAGGGGTGGAATCTAAAAGAATAGAATAACATTTACAAAATTTTAAGAGTGATATTATTTCATGTCTTATTTTTTGTTCCAAAAGGGAAATACTTTATTTTGAATATCAACACCTACAGTGGCTCCAAAATGTGTTCGTACACTTACGATTTTCAAAGAAATAGGGATCTATCCATTAATTAAAATGAATATTTCAGAATGGGTATTTAATAATAAGATTTATAATCTATTCTTAACAAAACTACAAGAAATATTTTGAAAACATAGTAAAGCTTTATTTTTAAGAAACCAATAATCAAAAAGTAACAAAAACTTTATCTCACAAGAGTCATCGTACACTGAAATATTTTCGGATAAATTCATAACTAAAATTATCGCCTCGCGCTTTATTTTTATTTTTGAATTGTGGTGGCATTTAAAATATCGTTTGGCTTTAATTTTTGCTTGCCTATTCCGTAATATTCTATTTATTATTTAAAAATGGCTCGCAAAGAAACAAAAAACAACATTGATCGAAAATTGATTATTTTTATCATAGTAGTGGTAAATCAGTTCGGAATATTGCTAAATTACTTAATTTATCCCACTATATTGTGCAGTATGTGATAAATCGCTTTAAAGAAGAAAATCGGATCAAAATCAAGATAAGAAAAGGTCGTCCAAAGAAAAGGTCGTGCAAAGTTAACAAAACGTGATCAGAGATTTATAATTAGAAAATTTGTGAAAAATCCACGTTTGAGTGCTGTAAATCTTTCTGCAGAATTTAATGCAACATTTTCTACTTCAATTTCATTTGAAACTGTTCGACGAGTTCTCAGAGCAGATGGATTATATGGGCGATCTGCCCGTAGAAATATTTTTGTGAGTGGCAAAAGCAGAAAGCTCAGGCTTTCCTTCAATGAATAATAAGCCCCAAACCTATTGGAATAATGTCTTATTTGCCGATGAAAGCAAGTTTAGCATTTTTGGTTCCGATGGGCGTATAATTGTATGGAGAAGAAAAAATGAGGAACTTAATCCCAAGAACTTAGTAGGAACAGTAAGGCATTGCGGTGGAGGTGTCCTTGTGTGGGAGTGCATGTCAACATTATGACTAGGAAATTTGGTATTTAGTGATGGCATAATGAATCATGCTGTTTATATAAATATTTTAAGAGACAATTTAAAATTATCAGCCTAAAATTTGGGTATTTGAAAAAAAAATTTTTTTTTATCAAGATAACTATCCTAAGCTCACGGCTCTCAACTGGTGTCTCTATAATTGTCCACAAGTTTTGAAAACACCACCTCAATCGCCAGATTTAAACTCAATAGAGCATTTTTGGAGAGAACTGGAGGTTCCAGTACCAAAACACGACATTCACACGAAAAACGAACTAAAAACAATTATGATGGAAGACAAATATTATGGATGAACATTGATGCAGAAATTACAAAAGAACTAGTGCAATCTAATCCCAGACATTTAAAAGCTGTTGTTGATGCTAAATAATATCCTACTAAATATTAATTTAACGAAAAATTAGAATATTTACTTATAAGTAGAGATTATGTTACAAGTGTTCTATGACTGTTGTTGGATAATTTTTTTTTACTTTTTGATTACTGGTTTCTTAAAAATAAAGTTTTACTACGTTTTTAAAATATTTCATGTAGTTTTGTTAAGAATAGATTATAGATCTTATCGTTAAATACGCATTCTGAAATATTCATTTAAATTAATGGATTGACCCCTATTTCATTGAAAATCGTAAGTGCACGAACACTTTTGGGAGCCACTATAAATAATGAGGCATATTTGATGGATTTCTGCTGATTCTAGTGAGGTGCTCTGATATGTTAATGAAAAAATATCATCAAGTTTTCTTACCTGTGAAATATTTTTATTGGTCAGCAATCACAAAATCTAGCACAAAAATTAGAGACAAACAGCTTTGTTACAAGTGTTCTATGACTGTTGTTGGATAAAATTTTTTTACTTTTTGATTACTGGTTTCTTAAAAATAAAGTTTTACTACGTTTTTAAAATATTTCATGTAGTTTTGTTAAGAATAGATTATAGATCTTATTGTTAAATACGCATTCTGAAATATTCATTTAAATTAATGGATTGACCCCTATTTCATTGAAAATCGCAAGTGCACGAACACTTTTGGGAGCCACTATAAATAATGAGGCATATTTGATGGATTTCTGCTGATTCTAGTGAGGTGCTCTGATATGTTAATGAAAAAATATCATCAAGTTTTCTTACCTGTGAAATATTTTTATTGGTCAGCAATCACAAAATCTAGCACAAAAATTAGAGACAAACAGCTTTGTTTTTCAGTTGTTGAGGTGGATACGTTCAAAATTAATATAGTGCAAATTATCCCGGGCAGTGGTTTATAGGCTCAGGGCTTAAAATAGTATTTTCCTGCAACTTGACAAAAAACGCCCGCACCGACGCTATTTGATAGGTTAAAACGTGTTAAAACAAAAACGAAAAATGTATTTCCCAACTGGTTGCTACGTGGAGTAGAGTTTTTAAAACCAATGTGGTTATGTTTATTTCCAGCTATACTTGTAAAATTCCTTTTTAACTCTAAGTAGTTATCTAGCATAATGAAAATATTTTTATATTCATTATTTTACTAATAAATTAGTTTTAATTTTTTTAACCGCGCAGCTGACTTGCCGTCCCCCCCCCCCTCTCTTGACTTTCCGCTCGTGTGCCGCGCCTCGCTGGCATTGGGGTAGTCAGATTTCTTTGTCCTCCCTTCGTGGCCACTCGTTTTTGCAGGTGGCAAGTAGTAGAAGGGACTCTTTTCTGAGAAAGACTGGGGGGTAATTCTAAAAATAGACGTTAATGTTCTTTGGGCAGTCGCCAATCTGTATACATCATGTATACAGATTGGCGATTTTCGGTCAACTTAGTGTTGGCGAAACTTTGGCGCACGCTATTTATACCAATTTTATTTCGACACAGTTAATGTGCTCAGTTCTCTACATGGTTGAACATTTGCTATCTCTCCGATGCTCTACTGTATGGGATTTTCTTTATTTTCAACATTTTTTTAATATACCGTCATTGGAGAATGACCGAGAGGTATGTTTATATTTTGTACTTGTTATTTTAAGTAAAATTCGTAAATTTTCTCGAGATAAGAAAATTATAATATTTTCCATAGAGGAAATTTATTTCATTCTTCTCAAAGTTAAAAGTGAGGTGAAATATATATTTGAAAATCAGGAATTATCCGATAATATAATCTTAATTTATATAATTTATTTGAAAATGATTTAAAATTAAAATTCAATGTAGTTCAATGTTTTATAAATTTTGTTCAGTCCTTTTTCAGTCTTATCGTATTCAGCAATATGATAAGACTGTAGGATGACAGAATATTATTATTTTTTATCACCAAAGAATAAACTTATCAAGACTTATTTGAAGCTGTCTCAAAACAAAATATTTCTTGAACAGCTAAGCTTTAACAATAAACCATTCTTTGATATGCAAAACTATGAATTTTTTTCACTTGTCAACTACTACAAAAGGACTGAACAAAATTTATAAAACATTGAACTACATTGAATTTTAATTTTAAATCATTTTCAAATACATTATATAAATTAAGATTATATAATCGGGAAATTCCTGGTTTTCAAATATATATTACACCTCACTTTTAACTTTGAGAAGAATGAAATAAATTTCCTCTATGGAAAATATTATAATTTTCTTATCTCGAGAACATTTACGAACTTTACTTAAAATAACGTGTACAAAATATAATTTTAAGGGATTATTCTGAACAAAAATTTTAGGTTTTAGCAGAGATTCATATTTACTATTACCTGAAAATACTCGAGAAAAAGAGAAAAGTTAAAAATATTAACACTAGTTATACATGGAGAACGAGAAAAAAAAAGAAGTAAAGTGTAAGGGTAGATATCAGATGTTATATATATCAAGCATTATATATATATAACATCTGATATCTACAAATATATATCAGATATATATCATCTGATATATATCAAATGTTATCATAAAAACTTTTATCATAAGTACTGTTATCATAATCTCATTAATAAAAATAAAAAGCATGTGAAAGGAAGGGGTCTACGAAAATCTGTCGGAATTCCAATTATGGCCCAGTACTGGAAAGTAACCCTGATCGACGGTGTCTTGCTGTTTTCGAGATGGGTATTTGACGTCCTGTCGACACGAATTATTACTCCCGTAACAGGCCCGTAACCCTCCGGCAATGGTGTGGCTTTATGTCCGCATTGACGGGTACCTTGCGGTTGTCTCACGGTTCTCAGTCGGATGCACGATAGCTTCATTTTTTAAGGAAGCGGCCCGGCACTCGACGGAGTAGTCGCGGGAGAGGATATTCCTGTGACTGATCCGATACTGACCTAATGCGTCGGCCCGGCAGTGGAGATATCGGCTGGCCGGAATCATCCGTCCCCGGCCCGATGCCTCTGTGTTGGGTATATATATATATATATATATATATATATATATATATATATATATAAAAATATATATATATTCTGTTAATTGTTAATAACTAGTTTTCTATTTATTGTTTTTGAAATTCTAGAAACCATTTTTACAATGATCTTTCGTTGTAAAATTAAATTAAATTAAATATTATTCTTTATGTTGCAACCTCAGTTAACGCAAAAGTTTATAACAAACCACTTACTTTTAAAATTATACATCGATGAATCCAAAGACACGCCATACATCAGTAATTTAGTAAAATAATAGTCATAAATTGTACAAAGTCACTTAAACAGAAAACAAAATTACAATACACAATACACTCAAGAAGTTTTAAAAATTGAAGAACACATTCATTTAAGATTCAACTTGAATTTTTTTCACTACACAAAGGAAAGATAAAGCGCTAAATACTACCCTTGCTTTAGAAAAAATCCCCCCAATATTCGCCTGTATTCTGCGCCGATGTTAACTTCCGCCGTGGGATTCCCCTGATACATATAACTTCTTTCCTGTAAAACACAACTTATAATACATATAGTAAGTGCCTATAACAGTGATTTTAAACATTTTTAGCAATCGTCATACATTTTTATAAGATTACACAGGTCTGCAAAAAAATATTTTTAAAAGTTGTTTGTACTTTGATAACTGATTTCTATGTATTTCTCAGTGCTGATTTCAAAAATGAAATCCGATTTTTTCTATCACGTCAGGTTATCTCACAAAAAGGTTGGGTATTTTGGATGAAAAACTCAATTTAACGCAATTTTGTACATTTTTTCTAAAGGTTCTAAATTTTAATAAACACATAAGATGCAATGGTTTAGATTTACGCAACAGAATATTAAAAAAGGGGCATAACTGCAGAGACAAAAGTCCTTGTAGAAGCGCTTTCGCGTCACATCAAAACTTCTTTTAGTTCTCGTCCTGCTGTGGACAGCTTGAGGATCGTCCCTTTTTAATATCCAGCAGTAATCCGCTATCATGTTAACTTTCCATCCTCCTTGGTACTTTTTTTCCCATTTCCTTAATGTCTTGATGGAACCATCTGCCCTGCTCTTCATTGACATCACCAAGATTTACAGGGAAGAAATCAAGCTGTGTGTGGAGAAAATGAACTTTTATTCTCATATTACCACCCAGCTTCATGACGTTGTCTAGCATATCAGCGACGATTGACTTGTAATTTGGGTCCTTTTTGTTTCCCAGAAAACTGGTTAAAACTAGTTTAAAAGATACCCATGCTGCTGTTTCTTTTGTTTCCATTTTTTTCACTCTCAAAGCTGGCGACCCTCATTAGTTTTCTGATGTCAGGTCCGACAAACACTCCTTCTTTTATCTTTGCCTAATATAACCCAGGAAACTGCTGACAAAGGTATTTAAAACATTCTCCTTCTTTAGGCAATTCCTTGACAAAGTGTTTCATCAAACCCACTTTAATGTGCAGTGGTGGAAGTAATACACTTTTCGGATCTACAAGACTCTCCCTCTCAACATTTTTAACTGTAACCTCCAAGGTTTTTCTCAGCGGCCATTCTTTCTTTATTTAGTGTTGCTTCCTGTCACGACTGCCCTATTCGCAGAGAAAGCAAGGGAACTTTGTGTAACCACTCTGCTGATCAAGCAACATTGAAATCACTTTTTAAATCGCCACAAATCGTCCATTTATGATCTGAATAACAAATTTTCTTTAAAACCACCTCAAGATTTTCAAGACATTCTTTTAGATGTGGTACAGTGGAAGGTGGTGGGAAGGAGGATGGCGAGGGCAGACAGGCACTGACTCAAAAGATGTCAATGGAGGGAGATAGTTCACTCCAACTGCTCCACGGTAGCTACTTCTGCGTTAAAGCAGTTAAATACAAACACTGTATTTTTTTTCCCTTTTCGTAAAATAAACTTTTTCCTAACAAAACTGCATTTTGCAACTCGTTCGGCCTAACAGCGTGTCTCGTAAGCTTACGATTTTAATGCATAAGGATCTCTTCTCTCATATCTCAAACACGTCCAGTATTAAAGGGGGGGGGCTATCCCATGACCTAAATTTCTCTTAAAGAGTTCCTTTAGCTTAAGTGCGTTCTTGCAGATAATATAGCATTCAAATATTTGTAATTATTGTGATAAGTACTTTTGTTTTACACACATACACTTGATATTATCTGTTCATAATTTTTTTTATCTTTGTAGATATTAAAGTGTCGTCAGTTTTACTGTTGAATCAGGAAATAATTCCTATGATGGATCCTTCAAAGACGAATCCATTGAAAAGACGTCGAGAAAGTATTCTTCTAGATCTTTTCGACAGTAAACGACGTCTTATTACCCACAACATGGAATATGAAACTTTAAATTGTGTGCTGATCATCTGGAATCGCGTTGGCCCCATTAGTCCAGATTTCCTGAACACTTTCCTTGAGGATTTAACTCCAAACGTACAGATTAGGCACCACTGGACTCCGCAATTACCGTGGTGCCAGGACTTCCCTACTGGCACAACAGCCATATTCAAGAGCGCTGTGGCCACCAGTCTGGTTGCAAAAAGATTACGAATGTCTTCAAGGTAAGCCAGAAATCTCTCTTTTATATTAGATATTTAAATGAAGTTTAGATTTTCTTGGCGTAACGATCCGCAAACAGATCTTAAAAACTTCATATTTTAAACAGCAAAACTTAAATGAATATAATTTTATAAGGATAATTCATTTTTGCGAATTCTTTAACTTAATTTGGAATTTTTGTCCATATAGAATTTTGAATATATTTCTCATGATTTATTACTTTTATTTACTAACACAAAACATTAAAACGTTATGGTAAAAAGGATGATATCATCAGTTCTTGACCTTCCAATTTTTTGTAAACTCGAATCTTTAGATTTCTTCACATTTCAATCTGATATTCTTATATACAGATTCTTGTATACAGAATAATAATATGCAGAATAATGATCTTTCAGATAAATTAATTGCTTCATTTCTGATTATGGTACGTTTTCACTTTTGATATATTTGAGGAGGGAAAATATATTTTGCATGTAAATTTCAGTAATTAAATTTATTTTCAGTTATTTAGTAATTTCGTTTAGTAATTATAGAACGTCGCCCCCCCCTCCCAATCTTCCATATATATATTAGTTAATGATTTGGGTGGGAACTCTGTAACTTTATACGAAAATTGATTTCAGTGTTGTTTACCAAACACTTTTACGTCATTATGGAATAACTATATATTTCTTGTAGTACTTTTCAATTCTCAGCAGAAGACTTCGAAAATTTCCAAAGCCTTAATCCTTTACTAAAGTTACATTTTCTTCTGTTTTAAGCAGGAGACATATATTATTTTCTTCCATGTCATAATCTATATATATAAAACAGTTCCGTAACTGACTGACTGACTGACAGATAACGCACAGACCAAACCGCTGGACCTAAAGTGTTGAAATTTTGCATGGCGATTCTTCTTATAGTCTAGGGGTGCACTAAGAAAGATTTTTGAAAAATTCTTCTTTGATTTATTTAATTTAAATTTTTTAGCTGTTTTAGTAGCTTTTTTTAGGTTTGCATTGAGAATAATAATTTGAGAGTTACAAAATTTATATCACAAGAAAAATCATAAAAATGCCTTAAAAAGAAATGTTTTTCGAATCTGTACCTCAATTTTCTGATTTTTTATGAATTTTTAAAGATTAATTTTTAGAATTCAATTTATTAAATGCTGAACTTGTGATTTCTTTTTCTGGTACTTTAAATTTATTTATAGTCCCGTGCATAACAACGAAATAGACAAAAAAAATATTTTTTCTTGCTAATGCGGCAGACGATTGGCAATTATCCAAAAATATTAAAATTCAGTAAAAGATATGTTCCTCAAACTGTACAATATTAACTGTGCTATATATTCTTTAGTATGTTTTATTAGATTTAATTTGAATATTTTCTTCTACGCTATTTTCTCTATAAATATATCCATGACGATTTTTTATAAATATATATTTTCGTTTTTTCTACATCAATTGCATACATTTATCGTTCTATTTATTATAAATAAATTTATACATACTTTTGGCATTAATTGCATACATTGATCGTTGTATTTAATTTGAATGTACTCCGCAGCGAATTACGGGTTTTAAGCTAGTACAGTATATTGTTAATATCTAATATCCTCTTTTAATAGGAACTAAAACTTCCTCTCTGAAGTTAAGGATAAAAAATTTGTGTAATGTTGTGACCTTATCATTAGTTTGATCTATAATCAATCCTATATTAAAAGATCAGTAAGATGATCGATTGTAAAATTAGAAGCAACATTTTTAGGACAGCCTTCGTGTTTAAAAAACTAACTAAGCAAATTGTTTCAAGATGTAGCCTCAATAATGTAAGCAGTAGGCATTTAATACATTTTAAAGTCTGATAAATTTAAATACAAAAACTGGTATGCACAATTGTATGTATGTAGAGTTTTAATATAAACGTTTCAAAACCTGACATAAACTAAAGGAAAATAATGTGAGGGGTTCATAATTTAAGCACAGTAAATTTTTAACTAAAAGAAGTTTCAAAAATTTCGAAACAACGCCCCCTTTATATATATATATATATATATATATATATATATATATGGGCTTGTGGCGTACCAGTGTTACAGCGCGCTGGTTTTCGGTGCTGAGGGTGCTCGGATCGAATTCCGGCTTCGCGCCACGTAAAATGACTCCGTTCATGTCATTCCTTCATAGGGTGTAATGCTGTCCGCCTATATGGTGCCCCCATAATAAAATGGGCACTAAAATTGAGGCGTAGTATAGGCGAATGTGTGACGAAAAGTTTCTCCGCATTGGAAAAATATATATATATATATATATATATATATATATATATATATATATATATACTTACATATATATATATATAAATATATATATATATATATATATATATATATATATATATATATATATATATATATATATATATATATATATATATATATATATATATATATATATATATATATATTATACATGGGAATCAAGGATTTGCAAAGTCAGTAAATGTATCACCTTAAATAACTCGGGCTCAGTAAATCCATTATTTTATTTTTATTGCCTGTATGTTTTTAACGGCTAACTTCTACAGTAAGTCGATCGTTAATACTAAATCAAACGTTGGTTTTTTCTTTACAGAAACATGATGGCTGTTCCGTTCCGGTTGTTTTTCGACGCTCTCGTTGAAGCGGAAATTCGCCATCGAGACTTCGGAATAGCTTTTACCCATTTGAACATTAAAGGGAAGAAGCCAATCGACGGCGGGAGCAAAACTCCTCTCGAGTGCAAATTAATGGATTTCGGGCGGTGCGAATTCATTGAATATAATGACAACATCTCTGAATACGGCACCGTCTGCACGGTCATTTACCGCTTTGCAGCTCAAGCCATAGCGGCGAAATCAATCCTCGATGATTCAGTCATCGACGGAATCGGCAGAATATCCGTGGAAGTCAACATGACATCAAAAGTAAGACAGATCCTGGGCTATGTCAAAAACTACTTCGTGTAGATTGACGAAATTTAGCCTTCAACAGATTTTGATAACTCCGTCCTAAATTATTGCTTCTCTTCGAACGGCTGAAACCTGGGAAATTTATGTCGGACTTAGGATAAACAATGTCTGTGATAATCATGTGTCGTCACTCATATATACTGTGCTTCCATGTCAAGAACATTGTCGAGAGAACTTCTTTAAATTTGGTGATCATATCACGAATCAGTGGTGAGTTGTGTAAATTGAAACGGATAATATTAATTCCGTCCTTAATTGTTGATAACTCCGTCCTTAATAGTTGCTTCTCGTTGAATGGCTGAAACCTTAAAAATTTCTGTCGGACTTTGTAAGGATGAACAATGTCTGTGATAATGATGTGTCGTCTCTCATATATACTGTGGTTCAATGTGAAGATCATTCTCGATATAAAATTCTTACACTTGGTTATCATATCACGAATCTGTCGTGCGTTGTGCAAATTGAAACGGATTATATTAACAGTATGCAGCTATACGCACTTGCAATGTCAGCCGAGGAACAGTATAAATTTATATATTCGAAAGATTCATATTGACGAACCAGAAACAAACTTTAATAGAAATCATCAGATTATGTCTTAACTTTTTTAATTATTTGTCATCAAATTTATGCTTCATATCGTCTGTTGTTGATTGTAATGAATAAGGTTAAAAAAAAATTTCCTATGACAGTTATTTATGTCACGCTGGATATGATTTTCGTATTTCAATAAACAGCAATTTAAAAATACATTTTCCTGTTTGAAATGCTTTAGATTTTTTCACTTCCATCATACAGTACACTCTTCACAACTATGTATCCAATGAATATATAAGACCGAAGTTCATGAAAGGTGAATAGTTTCAGTGCGACTGGGTCTAAAGTTCCTCACTTATTTACTTACTAAGGGTTATATATAATATATATATATATATATATATATATATATATATATATATATATATATATATATATATATATATATATATAAACTTATCAGGAGAACTTATCGGGTGATGAGCGGGTGAATTTAATCAAAGAGCACATACTGTTATTCCTGGTCTTCCATCTCACTAGTGTACAAAATCAATAGATTTTAAATACTTAAGGGGGCAAAGGAGTTTAAAACACGAATTTTTAATTTTCAATTTTTAATTCTATATGCAAAAGGAAAATAATTTGTGTTCTTTTTTGTACAATTGAAGACCCTTAGAATTCAAAATAAGAAATTTTTAACAGAAAAATGCTTGTTTTTAAAATTTTTTTCAAAATGCTCCATGTGAATTTCAAATCAATTAAAAACCTTAAATTTTTTTATATGAGTTTAATGCATGTATATAAACATAATTGTGCATTGAGTTTTATTTTGTATGAACCGAAAGCCATAAAAAATTATTTCTTTGTTCTGCATTTTTTTATGTTTTTACATGTTTCTGCTTTATTTCATAGCCTTAAAATTTTAAAAATATTTGTGGCGTCCAAGTATTATGCTTAATTTTGTGACAAACAGTTCAATAAACAGTCTTGAGAAATTTGGAAGAAATCAGGAGAAACTAAACGCGCATGGATCATTTAGAATTTTTTTTTTCATTTTGGAAGAAATTTTTGAAAAACAGGTCTTATTCTTACATAATACATATTTATGAATTCTAAGTGTCCTCAATGTACTAGAAGATAAAATTAATTATTCTTTTTTTGTATGTAGAGTAAAATACTGAAAATTCAAGAAGAAGGAGATTGAAGGTCCTTTGTCACGTTAAGGGAACAAGGGACCTTCAATCTCGTTCTTCTTGAATTTTCAATATCTTACTCTATATACCCCATGAGTATAATTAATATTCTTTTCTACTACATTTAAGATTCTTAGAATTCACAAATAAGTATTTTGTGGAGGAATAAGACCTGTTTATTAAAAAATTTTTCAAAAATGCTAGAACTTTTCAAAAGGCTCCATGCGTATACATTTTTTTCTGATATTTTCCAAATTTCTCAGAATTGTTAATTGAAGTGTTTGTTCCAAAACTGAGTATAATTCTTTGAAATCACAAATGTGTTTCAAATTTATAGACCATAAAATAAAGAAAAAAGATTTTAAAAAATAACAGGCAGAATAAAGTAAAATATTTAAGACTTTAGATTCATACAAAAAAAAATATTAAATGCACGTTTATATTTCTATACATATGGTAAACTTATAAAAAAAATTAAGAATTTTAATTAATATAGAATGCGTATAGAGCAATTTGAAAATGTTAGCATTTTTTAATTTTTTTTCAAAAACAGACATTATTCTGCCAAAAATTCTTTTATTTTTTTCTAAATGTTTTTTGTGTAGTAAAATAGAAAATTAATTATTCTCATTTTGTATGTAGAGTTAAAAATCGAAAATTTAAAAAATTCGAATTTGACGGTCCCTTGTCCCCTTAAGGGGACAGTGGACTTTCAAAATTGTGAAATTGGTCCATATCTATATATACGGTAATAAGATTATAAAACATATAAGATTGTAATATATATACATACATAAGGTAAGGGGTATATATTTGTTATGTATTAATTTAATTTATATATTATGTGGTTATTAATAGCAATAACTTTAAATGTGATTTTCTCAAAATAAAATTTTTCATATCATACGAATATTTAAACTGCTCCATGCGCATTTCTAATCATTGCATTGCTTTGAAATTTAAGTTTAAATACTGATATAAGGTATCCCGTAAATAAAAATTGCCATATTATATGCAAAAGAAATGCGCATGGGACATTTTTAATTAGGCCAATTATTGATATAATTATTAATTCATAATTCATAAAACAATTAATATTTCATCATTAACTTTTATCCACTTTTACATATCTATAGTACTAATCACATATTCAAACTTCAAGCAAATCGCTTTAAAACAAAATAAAGTGAGGTTTGAAAGTCCACTGTCCCCTTAAGTTCGGAATTCTGCATTACAACAATGTACAAGTTGTATGTAGTGAAGTATCAAGAACTCAATGTGAAACCTTCTTGCATTCATACCGCAAGGATAAATGCAAGAAGTCATATCGCAAGGACTTTAGAACTTACAAATTAAGCTTTCATAAACCTAAAAAAGATGAATGTAAAAAATGTATCAAATATAACACCGGCAGTGAGAGCTAAAATCAACAAATGGAGGCAGGGCATACTCTACATTTAAATCTTCGAGATGCTGCTAGATTACGAAGGGATGAAGACAAGATTGCAGGAAAGGGGGATTCAAAAACGTTGCAGTTTAATTTCAATTTAGAGGCTGTTTCATACACACCAAAAAGTGCAGCTGTGCCGTTTTTTTATGCGCGGAAGCTTGCAGTAAATGACTTAACACTATACTATTTAAGTAATGCTTATGGGAATTCTTATACATGGGATGAAACGGAAGGTATGAGAGGTAGTGTATAAATTTCTACAGCGATTTTTAAATATATTTTACACCAGCGATGGGCAAATAGTGGCCCGCGGGCCTCATGCGGCCCACTACAGATTTTTTTGTGGCCCGCCAAGACACCCAGAAAAATCCAGACAGCCAAAAAGAACTGCCAAAGACAGCCAAAAACTCCAAGACAGCTAGAAAAACTGCTAATATTTTATTTAATTTATATTTATTGATTTTTATGACACAATTTATACCTTTTCTGAAATCCAAAGTTAACTATTAAAAGAAATATTTCAAAAGGTGTATCCCTCCGCTACCTCCGCTTACACAAAGTGGTCCCCGGGCCAAAACAATTGCCCTCCTCTGTTTCAGACCATCCTGATATGTAACATGTAAGAATGATGTCCGATACTTGTGGTAGACAACAAAAAATTTTCCATTTCCCTTCTACGTGCATTTATGCCTTACAGGTACACCCTACTTCACAAACCATGGACCATGTTTATTTCGAATCCGGCCATTCAGAAATAGAACACACTCGGTCCACTCGAAGATTGAATCGAAAGAAAAAAAATAGTCCAGTTTACACACCCTCTGACTGGAATTAAGGGTGGCACGTAAAAAGCCCTATAATGTAGTTAAACTCCATCATTACAACTTTTTCAATTTCAATTTTACCCAAGATCTATATGTGTCTGAAAAAACAAGAAAAAGTGGGGGGGACGACGTGAAACGGAAACCAAAGATGATAAACTATTTTGGGACGAAAATATTAAGTTTAATGACTGTATATGTTATCAGTATAGAAAGTTAGAAAACAATAAAATATTTGTTAAGGTGTCAATGAACCTTCAGATTGATAAAAATATGTCCCCAAAACGATTTTGTTTTCTTTCAGAAAATGAATCTGCAACTCATTAAGTTTAAATTAAAAAAAAAGTCTGTTGATCCGATCATTATTAACCGTGTTATAAGTATTCTTTTCAAACGTAAACAATGGAAATATTACTCAAATTAAAACATTTTCGCAAAACAAGTTTTCATGTCGTTTCGGTAAGTTTAAAATGTTCCATGCGTCATTTTTCTTGAATTTTCATAAAATATCATAAAACGATTATTTATGTATATTAGAATGAAACTTAGTAATCAATTCATTTTACTATTTTAAAACAACTTTATTTTTACAATAAAAAAAGTTTTTTTGATAAAATTTTGCATAAAATTACCTATCTTTATCGATTTCTTTTCTAGTTTTTATAAATATGACTGTAAATCAAATATTGCTACTAACTTTTATTATGATTATATAAAGCTACCTTAAGAGAGAAAATTAGATATCTGAGACAAAATTAATGCGCATGGAGCATTTTTAAATAGAGTAATTAGCAAACTGATTTTAATTAATATCTTAATTACATTCTGATTTTTTTTTTGAATTTAGAATTTCCATCTCTAAACAACACTGTATAAGTATACAAAATTTCATAGCAATTGGTTAATAAATAAAAAAAATGTTTTTCATGGTCCATTGTCGCCTTAAAGCGGAATACAGTGCGAATGAGTTCAAAAATTTAATTCGAAAACGAAAACGTGCGTTTAATTAAAAAAATGACGACGTGTTTCCAGTGCCTTTCAATCCTTACAGTGATCGGCTTTGTATATCAGATCGAAAAAAAAAAGACCTTTTAAAACTATGTCACCAGGGACTAGTCACAAGAGCTTATTGCAATTATTATCAGCAACTTCCACCGAGCTCAAGTGTGAGAGACAGGTTAGCTAAACCTAAAGCCAGAGATTACGAGGATGACCGAAACTAATGTACCTACCTATTTCAATTATATTTGCAATTATTTTTCTTGTTCTAATTTTATATTTATTTACTTATATGAGTTTATTCATGTTCTATATTTGAATAGGTAATATATTTTTCAATCTACCTATTTCAATTAAATTTGCAATTATTTTTCTTGTTCTAATATTATATTTATTTACTTATATGAGTTTATTCATGTTCTATATTTGAATAGGTAATATATTTTTCAAATTCATTTTTCAAAAATCAGAAATTTTTTTCTATGTATTCACTTAAGGGGACAGTGGACCTTCAAACCTAACTTTTTTTGTTTTGAATGGATTTGCTTGAAATATGAATATGTGATTAGTACCATAGATATGTAAAAGTGGTTAAAATTTAAAGATGAAATATCAATAATTTGTGAATTATGAATTATTAATTATATCAAAAATTGGCCTAATTAAAAATGCTCTATGCGCATTTCTTTGGCATATAATATGGTAATTATTATTTACAGGATACCTTATAAAACTAACAATGAAACTTATTTCTTATTTTAAGCATTTTTAAAAAATATAAAGAGAAAAACATAATAATAGTGAAAGCACCCTTTTTATCACGCAAAATACCTATAAATCATCTTTTCAAGTACAAAATTTAAAAATTCTGAGATACGAAGCATAGTTTTTTTCAATAAGATTTATTTGATATACAGTTAAATATATAAAACTTAAATTTCAAAGCAATACGATCATTAGAAATGCGCCTGCAGCAATTTGAATATTCGTATGACATGAAAATTTTTATTTTGAGAAAAACACATTTAAAGTTATTGCTATTAGTAACCACATAATATCTAAGTTAAATACAAATGCCTATAACTAGGAAAGTAATCACAGAAATTAGAAATTCTTTTTGCAACGCATTCCTACTCGTCCGTAATTTCCCAATTCAATAAAATAAAAAAATAAAATTTTGGACAAATTTCACAATTTTGAAAGTCCACTGTCCCCTTAATTTACTACATCTTACTTTATTTTTGTCAATAATGCCGTTAAAAAAAACATTTTCTTCAACCAACAAAAAATTTTCAATTTGCCTACTGCTTATGACAAATTTTTAAAGATTAGTTTTTTTATATGTAAAGTAACGAATTCATTAGACTGAAAATGCATTGCAAACTGGCGAATCTACAGAAAATTACACATTCGATACTTTATCATAGATTTCATGAGAGTCCATCACAATTCTCCATATGCAGTAAAGTAACAAATATTTTTAAATAATGTTATTAATTAGTTAAATATTATTAAATTTGCATCAGTAACAAAAAACATGCTAGGGGCAATTGATGGGACCGATTTAATTATAAATTTTAAAAAAATCACTTATTATGTTGCTAAAAATATAAGCTTCAAACTGTTTTTTTTTCATTCCTGAAAATTAAGGAAATCCGCATTCGTTAGAGAACCCCGGTACCGACGATATATACATACATACATACAAATACATATATATATATATATATATATATATATATATATATATATATATATATATATATATATATATGTGTGTGTGTGTGTGTGTGTGTGTGTGTGAAGAATTAATTAGTAAAAGAAAAATAATTAAAATAAAATTTAAAGGGGGCTTCAGGATAGAGTAATTTCGTGTCGCCGAACGCCATTAGTTTAATAATCATAGAACTCGTTAAAAAAAGGGAATTTCCCCGTTTTCATTAGATGACCTCAACTCGCGCGGATGGTCGTGCGAACTAATCCATTTTTAGAGCAAGTACGGACTTTACACGGAGTGAAATTATTACGTAATCAGAAATAGAAGCTTCTCGAACATTCCATAAACATCACAGAGTATGTGCGAAAGTTTTGTGCCTAAGTTTAACAAAGGATTATAGCAGAGCGTTTTCAGATTTAGGATTGTGCGGAGCGCGTGTCACGAGGATGAGAGATCGAAACATTGGCTTGGATTGAATCAGGTTAATTAATAGTATTTAAATAAAGGATTTAGATGTAAACTAATTGGATTTAATTCCCCAGGCCTACGATCATTGACCGCATAGATTTAGAATAATAATTATGGGAACAAGTTAGAGGGAGTACGAGTAAGTTAAGCTCGTCATAAGTCGAGCAGAATCCAGTAATTTTCGCGAGGGAAAGGATTAAAATTTCCCCATAGCCGTTTAAAAATAATAGTTAGAATTAAATTTGTTAAATTTGTCCAAGTTTCGTTTTCTCTCCTCGTGACAGCGTTGATCCGTTGGCGGAAAGAAAAATTTCCAGTTTCGTGTTGCGAGTGGATTGCGTTGGAGTTTTTCGTAAGCCGAGAATATGCTGACCCAAGCGGCGAGTGTCACCCCGTTTTTATGTTCCGGGGTGTGTTCAACAAATGCGGTGCTGTCTGCCATCTTGAAAAAATTTCATCAACCATTTCATCTTTTCATCATTTCATCGCGGACATCACTGCAGAGTTCCAGATGCCGTGCTTTTTTTTTTGTTTCGGTGTGTGCTCTGCTCGTTGAGCATGGGCATTTTTGTCTACAATGGTGCGGTGTATTTCGCGAGTATCTTCGTGACTTCGGCGTTTCGTGAATAGTATGTTTATCGATTTGTGTATCATCGGGTATGTTTCGTAGAACAAAAGTTTGTAAGGATACAAATTACATCGCCATGGACGTCGGCCATCACAAACAGAGAAGATTGCTCGGATTTTTTCCAATTCTCAGACAGGTAAAGTACATTTCGGCAAACAAAAAATTTTTTTTCTCTAGCTAATTCAAAGAATAATATTTTTTAAAAAAAATGTGTTAAATTAGAAAAATGTGTAAAGTAAAAATTTCTAAAGATAAACAAAAAAAATTGATTTAAAAATAAATCTTGGTTTTTGATTTTGAAATGACATGTTTTGTTGTAAGAGTGACGTGTCTGAGATGTGGTGTCAGAGTAATTAACATAAAATATGGGTTAATGAAATGTGTTTTGAAATGATTATAATTACGATTTTTAGAGTTTGAGCTTATTGAAGTACACTCCTCAAAGCAATTAGGGGAGCACATGGTTTTAACGAAATTACGCAAATACTTACACCGATAAGTAACATAAAATAAATCATCCATAATTTAAAGCCTAGCAGGAAACAGAAGAAGAAAACTTCATATGCAAAACAAAGTTCATGACGTCAAAAACCAGAAAAAGAACATAAGGGCGGAAATCGGGATGTTGCAGAAACGTCTGTTTCACTGCCTTAACTGTGAAATTCGATTGCTCAGCTATTCTTTCTGAGAAAAGGTGACTTGAAAATGTCTCAACAACGTGATTTACCGGAATCCATGGCATGGCGTATTACAGGCAGACTTCAATCCGGGCAAACACAACGTAGTGTAGCGGACGCTGTTGGAGTCACCAGAAGTGTCGTTGCAAGGCTGTGGAATCGATTCCAAGAAACAGGGAATGTTAGACGTCGACCAGGGCAAGGTCGGCCACGCACCACTACAGCAACTGATGACCGGTATATACTGTTAACAGCTCGTCGAAACAGAACAGACTGCTACTCAGTTGCAAAGACCGTTGCTCTTGGCAACAGGACAAAGGGTGTCCAGCCAAACAGTACAATATAGGCTTCATCAGGGAGGTCTCTATGCACGTAGGCTAATGGTCTGCATTCCGTTGACCTCACGCCACCGTGCGGCCCGAAGAAGATGGGTGGCTGAACATCGAGATTGGGATCAACATGATTGGAGCCAAGTGCTGTTTACAGACGAGTCCCGATTCAGTCTGGAGTGTGACACCCTACGTGTTTTGGTATGGAGGGAAAGGGGCACTCGATATAATCCCACATTCGTTCGTGAAAGGTCACAATACAACCTTAGAACGTATATAGATAACATGCAAAAGGTTTAATCCCACATTCGTTCGTGAAAGGTCACAATACAACCTTAGAACGTATATAGATAACATGCAAAAGGTTTTTATAGTTGCATATATTGACAAAGTTTCTTCTAACTATGCGTTTATGTGTAAAACATTCTATTGTGAATACTTGTTGAAAATGTATCAGAACGAAAAAATGTACAAAAAATTATATATTAACGAACGTACTATTATTAATTGAATAAAGGCATTATATCATAGGGCAGGTATAGATATTAAACATATTCAATTCCTATACTTGGTATTGATACCAAAGTTTCATAAAAATCCCATAAAATTTCGAACAGTTACCATAGGTTACAATACATATTTAAATACAGCAAATGACAGACTTTTTACGATATTTAATCGGGTTTTAGTTAAGCTAACAGCAGAGGGAGGTTATTGCATCAAAAATGGTCATACAGTTATAAAACAATTAAAAGGATTGGGAAATGTAAAGGACATAAAAAGTTATGATTTTACCAATTTGTTTAACTCAATAGATTTAAAGGACCTATATAATATAATCATAGAATTGTACGAGCAATACGACCTAAAAGCTTATATTAAGTTTAATAGATTTCGGGCTCTACTGTATTTGGTATTGCATGAGACTGTATTATACGATGGTCAGGGTTTTTATAGACAAGTGCAGGGTATCCCTATGGGAGAAGGATGTTCCTCTGCACTTGCCGACATATATCTACATTTTTATGAAAGAAAAGTAATGCTCTTAAATGAACTCCTATATTTCCAATATTTTGATGACGTACTGATTGTATTTAATGAAAATATTACATCACTGAGTTTGTGTTTTTACCCTGAGGATTTAGAGATTGTGGAGTCTAAACGTGACAAAAATGATAATCTGGTCTTTCTGGACTTGAGTTTAAACATCGATGATCAGAATAACTTAATTTATAGTATGTATGACAAACGTGATGATTATGAATTTGAGACAGTAAGAATCATGTCATGGGATACAATATACATAAAAGTATAAAACGGAATATTATTTTAAATCACATAATTAGAAGTAGAAGGTTACACTCAAATATTGTAGATTTTAACATCAATATTGACAATTTCATGAAAGGGCATGTGAAAGAGGATTTCCACATGTATTTCTAAAAGACATTTTGAATAAGTTTTTGAAAGCAAATGACTGTGACCGTGATTGAGAATTGGCTGAGGCTGGTGTTTGAGGTATGTGTTGACTTTTATATTTGTTGTTTTTGTGAGTTGTTCATTTGATGAGGGTTTGCATTGGGGATTTGACGGGTTTGGCAGTTATTCTTTCTTTTGCTGTTCATTTCTAATTTTTACTTTTATGTATGTTTTTAACTCGTGGGGTTTCTGGAATTGTAGTGACCTCCGGGAGTGTTGTCATCACTTGAAAACATGTGACCCCCCTCTCCAGTTAAAACAACTCCCCCCGGTCGTTAACTACAAGGTCTTCATGTTCTGATGTACTATTGCTATAATACCGGTACTTGCTTTCTGTGCAGTCATGCTTTATCATTCTAACTGCTTTATTTCAATATTTAATTGCTTATATATCTATATTAATCTGGATGATTGCCGCATTCTATCTGGAACATATGTGTTCCGATGGGAAAATGAATGATACAGAGAAAAAATACTGATATCTTAACAAGGCTTAGCACCATTGTGTTGTATCATGAAAAATTTTAATAATATGACTGCATGTTCTCCTTAAAATATATAAATAGATCTTCATGTTCCTAAATCTCTACTATCAACTCCGGGAAAACAAAGTTCTGTACATCGACAAAAGTTTGAGTCGATTTAATGTGATTTTTGCAACTACATTACATGTTTTAATATGATGCTACCCTTTTTTAAGTATGTATTTTTTAAATTTTATCATTATAGCTTTTAGTATTAAAATTTCATGTGGGAAAAAGACTCTACTACTGGTCTATAGACACTTGTACTGGTTATTTTTAGTGGTTTATATCAGTGCCTATGAAAATGAGAAAGTAACAAGGAAGTGAAAAAGAGGCAAATAACACATTGAAATAAAACATCTGCATTAGCAGTAAAATTTGTGTTGATTCGGGTACTTTAAACAGCATTATTCATTTCTTTTAGTCGAGTCTTTTTTTTTCAAAAATTGCTGGTTTTCCTTTTTAAATTTTTCGATAAACTTTTCCAAATTTATGGAAATCTCAGATTTAGGGAGTACTTTTTTAATGCTTAATAATATTTCGTGTAAATAGTTATTCAAAATATATTTTAGTACTTAATAATCAATGTATAATTTCGTGAATTACTCAATTACTCGTGGGTGGTATTAATAATTAAGTAGTTTTGGTTCTATTTAAAATAATCGTGTGATTAGTTTAAAGATGAAAGCATTTATAATGTTTTCTACATTTTACTTGTATATAGCCATCTTTTCTTAATTTTTTTTCCTTACTTTCATTGTAGGATACATCTTCCCGAGTTTCCACGCTTTCTAAAACATGCCACCATCCTTCTTCGACATATTTCCTTACGGCTAAGGATTCCATATTCCATCCGTCTTAGGATTCATTGTTTCATAATCATGATTCCGTTTGAGGATTTTTCATCCAGTGAGATCTCTTCTTTTCATCCAAGTCTTCCAAATGTTAGCATAATCTAACAAGAGAAGGTGCAATTGTTTGTATCATGAACTATAACATCCTATTTTGTGTTGAATTTACATGCTAAGTGCACGTCTCGTATCTGAATTTAATATACTCAAAGGGAAAAAGTAAAGAATGTGTCTGCATGCATTTCAGTACAAAGTCTTCCAAAACTCTGAATTCTGTAATATTGTAAATCTAGTGATCTCATTTCTGGTCATACGAGTATTTCTGTTATTTTACTGTTCAGTTATATATTTTTCTGGGATAATAGTCCTAAGGATCATCCCTAAGGATTACAACTTCTAAGGATTCCTCGCTTCATTCTCCTTAGGATCCCATCTAGTGAGAACTCATCATATCATTCAAGTCTACCAAATGTTAACATCATCAAACAAGAGAAGGTGCAATTGTTTGGATCATGAGCTATAACATCCTATTTTTGTGTTGAACTTATATGCTAAGTGCACGTCTCGTATCTGCAATTTAATATACTCAAAGGGAAAGAGTAAACAATGTGTCTGCATACATTTCAGTACAAAGTCTTCCAAAATTTTGAATTATTTGATATTGTAAATCTAGTGATCTCATTTCTGGTCATACGAGTATTTCTGTTATTTTACTGTTCAATGATATATTTTTCTGGGATAATAGTCCTAAGGATCATCCCTAAGGATTACAACTTCTAAGGATTCATCGCTTCATTCTCCTTAGGATCCCATCTAGTGAGAACTCATCATATCATTCAAGTCTACCAAATGTTAACATCATCAAACAAGAGAAGGCGCAATTGTTTGGATCATGAGCTATAACATCCTATTTTTGTGTTGAACTTATATGCTAGGTGCACGTCTCGTATCTGCAATTTAATATACTCAAAGGGAAAGAGTAAACAATGTGTCTGCATACATTTCAGTACAAAGTCTTCCAAAATTTCGAATTATTTGATATTGTAAATCTAGTGATCTCATTTCTGGTCATACGAGTATTTCTGTTATTTTACTGTTCAGTTATATATTTTTCTGGGATAATAGTGATAATAGTCCTAAGGATCATCCCTAAGGATTACAACTACTAAGGATTCATCGCTTCATTCTCCTTAGGATCCCATCTAGTGAGAACTCATAATTTCATCCAAGTCTACCAAATGTTAGCATCATCAAACAAGAGAAGGTGCAATTGTTTGTATCATAAATTATAACATCCTAATTTTCTGTTTAACTGATATGCTAAGTGCACGTCTCGTACTTACAATTTAATATACTCCAAGGGAAATAGTGGACAATGTGTATTCTGCATACTTTTCAGTACAAAGTTTTCCAAAAGTCTGAATTCTGTGATATTGTAAATCTAGTGATCTCATTTCTGGTCATACGAGTATTTCTGTTATTTTACTGTTGAATTATATAATTTTCTGTGATAATAGTGATAACAATATATAATCTCTCTAATAAATATGTTAAGAATAGAATTGCACATAATTATAAAATCTGTTTTGAATAAAAAAATGGTTGTAATTTAATATTGTTTTCTGTTTTAATTTAGTTCTGTTTCAGCTTTTTTATGATTTTCCTTTAAAACAATAATTGTAAATTTATTTATGAAACATTATTTTAAAACAATGGCTTACTACACACAAGTAGGTTCTACAAAATAAAATATTGTACATTACATCTGGTTGAATATCTACGACACAGTAAAGCTATTTTTTTATGGAATTGTTAAACACAACTTTCTCCAGAACTTTAAATTATATTATTCATTATATTCATATAAGTGGTGTGGGATCAAAACTAAATATATCCATTTTAGTTGTTTTGAAAATTGAGTTAAGGGTTACTCTCTTATTTTTTTTCAATGAGTTAAAAATCAAAATTTTTGGAAAAAGCCCTACTCTTAAACAATGTGGGGATTTTTCTAAAGGTATTTTAAAGTTTTCATCTTGAAAAATGCACAAGATTCAATGCTCAAGATTCCATGCACAATGCTCAAGTTCTTTGCCATTTACCTAAAAAAGGTCTTATGGGAGATTGTTAGATTTGATTCTACACTACTCGTATATTCTTAAATTAATGCTGCTGTGTATTAACCCTACTGAATTCGCTCACCTCAGTGTTAACTTAAGTATAAAAAGTGTCTACTCTTAACAATTACATAAATGCTGATAATAAAATGAAAATAGTATTTTCAGATAGCCTGAACTTTTCTGCACCTTTCAAGGGGATTCATTTGATAAATGCCGTCCACGAAAGGAATTTATGAGCGTTTAAAACACACAATATACCAGATTTTTCCCCCGAATAATTTAAATTTTAAAATATTGTTTGCATTTAAAAAACGAAAAGTGCCCGAAGGTTTAAATTTTTTTTTCTCTATTACGGAGTACAATTTAAAAAAATTAAATCCAAGTCGGCAGTCCTTGGATACATTTTCTCCGTAGGTTAACATTTTTGTAAGCGAATCCAATTAGTGAACAACAGCCTTAACAGTATTTAATTTCTGTAATGAGACATACATATTTCAAAAGAACACTTTAATAAATACTGACTTTATTTCTAATGTACTAAAGTGAGGTAATAGGGGGAATTTATTTAATGAATATCAATTTCGCCTTTACATGAGGTAATGATGTAGGTTGCTTTTGTCTCGAAATCTTGTACTCTAATAAAAGTTTAAAGCAGAAAAGTAAAGATTTGAGTATCCCTCGCTTGTCAAAAGTTTGTTACACGCAACTTTGCTTTTCCGAAAGATTTCTGTTATACCTAATTTACAAAATGTAATGAATTCAGGCTAGGGTTTATACTAAGAAAAAAGACTAAAAACAGAAATAGATTTTAGAGTCACTTTCGTAGTGAAGATGTTATTAGCAACAGAAAATCTTTGTTTGCTAGTCCAAAGTAAATATAAAAACTACTTTTTAATGCTCCCGTGTCGGCAAGTTTGTTAAGGCGACAATGGACCTTCAGATTGACAAAAATATGTCTCCAAAATGATTTTTTTTTCTTTCAGAAAATTATTCTGCAACTCATCAGCTTTAAATAAAATAAAAAGTATGTTGATCCGATCATTATTAATCGAGTTATAAGTATTTTTTTCAAACGTAAACAATGGAAATGTTAGTCTAATTAAAACTTTAAATGCCATTTTCTCAAAACAAGTTTTCATGTCGTTTCGGTAAGTTCAAAATGTGCCATGCGTCATAATTTTCCTTGAATTTTAATAAAATGTCATAAAATGATTATTTATATATGTTAGAATAAAACTTAGTAATCAATTCATTATACTATTTTAAAACTACTTAAAATTTTTATAATAAAAATTTTTTTTTGATAAAATTTTGCATAAAATGACCTATTTTTATCGATTTCTTTTCTAATTTTTATAAATATGACTGCAAATCAAATATTGCTACTAACTTTTATTATAACTATATAAAGCTAGCTTAAGAGAGAAAATTAGATATCTGAGACAAAAATGAATGCGCATGGAGCATTTTTAAATAGAGTAATTAACAATAAGAGTTTAATTAATATCTAAATTAATTACATTCTGATTTTTTTTATTTAGAATTTCCATCTCTAAACAACACTGTATAAGTATACAAAATTTCATAGCAATTGGTTAATAAATAAAAAAAAAAGTTTTTCATGGTTCATTGTCGCATTAATGGGAAAAGCAAACTTGTAATATAACTTCAATAAAAAACTGATTTCAATTGTGAGTATTAATTGAAGAAAATTAACACGGGTGAATCCTTTTCCAATACGGTATGTGATTTGCCTTGAGGACAATAACTCTTCCAAAGAGAGAATTTTTTGGTTACTTTATGGGAGCACCAAATAGGTGGACCAATACTCTTCCCTATGAGGAGACCGCCATACATATTCCAGTATATAAACCCAAGACCACTTTGAAGTCGCTAACCCCTGTAGTATGTGGGCAGCTACAACACAGATGGAAGAATAATCTATCGTAAAATTGAGTTGTGTGTGGCTAATGTCCCTGGGGGATGACAACATTACACCCCAGTCCGGTGTACATATGAATATAAGACATAGAAACAGACAAATGACACAATCACAGAAGAATTTTATTGACAGACGATGACACCGGCGATGGACGATGGGTTGCAGCTCCCCTTTCTAGACGGGTTCCAATTGCAGGTGGAAGACTGACCGGTTCCCCAGAATGCAGCCAAGTCTTATGCGGGAATCGAACCCACACCCCCGACGTGGCAGGCTGATGCCTTATCCACTTAGCCACTGGGCGACAAAATTGAGTTGCAAGAACATAGTATCAATTGTGTATTACAATAATTGTGCCGTTCAATATTGGAGGTAAATTATATCAAATCAAGCGTCCATTAGAAGTTTGAAATACATTTAAGTAGATTTCCGAAAACAGATATTTTTCAGATTATTTTTCATTCAGTTCATATCTGAAAATAAATATTCGGATATGTGGAAAGAAGACTGTTTCCTTTTTTTAATGTTTTTGGTATGGTGTTACGAACATTTACCATTTCATTTACGCATTTTCATTAATTGAGTACGATAAATGACCCTATTGAATTGATTCCAATATCAAATCAACATACTGTTCTTTAAACATACTGCACTGAAAATACATGAATTAGATGGTGTAGTATGAAAGCTAGCAATCTCCATGAGGACTTTATTTTCGGTAAATGGCGAAGAACGGAACTATATCTTATGCATTTTTGAAGATATACATTTCAGATTTCCTTTAGATAAATCCCCACATTATTTTTTTTTTATTAGTAGGCCTTTTTCCTAAATGTTTTCTTTTAATAAATTGAAATATTATAAGGAAGGATACGTAATCAATTTTGAAAAAAAAAATGTTGATTACTACTTTTAATCCCACACCACTGAATCGGTCACCAGGTTCTTCAAAATTCGATCACTCAAGAATCTCTAAAGTTTATCTCCTGCTGTTCTAACTTGTGAAAAGACCAATTTTGAAGATTCAACAAGTTATCTGTGTAAATTCCGAAAGAAACTTGATGAGAAGTTTGGTTGGGCAAGTATAGAGTTCATATTCTATGAGTGATGTTTCAGATCAAATCTTTAAGATTCGTAGTTTAATGTTAATATATTCAAAAACATGTTTTGTTTATATTCCTTCAGAGGCTTGTGATATTCAAGTTAAAGTACAGAGCACTATTTATTACTGCATTATTAAAAAGAAAAAAAAAATGTTTTAGTCAATCTATTGCAAAACAATTCATAAAAAAGACAATGTTGTTATAAACTTCATCGTACAAACGATGGTGCAATAGAGAATTTTCGACGTCGACAAAGTTTAAGGCATCTTAACGTGAACGTCAGGCTATTTTTCAAATACCAATAAATTTTCTTTTTTAATTACGCACTCACTCTTTCAGTGTAATACGAAATACACATATTTACAAAGCTGTACAAAATAATAATCTATATCTATAAAGAAAAATTTTGCAGTTTTTATGTTGTGCAGTCTGCTAGCTGAATACCCGTGCTTCGCTACGGAGTATATTTTAGGATAATCACAATGAAAAAATAATGAAATTGCTTTTTAGAGTATTTTCTTATAAACAATATTTTTTGTTTCTTCATTGGGCATAACTAATATTGACAAGCTCATCCTCGAACTTACGCGTGAGGAAGCTACGTAAAACTAACCGTAGAAGAAACAATTTTCTCTTACATCTACACCAGCGAATTTAAAAGTTTGTCCTTGAGACTTACTTATCGTCATGGCAAAGCATACTTTCAGGGTAAATTGCAGTCTCTTAAAGTCAAAGGGGAGGTCATTGGGTTTTAGAGGAATGCGTGGCACGAACACTTTTTCCCCTTGGGCACACCCGGTTAAAATATGGCTTCAATTAATTTTTTATGCAGGATTTTGACTTGTAGTCCAGTGCCATTACACAATTTCGGTGGTCTTAAATTCCGAAGGAGCATTACGGGTAGGCCCTTCCGCAAAGAGAGCTTATGGTATGCAAGACCCGGTGGTTTAAAGAAATTTAAAAACTCTACCGGATAGTTAACGGCATCATCTGAATTACAGTCAGTGTCTATCGACTATCAGCATTTCAGTCCTTTAGGTCCGGCGGTTTGGTCTGTGCGAGGTCTATCAGTCAATCACGGAACTGTTTTATACATAAGTTTAATTTAATATCCATGAAACATACTAATTTGAATTCTTAAAAAAACTTCCATTTCAATTAGTCTAGTGGTTAAATTTTATCCTTTACTGTATTTTAATAATTTTTTGTCAATTTATTTCGTTGTTATGCACGTGACGCAAAATTAATTTAAAGTATCAGAAAACGAAAAGAAATCTCGTGATCAGCATTTAATAAATTAAACTCTAAAAATTAATCTTTAAAAATTCACCAAAAATCAGAAAATAAAGGTAAAGATTCAAAAAAGATTTTATTTTAAAGTACTTTTTATGATATTTCTCGTGATATAAATTTTATAACCCTCAGATTATTATTATAATCAAAGTTTAAAAAATGCTACTGAAACAGCTTAAAAATTTAATTTAAAAAATCTAAGAATTTTTCAAAAAATTTTCTTAGAGCACCTTTACACTGTATGGAAAATCGCCATGAAAAATTTTAGCCATTTAGGTCCAGCAGTTTGGTCTGTGTGATATCTGTCAGTCAGTTAGTCAGACACGGAACTGTTTTATATAACTGTTGAATGAATATTTATTGATCTCTAGGAATGAAGCAACTGAATAATCCGCAATTCAGTTTTGTAGAAGATATTTTAGGATCAGGTTTGTAGTACAGTACAAAAAACTTATTTCTCTACTCTCACCAGGGATATAATTCCCAGTAATTTTACTTTACGTAAAACAGCTTTCAATATAACGCCAATTTGGCCACAATCTAGCCAGAAGAGTAGTTTGAAACCCAACAATAAAAAAAACTCTTATGTCCTCGAAACACTAAAAATTGAAATTATAAACTTACAAATTTTTTCTTAACATTGTATTAAGATTATCACATCGCTGGCACTGCACCGTGTGTTTTACCGTTAAAACTGTGTAGTAAGTGTTGCAAAATGCCTTTTGTCACAACTGATATTTTATTAAATATCATGATGAGGTAAAGTTTCCTCGGCCGAGCTGATTTCATAATATTTCGTACAAAAAAATCTGTTTGTATTTCTCCGAATCATATTTACTTATTATTATTATTGCTTTTTTACCCTAATTTCTACCTCTATCTCATAAGAAAAACTTTATCGGGTAAGGAAAAAAATTCTCATGTAAAGTAAGAAAAGTATAGGGTGGGCATAAATTATTGTAGGGGTTTCCTTACCTCATTACTTTTGATAAAAGAACATGACGAAAAGTATTATTACATATTCGTAAGGTAGAACTCGAAAATCTTTTTAGAATAACACAAACAAATTTATGAATAAAGAAATTTATGAATTACTAGCGGCCCGTCCCGATTTGTCCGGGTTGAACAAAATATTATACTAATAAATTTCCAGTTGATAGCCAGTAAATTGTAAATCTTTTTTTACCTTAAAAATAACCTTAATAATACCTTAAATTAATATTACGTTAGTTAATAATTAAAGTTAATTTTTTAAAAGAAAAAGGCGTGCTGGAGAACGGCTAGATTAGAAACGCTAACGTCAGAACAGAAGACCACCGCGATAGCACCACGCTAAGGATCGTTGGAGTCTTCCGCACAAAAAGCGGTAGAGGACAGTAGCGGTAACAATGGAGATTGTTAGGATTAAGCCCCTAACTTTATTTCTACTGATCAGATATACATAATATATAGCCTATGTCCATCTGGAATAATGTACCTTTCAAACAGTGAAAGAATTTTTCAAATAGGTGCAGTGGTTCCGGAGATTACCCTCCACATACAAAATCACTCTCTCTTTATATATAAGTATAGATGAGCGCAAAATTAGACAGTTTCCACCTGGCAGCCTCTCGTGGCACGTAACGCATCGACACAGAACCAAAATTCCCGCCTCGTGTTCGCCAGCATTTGCGGTGTAATACTATGGATCGCAGCAGCAATTCTGCTCTTGAGTTTATGCAGATAAGGGCACGAAGGTTTTGTAGACACTGTCTTTGACATACCCCCCATAAGAAAAAGGCCAGCAGAGTGATTTCTGTTGATCTCAGAGGTCGTGAAATTCGTTCAACTCGTCCACACCATTGTTGGGAAAGGTCGTGTCCAGGAACTCACGTCCAATTATTCCCCAGTGTGGTGGTGCACCATCTTGCTGGAATATTATATGTCGTTGACGGCATTGCAACTGGGCATTGCAACTATAGCATGTCCAGGTAACACACAGAGTTTACTGCTTTCTCGATGAAGGAAAATGACGTGATGACTACGATACCCCTGAAGCGACTTTGTGTAGTAGTGACGGATTTTGTTTCGAAGAACCACAATACGCAAACTCTTTTCTCGTGTGAACTCGCCATTTTGAATTATAACGTTTCAGCCTTCCACAATGCGACGCCGCTAGGGTTGCCGCATAAATTGGCGGAGAACACTTGACGAGAAACTGACTTTGTCTCGATGGGTTGCCTGCTGCAAAAGGATATCATGTGGAAATTACTTAACTTTATTTTTGTTATTAAAGAAACTTTTTGAGTTGCACTTTAAGAATATGTAATAATATTTTTCGTCATGTTCTTAAATCAAAAGTTATGAGGTAAGGAAACCCCGATAATAATTTATGGACACCCTGTATAACTTCTACATACTCCCATTGGCATATCTATGCCATTCTTCAGTATTTTCATATTCATAATTGCACAAACTGATTTTATATCCTCAAAGTAGTCTAATTTTAATCCTTCCAAGATCCTCAATAGCAAAAACTAGAGCTGAGATCCATACCGTAATTTATGAAGACTTTGTAGGGGGGTCTAAATAGTTCAATAAAACATAAATCTTCAGCTTATAAAATGATATATATATACACACAAACAAGCACAAAATGATTTATTCGTGTAAAAATGATTTAACACATAAAACCACTTTTTATAAAACTCCTTTCATTTTCATGAACTCTCATAATTACAATAAGCTATATAATGACGAAGAATAATTACAAAACCAATATTACAATATATAGAAAAATGTTTCATAAAATTCACAAACGTATTTCTGTTTCGTTTAGCAAAAAGTTCAGCAGCCAAGTGTTATAAAGCATTGAGGCTAGTTCACTAGAAATTTATGCATACCTTTGCAGGACATTCTTTGAAAAAATTACAAAGAAATAAGAAATGTATTACAGAAATAGTACTTCTTTAATTTAAAGACGCGCGTTCATTTTGTACAGCAGGCTGATTCTTGAACCGTTGAACGTTAAAAGATAACGACATCCTGTTAAAGTTTTATGCAGATACTGACGTGCATATGAGCTATGTTACATCTCTCGTATAAAGACGCTTTATACTTCGACAAATGCTTGAATCGTGCAGTGAATTTGCCAATATACAAAAGAGCTGAAATGTTTCTGTGCTGATGAGACATTTTCCAATATTTAAATGCCCTGTGATGGTTGATTACAAAAGGCCACGATCATATCTTCCCTTTTTCCTTTTCTAACTTCGGTTTCCTGAAAGAAGAAAGTAATGGAAAAAAATTATGACGACTTGCAGAGAAAAAGCAATTTTGCTAAACAAAGCTAAAAAATTAAATGCGTAGAAGGTTAATAAATTCACAAACATTCAAATTAAAAAAAAACGGTTTTAGATAGCTCCTTAAAACGCGGTTGGGACACCCTGAATTAATTTCTAAAATATTAATTCAACCTAATTGATTTAGGAATCAGTTTTAGGAAGTGGAGCCGAGCACTAGAGTTTTTTGAGGATTTAAGCCTTACAGGTTGGCATCTCGTCCTTTACCACAGCTTTTAACAAAAGCCTTACTCTCCGGCCAGTAACATCATACAACTTCCGTCTGAAGCATAGTTTTGAAAAAATCGCTCAGTATCCCTCGAAATTTATATCTGTCAACTTGACTGAATATAAAATTCCCTTCGCGTGGCAAGCAGTTCGTCAAAATACGCGACAGGGAAAAAGAAATGTAACTACTATAACTGGCTCATGCGGTGTTGTTAATAGGACTGTATAGTCTGAACAAAGCCAAAACTTAATATTGCAAATGATTAACTGTAGTTCATAAATGAATAGGAATAAAGACCTTCGCTAGCCAAAGCATGTAAATGGACTACCTTGGTTTACATTTCAGGTATTCTCATGGGGGGCTTGGGGTGCCTTGAGTGGATTGCAGATCTGTACTGTATATCCGGCATCTTCGATCCCCACAGCAATGAAAAATGTCGCCGAACTTGGGAAATTAACCCTCGACTGCGTATTCAGGTATTGCTACTTAGCGGCTGGTCTTCAGTGATTCATGGGCTGATACGCGAAAGCGGGGGGGGGGGGGAGGTGTCAATGAGATTAGGCATTCTCATGATCTATTCCTGACAAAGAAAGCAGTTTTTGCTTTAGAATCGAGCCATTTTACTGTAAATTACAGTTAAATACTAAGATTATTTTTTATTAGTTTAAAGATCAATGATTTTAAATTTTTATAAGCTTTCACTTTCAAAATGTTCATTCATGTTAAAGTAATTCCAATGCAAGCCTTAATATACTTAAATATGAGGCGTTGGAAGGCAAAGTGGTGTAAGTCAGTAAGTCAAGTGGTGTAAGTCAAAAGAGTTTAACTGCAAAGACTACAAAACATTCCACCATAAATTGAACTAATTATAATTCATAACAATTATTACAATATTGCAAATAATAACTATTTACAATTACACTATAAATTGAACATGGTTATTACATATTTGCCTGAAATGAAAAAAGTTGAAAATGTGACTTACACCACTTTGCCTTTCAACGCCTCATATGGTGTCTCTGTACAAATGTAATATATTTGTTAGCTATCACCCTTTTTGTCAGTATGAGAGATAAAAAATTAACTCAATTTCTACATTACGGTAATTACTAAAACTACTTTTGTATATTCTAATCATCACCCCCACCATATCACAAAAAGGGCTTATCATGCTTTAATATTAAATCTAAAATATTATATTACTCCACGGCTAATTTTTATGTAGATCTAATTCGAAAAATCTGTCCACTTGCAACACGAAAATCACAAGGTAACATTGCTTAGTGTTTAAAATTACTCCACATAGAGAACACGTTTATCATTGAGTTCATTGAGTTATTGGAGAAGTTGAAATGAAATTCATCAATCACTATTTACCTTCCAAAGTTTTCTGCTTGCTTCAGAGTGTCCGTGAAAGGCTCGTTGTTGGTCTCTGGGAGAAAGAAGATGAGGAATCCGCTGGATACTGAGAAGGCTGCATACAGAAGATCAGGCAGACTGGTGAAAGTTCCGGCTCCCTTTAAAATCGGTTAGATTAGTATTGTGAGGAAAATCACTATCTGAGCTGACAAGAAAAATTACTCATTAACTCCAAAGAAAGACAATAAGGTTTCACCCATATAAAATAAAGGGCAATCATCCACTGTAGAATCAACAGCACAACGTGAAATCTATACATAATAATTATACATGTGCATATGCCCTAACATTATGTTGGGGATTATAGGTAAAATTAACGAAAAAAGAAAAATTTAGAAAAAGGGTGATTTTTTTAATATAAAATAGACTTTTTTAAATCCTAAGACGTCACAGCCTATTAAACACTGTCTCTACCCTTGAGAATCTTTATTAAAATTATACCTAATACAACACTTATTTAATAAAAAGAGTCTTTGAAATGATGTTATGAATTTTACTGTTAATTACTCCCAGCGACATACGTGTCAATGTCACAATTCTAAATACATTAATCTATATATATAAAACAGTTCCGTAACTGATTGATTGACTGACTGACTGACAGACAACGCACAGACCAAACCGCTGGACATAATGGGCTGAAATTTCGCATGGCGATTCTTCTTATAGTGTAGGGTTGCACTAAGAGAGATTTTTGAAAACTTCTTCTTAGATTTTTTTAAACTAAATTTTTAAGCCGTTTTTGTAATATTCTTTAAAGTTTGCATTTAAAATAATAATCCGAGGGTTAAAAAATTTATATCACGAGAAAGATCATAAAAATTCCTTTAAAATGAAATCTTTTTAAAAAATTTACCTCCATTTTCTGATTTTTGGTGAAATTTTAAAGATTCATTTTTAGAATTTAATTTATTTAATGCTGATCACGTGGTTTATTTTCTTTCAATTTTGCGTCACGTGCATGACAATGAAATAGACAAAAAAAGCCTTTTTTTTCTTGCTAATGTGGCAGACGATTGGACATTATCCAAAAAAACATTAACATACAGTAAAAGAAATGTTCCTCAAACTGTTCTATATTAACTGTACTATATTCTTTAGTATGTTCTATTAGATTTAATTTGAATATTTTCTTCTACGTTATTTTGTCTATAAAATATCCGTTACAATTTTTTTATAAATATATTTTTTCGTTTTTTTTTACATCAATTCCATTACATTGACCGTTGTATTTAATTTGAATGTACTCCGTAAGAAAGTACGGGTTTTCAGCTAGTCAATTATAAATACATTATTTGTGAATTTATTATTGTATTTATAAAATATATCTTGAGAAATTACTGAAATTTTAAATGTACTAATTGCATATAATAACCTGTATATTTTTTATTTCAAGATACAGATTAGTTTTTAGTTCATTACCTTCAGAAAGGCTTAAAGTGTATATGACAAAAAGAAGTTAATGTTATATGCATATTTTTTTTCAGATAGAGCCATTTATGTAAAAATTTGCTCAATTTCGACCAATAGTCTTCAATTTTATAAAAAGTTGCACAGTTTTGGACTATTTTGTCCTCATTTTTCTACTTTGGTGCTATATTCATTTGAAAAATAGGACAAATATTTTCGAAAGTAAAATTTAAAAAAAAATGATTCCGAACGCAGTCGGTACCTTAAGAGAATTCGTGTCTTTTTTTGTGGTTCCATTAACTTGTGAAAATACTCTCTCTAAGCCCGTAGAAGTGTGATGTAAAATATCGGGTCATGTAGTGTCAAGTATAATAATATAAACAATTCAATACCAACAAAAAAGTTTATAAAGCGGGCATAGACTGCCAAACAAATTAACTGGAAACCTGCCATAGCGTTGAAAATTTTATCTTTTCAATAAAAGATTGCGCAGTTGCAGCCTCATCCTCATATTGAAATCCTCATATTGAAAAAGGACAAATATAGCTAAAAATAAATATTTCAACAGAGCAAGGCAATTATTATCAGGAAGATTGCAGACAAAAACAAACAGAAATCACGCATTATCTAGCTCTGTTGGAATATTTATTTTTAGTTATATTTGTAATGTAGTGTCATACTATATCGTATTTTGGATTATTGAATCTATCATTGATATTTTTTTTATTTATAAATAAGGCAGTCCTTGTGCACCACAAAGTACAGCACAAGGCTTACAGAAGTAAGTATAAAAAACAACAAAAACAACAGAAAAAAACAAATAAACAATTTACAAACAAGGCTAATTAAAAACAGAAGCATCAAAGGCAATAAATTTACAGAAAGAGAAAAAAGCCAGTTTGTGGCCGACCTAAACATGAAGCGGAGGAGGAAACCTAATGTTACAGGAAACCAATTCCACAATAAAATCCCTTCTCCATTCATCAGTAAGCTTGGAGCAGTCAAAAAGCAAGTGTTCGACATTTTGAACCCCGCCCACGCTGCAAGAGCACAGATCAGTGTCTGATAAGACAAATTTCTTGAGATACCAATTGAAATTGCCGTGGCCAGTGAGAAATTTTGTTAAGTGAAAATCACTGGAGAAATGCTTGTTATTTAGTCTTTGCGAAATTGTGGGGAAAAATAGTTTAGTTAAGAGGCCGTTGAGGAATTCTGGTACAGCTCATTCCATAAGAGAATGGTCTTTTTGTGATTCTCATTGCGAACGTGAGATTTAGGGATGCTCACAGGATCAATGGTGTTTAGCTCTGTAGCTTGATTTGCAAGCTTGCCGGCTCTTTCATTCCCTAAAATTCCAGGACCTCGGACATGTGAAAAACAAACACTAATTCCTCTAGCTTTAAGCTCGTAAAGAGTGATTTGAAAATTCACTACAATTTTGTTGCAGGAGGAAATATTACTAAGCAAAAATAAGGATGATTACAAAAAATAAGGATTGCAAAAAATAAGGATGAAAGAGAATCAGTACAAATAAGAAACTTGGATGACACAGTACAGTGGTCTGAGATCCATTTGAGCGATTTACTGAGGCACAGCAATTCTGCTTGGAACACACTACACTCATTTGGAATTCTGAACATATAATGTTCCATTTCGGCGGCGTCTTGAAACACAACAAAGGCAAGTCCAACACGATGGTTGAGTTTACTGCCATCAGTGAAACACACTACAGGAAAATTACTAAGAACATTGTCATCATAACCGATAATTTCGATAGGAACACATTCAGCAGGATGTGGAAGACTCGAAATAAACATTTTGGAATCTTGGGTAGTATTTACAACATTATCTTTAAAGTCTATATTTTGCAGGACGCAAAGGTCAATTGGGGGAAACCCCGCTAAGACAAAGCAGGCTTCGTAACTTACAGTTCTGTAGCCACGTATAATTCTGAGTATAATTCTTCTTTGAATTCTGCGTAGACTACGGCAGTTGATCTTTACTTCAAAGCGTTACCCCAAACTCTTGAAGCATATCAAACAAAAGGTGCAATTCCCTGTTTATAAATCATACCAATAACATTGGATTTCAATCCAAAGGGGTTACGGGAGACACGATTAAGTCCTTTAAGAATATTTCACATTTTTTGGAGAGACATACAATATGATTTTTCCAACAAAATTTGTCATCAAGCATTACTTCTAGATATTTGATTTCATTCACCATTTCAAGCCGTGTGTTAAAATTCTGGGATGGTTTCGTAAGAGGGAGATATATCACGATTCAATCGAAATGATCTCCACTTGTATAATTTTTGCTACAAACACATACTAATGTTATCGTGGGCTGTGTTTTTTTTTATTAAACTATCGTATTATAATTACATTATGCTTATAATAAGAATATAATATTAATTTTTTGTTGTATTTTTAACTTGCAAGGGGAAAATCAAAGATTTTGAGATATTTTCGAATAATAAACCCGAAAACTTATGTCGTCATTAAAAATTCCATATCTGGGTTTTAAGGGGGTCCGGGACACATTTAAAAAATTTTTTATTTATTGAGTTAAAATTTTGAATTTTTTTGTGGTGGTCAACCATATAATTTGTAAACAAAATCACATCATAAAATTTCTCAAAAAGCTTTTTAAAAATTTTGAAATTTAAAATTTTTATTAAAAGTGAGGTAATTTAAAATCTTTATAACTCGAAATATTCTTTGTCGAATTTCAAAAATTTTTCATTTAATTAAACAGATATATATAAGTTTTAATTTCCATTCAGCATTTTTTGAAATATTAATTTTTAAAGAAATTAAAAATATTTAAATTAAAAATTACAAAAAAATATGTAACATATTTTTAAAAAATCATATTTTTAAAAGTAAATATTTTTTAAATTTTCTGAATCAAAATTAAAGTAAAATAGTTGAAAAAGACATGTTCCAAGTTTCAACCATTTATCTTTAACGGTTCTTGACTTATAACAATTTAAAGACGAGAAATGGGAGAAAAACCCATCATGCAGAAAACGCACTGACAGGTTTAAACAACGATTGGCTACTATTAGAATGTTGAAAAAAAAATAATAATTTATCCTGTTCTAATCAAGATAGAAACATGAATTAAAAGTCGTTTTAAGAGCAAAAGAACAAAAAAAAATTTAATGCAATAAAATTTTTTCGAAAATTCGAACAATTTTGTGCCCTGGACCCCCTTAAAAACCAGGTCTTGGAGCCCTGGAAGCATGTAATTCCATATAATGCAGGTATTCCTCGAATTACAACCGGTCGCCCTTACAACCGAAATTTTAAATAAAAAATATTATTTTTCTTTCTCAAAAACATGGTTCCTGGAATGTACAGTACATACTTATATGCATCACATAATTATTAAAAAATATGATGTAATATTCTGCAATATTACAAAATTTTAAGTCGCAATAATAAAAATGTATGATTCAATAGTTTCAATAGCCGCACGATTAATCAAATAAACCTTCATTGGCTTCAGAAAAGGCTTCAGCTTTTTATTATATTAGTAAAGGACTACAACAATGAGAAGCAATGGATCCACATCTTCGTATTCAGGAAAATCTGGCTTGCTACCAGACAATATACGAAATATAATATAATATTTCGTCTTAATAAATAAAAATAATTTAATAAATAATTTATAAATAATTAATAAATAATTATATCTTAATTATTTATTAATTATTTATAAATAAATAATTAATAAATAATTATATCTTAATTATTTATTAATTATTTATAAATAAATAATTAATAAATAATTAAGATATATAAATATATATTAATATATTTATATATCTTGATAGATATATACAGAGGCTGTTCGCACATTTTTTAGACGATTTTGGTAAGCGGTAATAAAAAATCGTTTGCTGCAAAAAAAATAATTGCAATTGTACTATGTTTTTAAAAGTCAAAATTATCCTCTGCGGCTTGAAAGTTTTGTTTTTATTCAAAATGGCGTTTTTAACAAAGCAGTGGTTCGAAGGCTACATTTATGCTCTTTCCGAAGAGAAATATGCATACTCCGTTATCAAAAACGATGTGAGAGTCATGGTTTTGTGATATCTAAAGCGTCGATAGGTAATATCGTCAACAAGGAAAGAAAAAAAAACGTCAAATTGGAGCCTCAAGTGGGACAAAAATTCCAAACAAGTATCCAAGGAAAAAACGGACATCTTCGACTATTGCAAAGGTACGTTGTTTAATGTTAAAAGAAAATATCCCTAGTCAAAGGACAGTTGCAAAATCATTAAAATGCTCAGTGTCCACTGTAAACAAAATGATAAACGTTGATTGAAATCTTAAGAAAGCGAAAAAACGCAATGTGCATCGTCTTCTTCCAAATCATATCGCTGAACGCAGGACACACTGCAGAATTCTATATGAGAAACACTTATCCAAAGAAAAGTGGAAAACAACTGTCACAATAGAGGAATCATGGGTGTATTTAAATGATTGCAACAAAAAAAGAGCCATTTATTATCATAAAAGGGAAGAAAAAAATTTAAGTACATGGTTCAAAGAATCGAAAGAAAGTTTTTCTAAGGGATTCATGATTGTTGCTGGTTTTTCTTATAATGGCAAGTTAAAAATAAAGAGAGTGGAAAAAAATGTCAAGATTAACTCCAAATACTGTTAGGAACATATTTTATCGCCAATTTTTCTGAATGAAATACCATCGCTTTACCCACAGTGCCATCAATCTGCGAGACTCCATCAGGATAAAGCTAGCAGTCACACATCAAAATCCACTGTAAATTTCCTAAAAGAAATGGAAGAAAAAACTGGTATCAAGGCCATACCCTTCACTGATATCCCTACTAAATCTCCCGATGTATCACCTATGGATTTTTGTGCTTTCGGACTTTTAAAATCTGCATTATCCAAATGTCGTCCCAAAAGCCTTACAGGACTCTGGAAAGCTGTTCAGGAGGAATGGGATAGAATACCTCTTCTGACACTTCAAAAGGCATTATTATCCTGGAAATTGCGGTGTCGAAAGATAGTTCAGAATAAGGGATGTCAAATAGAACATTTAAAACACAAGAATTTTATGTAATTTAGTTTTGTGAATACAATATATATCGTCTAAAAAATGTGTGAACAGCCTCTGTATATATATATTAATTATATCTTAATAAATAATTTATATAATATTTCGTCTTCTTACAAGGAAAAGAAGACGCAAACTATCCAAACTACCTTGGATAACTTTGTTAAAAAAACTTGCAACGTATCATCTGTCGCAAATTCTGAACCAATGGTTTGTACTAATATAATAAGTAGTGATGACGAAGAATAATTTATGTCTTCTAAATGCAATGTATTTTAATTTACGTATGTATGAAAGAAAAAAAATATATGTATGTACATATATTTTTACAAAAATAAATTGTTCGAACTAAAATAAATACAAAAATAAATTGTTCGAAACTCGACTTACTACCAACTCAACTTACGACCAATGTCTCGGTCCATCTTGGTCGTAAGTCGAGGAAAATCTGTATTGAGAAACCTCACAGTCAGCTGCCTTACTTGCGTAAGAGAAAAAAAATCGCCAGTCCTGGGAAACAACCTGTGAGGGCATAATTCCACAATTATTCAATTAATGTTTTTTTAGTTTTGTTTTATTCGTTGTTCTCCGATAAATTTCCTCTGATTAGTAATATGCATCTACGTTTCCTGTCCTTCAAGGGTAAAAATTGTCTCACCATAAAATGACGTCACTTCCATTTGCCATTAGTATTTTCCTTTAAGAGCTGCATTCATTTGCTTCAAGTTAATGAAGCCACCCTCGGCGTCGCCTGCTCGTGTCAGTTTCAGTTCATTTATAAGAGATCAGGCTAAGGTGACCCCGCACATTAAGCGAAAGTGTTCGAGAAGGCACGGGAAAAATTAAGAGGTTTAATACCGCGCAATAATGGGGTAATTAATGATGGGTCTAATTGTAGCCATTCAAAATATGTTTTAAGTGGCAGATCCCTGCCAGTTTAACCCTCGTGTAGGAAAAGATTATCAGAATGCTCCTAACCCTGTTCTGAGCATTGTGTTGTTGTTGTTGTTGTTATTTCTAATGCCCCCCCCTGGCTGGAAGTTCCAGATCAGGTCCATATAGGCTTCGGGCTGAAGTGTGCGGCTCTGGTTTATATAGCACCACAAGAGTCATTGTCCGTCTTAGCTAGTTGCCGCCTCAATTTTGACCGAGCACACCCAGGAGTGACATCTGGGGGAATTATACCAACCTCTCTGACCTCATAGAGGCGAAAAAAATATAACTAAAAATAAATAATCCAACTAGAGGTTGGATTATTGGGTTGGATTATTGGTTGGATTATTGGTTGGATTATTGGTTGGACAACCCCCTAGAGAGACGGTTATGGCTGTTTCGCCATAACCGTCACCTACGGAATTAGGGTATGTATGCATCTTTGGGTTTTCATTAGGATTTTATGTGTACTTGCATGTATGGTGCGTTAAGCCCTTACTGTAAGTTGTCTCTGTCTTTTCATTTTCTTTTGACTAAATGTTTCAATGGGGAACTCGGGGCCTTGGGATGTTTTTTGGTTATACCTGCATCCTATTCAGAAAGTTCCCCTTGCGGTAACTGATTTGGTTAGGCTCCCTGATGACGAGACCAGTCGGTTACCTCGAGTTCTGGTTCAGTTCCGGCATTACAACAGAATCTTGCCTCTGGTGCGTGGAGCCTTGAGTTCTTGATTTCTGTTTGTTTTTGTCTGCATTCCTCTTACAATTATCTAGCTCTGTTGGATTATTTATTTTTAGTTATATTTGTCCAATTTCAATATAAGGATATGCAGCAACTGAGCAATCGTTTATTGAAAAGTTTTATTGCTAAGGTAGGTTTTAAGTTAACTTGTTTGGTAGTCTATGCTCGCTTTTTAATTTTGTTAGTTTTATTTGTTTATTTTATTTTTACACTCATAGAGTGACTTTCAGGTCAGTGGATTTAACGTGCCAATATCCGACACACGGAAGTATTTAATGTCGCGCGTCGGGTTTCGATTCAAGCACCCTCAGCACCGAAAGCCAGCGTGCTAACACAAGGATACCTCGAGCCCTCCGTTCACTCAATAAATCATGTCTAAGTGACGTGTGTCTAAGACGTATGACGTGACACCATTCCCACGTAGAAATTTCAAAAAGAAACATTACCATTCACTGGCTTTAAATTACCAGCTCACAAAGATAAAAAAAATATAGGATTAGGTCATTCGTAAGAACAAAAGGAAGTTCACGAACCATTTCTCTGACAAAAGGCGCCACTGTAGATCCAATCCGGGCGACTGTAGAACCCGTGCCGAGACCAACGTTTCTGACGACCGTGGGGAATATCTCTGCTGAGTAGACGTACGCAGTGGCAAACGTGGCAGTGATACAAAATTTACCAACCAGGGGAAAGAAAGCTTTCAAAATCACTAAATCTGAAATGATTAAAATAAATTATGATTATATATATATATATATATATATATAAATATATATATGTATGTATGTATGTATGTATATATATATATATATATATATATATATATATATATATATATATATATATATATATATACTAGCATTATTGACCGGCGTTGCCCGGGAACATATATAGATATAAAATTTTTCATGCATTCCATCAAAAAGATACTGGGCTGCACCCCCCGCAAAATAAACACTTCCCCCCCCGTCACCCCCAGACCAACTCTCAAACCACCCCTCAGAACAAACCTCTTTTCCCCCGCGTTTCGAATTAGACTGGTTGTGGTGAAGGGTCTGTATCCATATTTAAGAGATGCGCTAAGGGGCACAAAAATCCTTAAAAAATTAATTTAAAAAACTAATTGAGCCCCAAATTTCGTTTTTCCTAATTTAAGTTTCTCGGGTCCTAAACATTAACTGTGCCGAATTTGGTCCCGGTGGGTGAAACAGTCTATGATTCTATAGCGGACAAACAAACAGACAAGCTCTTTTATATATATAGATATATATATACTATGTAAGGATCAGATACAGTAATTTTTATTTTTAGTCACTCGTCCCTCACTTTAAGTACGACTCCCGACGAATGAGAGTCAGGAGTTTGTAGGAGAACCGGTTTCTCGCCGAATGACCTACTGAACACGTTTTGCTGTCCTGGGTAGGTAACGACTAGAGAGATGAGTGATTTCAGATTTGCTCTGTACTACTATAAACTTGGTGTGTGATGGTGATACGTGCTGTTCTCTAAACCACTATGGTTATCTTGCAGTTAATGGAATTAATAAACGTATTAAATTAAATGAGTTGATTTCTGTCATTCGTCCAAATCACGATATATATATATATATATATATATATATATATATATATATATATATATATATATATATATATATATATATATATATATATATATATATGTATATATATATATATATATATATGTATATATATATATATATACATATATATATATATATATATATATATATATATATACATATACATATATATATATATATATATATACATATATATATATACATACATATATATATATATATATATATATATACATATATATATATATATACATATATATATATATATATATATATATATATATATATATATATATATATATATATATATATATATATATAAAACAGTTCCGTGATTGACTGACAGATAACGCAAAAACTAAACCCCAGAGCTGCAATTAACTAAGAGCTGCAATTTTGCAAGGCGATTCTTCTCATAGTGTAGGTGTGTACTAAGAAAGATTTTTGAAAAATTCTTCTTAGATTTTTTTAAAATTAAATTTTTAAGTTTTTTTGTAACTTTTTTTAAGCTGACATTTAAAATAATAATATGGGGTTTGAAAAAATTCATATCACAAGAAAGATCATAAAAAGTCCTTTAAAATGAAATCTTTTACGAATCTTTACCTCCATTTTCTGATTTTTTCTGATTTTTTAAAGATAAATTTTTTTAATTTAATTTATTAAATGCTGATCACGTGGTTTCTTTTCTTTTTGTGATATTTTAATTAATTTTGCGTCACGGGCATAACAACGAAATAAATTGACAAAAAAAATTAACCTACAGTAAAAGATAAAATTTAACCACTAGACTAATTGAGATGGAAGTTTTTTAAGAAGTTAATTGAAATTAGTATGTTTTATGGATATTAAACATACAAATTAATTGCATACATTGACCGTTGTATTTAATTTGAATATTTTCTTCTGCATTATTTTGTCTATACAAATATCCATTAAGATTTTTTATAAATTTTTCTTGTTTTGTTTTTTATTTGGCATGAATTTCATACATTGACCGTTGTATTTAATTTGAATGTACTCCGTAGCGAAGCACGGGTATACAACTAGTATATATATATATGCACAAGATAAATTTCATGCATTATTGATTTAAATGCTCACAAAGTTCACAAAGAAAGGAATTTTGTTATTATAACGACTGCTATTATTAAACTCATTACGGTCTTTATTCTACTTCAAAAGTAATTGGGTTAAATATAGAAGAAGAGCATTAAAAATGGGGCATAGGAATAATAACTATTCTGATGGTATTATCAACAACTGGTAATATTTGACTGATGGTTACTTACATTTTTTTACATATCAAAACGTCTTAAAGACTGGCAATTTAGCGAACGAACCAGCATTAATCAGGATTGTTAACAAAATTCTGGGAGTTTTTGGAGTAGACGTACGCATTATTGTCATAGTGGAGATTTTAAAATGATTCTAGAAACCCTAAATCGTCGACCACTGAAGAAATTATACCTTATTCCGAAAGGAAGATATTATATTTTTCCTTTTCACGAAATGCCAATAAAACACAATTGCAACGAATCTGAAGAGATAGTTGATAAATGATATCACTATAAATAATTGATAATGTCAAACAAGAATTATATTTATATATATACACAATGGAATCTCGATCGATCTTTTTCCGAATCATCGTTTTCCCGTATGTGTCGTTTGTTTCACCGACATCCGACGATCATATTGCTTTGTTATGTTCCCGGATGTATAGTTTTCGCGCATTTATCGTTCAGTTCAGTCGGTCTCTTAAAAAACGATAGACCGAGATTCCATTGTATATATATATATATATATATATATATATATATATATATATATATATATATGTATGTATGTATGTATGTATGTATGTATTCTTTAAGTTCTTGCAGTGTTTTCCACATAGTTGTTGCATAAACAGTGTGTTTGACATAACCCCATAAAAACAAATCACATGTCGTAAGGTCCGAGGATCTTGGTGGCCATGTGATGAGGGTAAATCACTGTCACCCGCACGTCCCATCCATCGGTGTGGAAGTTCCTCGTTTAAGTAAGCACATACATGCAAAAACCAATTGGATAGGGCTCCATCCTGTTAAAACACAAAACTCATCTCTGTCATTGTCGCCATTTTTTTTATTTCAATCACAGTGTTCTATGGATGTGTTGCCATCTATTGATCGACGGTGGTAAAAAAACTTGGTATATTTTTCGCTAATTTCATGTATCACTTATTGTAATATGTGTAATAGTTTCGAAAATGTAAATTTTTAAAACCCGGTCATTAATTTGTGCTAACCCTGTATAATGATAAAGTTTATATACTAAGGCATATATGTCCTTTTATACCAACATGTTTAGAAACTCTAACTTATACATTAATCACAAACACCTACTTGTGTAAGTGTTCAGCCTAAGGGCCTGTTCACATAGGAGTCCGTTGCGTAGCGTTAAGGAAAAGATGACGTTGAGACGTAAATAAATCAATCATAGGCGTTAAAAATTTCATTGCTAATAGTTTGGAGGCCTATGATTGGTTTATTTTCATCTCAACGTCATCTTTTCCTTAACGCAACGTAACGGACTCCTATGTGAACAGGCCCTAACTCACCAGATATACCACACATAAAATTTAAGTGTTCCTGTCATACCTTTCGGCACTGGTATAGCAAGTGCGCATGCGATGCCTGCAACTATCATAGCAAAGGCAAGGGGCCTCCTGCGGCCGGCGATCCCAATCACCTTCATAGTGACTAGATAAGCTGGAAATTCTACTGCTCCGGATAGGAAAAAGCTCAAATATGGATCTGGAGACAGGTCACCAGTGTTGTACGACAGCCCAAAATAGATGAATGAATTGACTAACCTGGAACGAAGAAAAATGAGTAAAGCAATTTTTATAGAGGACGGAGATTCTCACAGAATGTCTCAGTCATTACGAGAAGAGATTTTACGTTATCGATGAAAGGTGATTAAGGGGACTGTTAGGACTCAAAACTCCGTCTGTAAATGTTTGTCCCTATAAACGGGGAATTTTGGTTTTACTCTCCTTGCGGGAGGGAAATATTATATATGTGTATGTCACGTGTTAAAACGAAAGTAACTTGTTGTCGCGTGGGAGATCCGATTTGCGCGGCTCTTAGAACCATGTCATGGCTCGACGCAGTCGAGTATAAAAATATCTGGGCGGAATAAATGAAAAGCCGTAAATAATTTCTGTTAGAATACTGTAACTGTACTGATTGTGAACTGTTAATAAATGTGTAGTGTTTCGTAAAGGATACGGAGTCAGATAACTAATTTATGGAACAGGGACAGTGGACCTTCAAACCTAACTTTTTTTGTTTTGAATGAATTTGCTTGAAATTTGATTATGTGATTAGTACCATAGATATGTAAAAGTGGTTAAAATTTAAAGATGCAACATTAATAATTTATGAATTATGAATTATTAATAATATTAAAAATTGTTCTAATTAAAAATGTTCAATGCGCATTTTTTTTGTATATAATATGATGATTTTTATTTACATAGATACCTTATAGAACTAACAATTAAATTTACTGCTTATTTTAAGCATTCATTAAAAATATAATGAGAAAAAAATAATTAAAGTGAAAAACACCCTTTTTATTACACAAAATACCTATAAATCATCTTTTCAAGTACGAAATTTAGAAATTCTGAGCTACGAAGCATACTTTTTTTCAGCAAGACTTATTTGATATACGGCTAAGTATATAAAACTTAAATTTCAAAGCAATACGATAATTAGAAATGCACCTGGAGCAGTTTGAATATTTGTATGACATGAAAATTTTTATTTTGAGAAAAACACATTTAAAGTTATTGCTATTAGTAACCACATAATATCTAAATTAAATACAAATGCCTATAACTAGGAAAGTAATCACAGAAATTAAAAATTCTTTTTGCAACACATTCCTACTCGTCCGCAGTTTCACAATTCAATAAAATAAAAAAATCGAATTTTTGGACAAATTTCACAATTTTGAAAGTCCACTGTTCCCTTAAAATTTAATCCCGTTTAGACAGTGTTAATATAAGAACTGACAGTACGCTTTAGGATCTGTGCTTAACCTTTTGCGACACGCTCTATTAAAATACAACTGAAATTTGGAAAAATGTTGTATAAAGGGTCAGATGCACTTACTTAGATATTTTATACCCCCTCCCCTAAAAAAAAGTTCTACTGGTTATTTTTTTTTACAGGGGAAGGTGGAATACCATTTGTCCCACGATGCAACAACAACATTTCTTACAGCATAGGGGATATTATGATGATAGTTATGCAGTATATAATATAAATCAATAAAAATAAGATATATACAATAAAATACCGTCAACAATTGCTTTAAAATAAATTTTCGATATTTATTACCTACATACACATATATATATGTAGTATATATATATATATATATATATATATATATATATATATATATATAATCACAATTATTTAGAATTATCAATTTTAAAAATTCTATTCGATATCTAAAATGCAGCTCAAGTGAATACAATTTAAAAGGAAAATTTTTTTTTAGTTAGGTGGGTCACTTTTTAACACATCAGGCCGGAAAGGTTAAACTTCTGAAATCTCAATTATAGAAAACTATGATAGTATGCTTTCTAGGCTTGGGCGTTTTAAAAAAGATCTACGATTGTGCTAGCCGAGGAAATTTAATGAATAACACCTCATAAATTACAATTATGTGAAAGTATGTGCTTCCTAAGTCTAATGTTTGAAATATCCACGATTGTGCTAGCCGGGGAAATTGTATGAATAAAACAACGTTTTATGGATAAAATCTGTATAACTACCAATAACATAAAACCATGAGTTTATGCTGCCTAGGCCTGAATGCCTCAAAAAATCTATGACTCTGCTAGCCAACGAAATTTTTTTGAATAAAAAACGCTTTATGGATAAAACCTCTGAAATTGGAATTATATAAACGTAAGGGCCTCCTAATCCTGTTAGCGCTATAAAGATCTACGATTGTGCTAGTAGGGGAAGTTTTTTGGATAAATTTTCTAAAAATTACCAATTGTAGAAAAGTATGAGAGTGTGCTTCCTAAGCCTGGACGTCTTAAAAAGATCTACAACTGTGGTAGCCGAGGAAGTTTTCAGTTCTTCGCTCCTCAGCAGCAATTTATCCACTTCAGAATGCGTGAAATCCTCAGACATGCCGTTCTTCTTGCAGGCCTTTAGAACGACTCGCCGGAGGGCCTCCCGATCGTGTCGAATCAGGAGCCATCGTGGAGATTCTGGAACCAACCTGTCAAATATGAACAACAATATCAGAATTTAGCTGGGAAGAGGGGAAAAATACCGTATTTTTCCGACTATAACGCGCACCTATAATTTTAATCTAGATTTTATAAATTTTAGGTATATTCTCCATATAACGCACACCCATTTCTTGACGAAGATACCTGAAATGTGCTTGTATTATGCTCTTATCTTTTGAAGTCATTCATTCGAAGGATTTTACCAGGATTTCGAACAATGGTATACTGAATTCATAAGCGATAAGGGGAACAATACGGGTGTGCGGGGGAAAAGCATGAGGGAGTAAATAATCCCTGGTGCCTTAAAGAATCCAAAAAGTCTTTTAGTTTGGGACATGTTCATATCCCATCTAACGGATAATACAAAGAAATCGATGAAAGAGTGCAACACAGACCTGGCAGTTATTCCAGGCGGATTAACGCCATTAGTTCAGCCTTTAAATGTGTGTATCAATAAACCATTCAAAGGAAATTTAAAACGACAGTGGAACACGTGGATGTTTGAAGGTGAAAACACATTTACAAAGGAGGCCACATGCGTCATGCCAGTCTAGAAATAGTGTGTAAGTGGATAATAAAAGCACGGTATGAAATTAAACCTGACATGATTCAAAAGTCATTTAAAAAATATAGTAATCTAACAATCTAGATGAAACGGAAGATAATTATTTATTTATGGATCAGAGTAACTTTGATGGTGAAGAGGAAACAGAATTCGACCTGAAGATATAACGGACATGTACCTGAAGATATAACGGAAGACGAATATGACGAACTATTCATATTATCCGATAATTAAATTTTTTAAGTTCATAAGGTGTGTCATTTCTTTTAAAAAACAGCATTTAGGTACATGTAGAAATCTAACTTTTTTATTCTCATCTTTTCCTTATTTTTAAATCTATCATCTTTATTATTACGCGCTATCTATCATTATTACGCGCACCCGTAAATTTAGATTTTATTTTTTGTATTAAAAGTGCGTGTTATACACCGGAAAATATGGTATTCAAAATACATCATATCAGTAGCCACTGTAAGGGAGATTGTCTGTCAGTCAAAGAAAATGTATTCCAAAGGGGTTTTTGTAAAGAGAGACAACTGGGAGAGCTTCTTTATGGTTTTGTACCAGATACCATTATAGAGATACAAGAACTAGTTGGTCGGTGTAGATGGGTTCATCCAGTTCCAAGTACTCACAGGCTTTTGTGACTGTTGTCCACAAAGCTATTTGCATCTCATGCCAATCCTCAAGAATAGTTACACTATTCAAAATCATATTATGAAGATGTGCAACTCTCAACAGATCATAAAATTATCTCAAGATGATTTTATGATACGACTAACAGATCGGTTTTGAAGCCCCCTTAAATCAATCAGGTTACATTGGCCAAAGCTCTGTTAGACTAGGGAATAATCATGGCCTAAGCTAAATGTATATCTAATTGTAAGTCAGCGTTTCAAGAACAGCTTACAGGTCAATTAAAGCGATGAAGACAATAAAACATCATGAATGACAAAGAAATTCAGGAATCAACCCTTGGCTTGGGAAATTCTGAACCAGAAGAATTTGCATTGTTAACGAAATGTGAAATGAAATGTCATGATTGGAGTGACATAACTAAAGTGCCGAATCACAAGTTATTGAATAAGCAGCTTTAAAAATATTTTTTTTAAAGTGGACTTACCAGAATACAGAAACGAACAGCAACTTGGGCAACGTGAGTGCTAACTGCATCCAGAACCAATCCCTAATTATCCAGGCCACGGCTGGAAGACTGATAAACGCTAGGCACCATCCGAAGTTTATAGCAACACCTACCGTAGAACGATAGCTCGGGCTGACCATTTCCAGCACTGTAATCGAAGATGAAAAATAAATAAATTATGGAATATTATAGATTCAGTTCAGTTTAGTTTAGATTTTCGGTAATACAACCCCGTCACTCAAATTTTGACCGTTTCCTAAAGTCAAGGACTTAAGCTGGGGGAGGGGTAGAGACATAAAAGTTTTAAAATGTGAAATTTAAAGAAACTATCTATCAACAGATCAATTAGTAACTATTCGTCTGTTTATTCAAGTTACCAGATGTATTGAACTGTTATAATAATTCCTTTGGAAAATGGGAGAGTTAAGCATTGACATATCAAGCATTATAAAGGAATAATACATTGCATAAAAACAAATCAAAATTACCCAGAAAAACATACAAAAGTCCACGCAAGGTGGGTTTTTCTTTTTTCTTTTTTTAATCTGAGATTTGGAATACCCTAGCTAGAGATATATGTTTTCATATTAGATTCCCCCCCAAGACAGTTTGGGTTATTCAGCTTTCGTTGTTTCATGAATGTTCCTTCTCTTTTAAACGAAATAAATACTTTTGCAATTTGATTTCCTGGTTTAAGCCAGAGGATAGGCACTTAATTTCGTAAATTCAGACGCACGGAAAATCCGTAGTTCGTATCACTTAAATTTCTACCACGTCTGTAAATTGCGTCGAGCTTACAAAAGGCAATGTGTGCATGAGGGCAGATAAAATAAATGCTAAGTACAAGAATATCGCACCTCTGCTAGATAAGAAGAGTGTTACATCTCAAAATAGCCATATTTTCAGGAAGAGCTAAAGAAGATACATCTCGAAATTTCCTTTCTTGTTTTATGAATGCCTACGATAATTTTGGGAAAACTTATTGTTTTAATCTCTTCAGAAGGCAAAACTATATACTATTAAAGTTGTTTTCCATTTTTAAGACATGATTTTTAATTTTAATTGCAAGCAATAACCCTCTTCTAGTAACCTCATTTTCTCAACATGGACTGAAAAGCTTGAGGAAATACTGTCATATCTCTATGCCAATGCACAGTCTATCTGAACTTGTCACAAAACAAAGAAGAAACCTTGGTAACATGAACAGCAGGTTAGAAAAAAAAATACAAATTTATTTTCCAAATAAAAACATTTAATTTTCATATAAATTTTAATGAACATTTTTATTACAGGAACTTTTTAATACAACAACATTAGGCACTGACAAAAATCTTATTTTATTCTTCGCGCATCAGCAAGTTCCTCCTCCTAGTTGTGGAAGAGAGTAATAATCTCCATCTAGAGATTGTGTTGGTACTAGGTTTATAACATTACTAGAAGGTAACCCGTCATTTTGACGTCATAATACTAATAATGACGTCCTAATGGAAAAAGTATATGAAAGTTAAAAAATATCCCGAATTATCTAACAATATTGCATTTAATCCACACCTTGTAAAAGCAAACCCTTTCATTATCTTTTATTTATTTAGTTTTTCATGCGATTGGAGTAGTAGACTACCATCCAGTTTTTCACAGCTCACTACGCTATATGAATACTTGAGCTACTTAATTCATTCACATTCAAGTTTGTGTACTTTCAGAATTCATCGCAAAAGTAAACAGATTTTTAAAAACTGTTAAATATACAGCTAAAAGCATCCAATTTTTTTAGTTCTGAATGTTTTATAGAAAAATAGGCTGAACAAACGTGATTTGGTGGAGAAGATATTAGTTTTTAGGTAAGAAAAAATTCTGATCCACATCTGAAATTGAAATTAAGCCTAACCGGATGTTTGTTTACTGAGGGCTTCAATTGAAAGATGAGTACAGCCCGGAAGTGTTATACAGAGACAACGGCTATTATATATATAACTAGTAGGTAACCCGTCATTTTGACGTCATAATGGAAAAAGTATATGAAAGTTAAAAAATATCCCGAATTATCTAAAATATTGCATTTAATCGACACCTTGTAAAAGCAAACCCTTTCATTATTTTTTATTTATTTAGTTTTTCATGCGATTGGAGTAGTAGACTGCCATCCAACCCGTCATTTTGACGTCATAATACTAAAAATGACGTCATAATGGAAAAAGTATATGAAAGTTAAAAACTTTTTTTACAGTTCACTTCGCGATTCATTCACATTCAAGTTTATTTACTTTCAGAATTCATCGCAAAAGTAAACAGATTTTTAAAAACTGTTAAATATACAGCTAAAAACATCCTTTTTTAGTTCTGAATGTTTTATAGAAAAATAGGCTGAACAAATGTGATTTGATGGAGAAGATATTTGTTTTTAGGTAAGAAAAAATTCTGATCCATATCTGAAATTGAAATTAAGCCTATTTGGCGGTTTGTTTACTGAGGGCTTCAATTGAAAGATGAGTACAGCCCGGAAGTGTCATACAGAGACAACGGCTATTATATATAGGATTCGAGAATGATAAGCACTTCTTATAGAGCATTCTGGTGCAATTATCTCAAAATCGAAAATTTCGGAGATGTAACCCTCTTCTAGCAGAGGTGCGATATTATTATTTTGGAAAAAACCAAACGTCATAATGAATTCATAATGAATGAGGCAGATTAATCGCTCCTATGGCCCCGTGATAAAATGATGAATAACTAATCAAAAATGTTATGACTAGTCAAAATATGTTATGACTAATCAAAATAATTACTCTTCTGTCTTATAGGAAGGTATGGAAACCGTTGCTTTGCTTAGCAGAGAAAATGATCTAATGAGAGACAGGAAGATGTAAAGTGCGTAGAAACCAGAAATTTTTAAATTTCAATTAAAGTTTCTCTGATTCATGCTGCTCACATTTTGCTGACAGTTGATGTCAAATACTCCTTATCCGCACAATAATTTATAGGAGTGGCAACTTGTTCTGTCCTATTGGCGTAAACCCTCTACCCTATAGATTATTCAGGTTTTAAGAGTAAGGAAGAGTTATACCTGTCCGCTCAAAAATTCACCACCCCTATCAATAATATATGACATACTCGTATATGGCATAAAAGAAAGACTTTTACTTTACTAATTCATCATAACCTCAAAAAGCTCGTTGGGAGTTAGTTCCATTGCAGCCGAAAATTATAATAAAAGCCCTTTAAATCCACAATACAAGAATGGTAATTACTTTCTGGTCGGCTAATGTAAATTTTCGCCCCTATAGACTGTTGTGTACTTAAAACTAGCCAAGAATTTTTAACTGTAGGAAAAAAACTAAATTCGCCCCCTCCCCGATTATGTATTATTATGAACATATTAGCCTTTTACCATATTTGTTCTCCAAATTTTCCATTAGCCCCTTGAGTGTACCAATGCCGCTGAAAGATGATAATAAAAGCTCTTTAAATTCATAATCTATATATATATAACAGTTCCGTGACTGGCTGACAGATAACGCACAGACCAAATCGCTAGACCTAAAGGGCTGAAATTTTGCATGACGATTCTTCTTATAGTGTAGGGGGGCACTAAGAAAGATTTTTGAAAAATTCTCAGATTTTCTAAAATTAAATTTTTAAGCTGTTTTTCTAACATTTTAGTTTGCATTTAACATAATAATCTGAGGGTTATAAAATTTATATCACAAGAAAGATCATAAAAGTTTCTTTAAATGAAATCTTTTTCGAATCTTTACCTCCATTTTCTGATTTTTGGCAAATTTTTAAAGATTAATTTTTAGAATTTAATTTATTAAATGCTGATCACGAGATTTCTTTTCATTTTGTTATAATTTAAATTAATTTTGCGTCACGTGCATAACGACGAAATAAATTGAAAATAAAATATTAAAATTCAGTAAAAGATAAAATTTAACCACTAGACTAATTGAGATGGAAGTTTCCTAAGAGTTAAATTCAAATTAGTATGTTTTATGGATATTAAACTAAACCTATATATAAAGCTGCAATTTCCCCTCAAAGTATGCTTCGCCATGACGATAAGTAAGTCTCCAGGCCAAAATTTAAAATACGCTGGCGTAGATTTAAGAGAGAATTATTTCTCCCACGGTTTGTATTACGTAGCTTGCTCACGCGTAAGTTCGCGGACGAGCCTGGTAATATTTGTTCCGCCCAGTTAAGAAACAAAAGATATCGTTTATAAAGAAATCCTCTAAAAAGCAATTTCATTATTCTTTCATTTTAATTGTCCTAAAATGCACTCCGTAGTGAAGCACGGATATTCAGCTAGCAATTTATAAGAGCAGCAGTCAGGAAGCGTAAACCTTCGTATCTATTGATAATTGTGCATTTAAGGCCGTCTGCACACGGAGCAACTCAAAAGAAACTGATAACTGACTCAAATCACAAACCCGTCCGTGATGAGTCGCAACCTTTGTAATTGAATGGAGCCACGCACACGACGCAGCTGGTTACAAACCCGACCGACGGGTTTGTAACCAGCTGCGTCGTGTGCGTGGCTCCATTCAATTACAAAGGTTGCGACTCATCACGGACGGGTTTGTGATTTGAGTCAGTTATCAGTTTCTTTTGAGTTGCTTCGTGTGCAGACGGGCTTAGACTCACTACGAATTATACATGTTGGATCGAAACTTTTTCTCGTCCGTATAGATTATCTTCGACGCATAAGACTTTTTATTTTCAGCTTATTTTTTTTCCACCAGCACCTAGTGAGTGTTAACTCTACTGGAGGCTTCAACTCCTATGAATGAAAACTGAACTATGCATCGGTCCTAAACTCCGTGAGATTTGATCGATAAAAGTGAACTGGTCCATGAAACATTAATTTTATACACATGTGTGTGTGTGTCTCGATGCAAAACGTCTTTTTTTACTTCTAAAGATCAACTTCATCTCACGTTTTTATGAACGACAGACTCCTTTCGAGATGAACATGTGAAATTACATAGGTGTATCGATTTTATATAAACCTCTGTTTCATAACCAGTGGTTCGTGGACCACTGGTTATGAAACAGAGGTCCCCATGAAGTGGTCCTTCAAGTCAGCAGTGATAAAAAAAAGGAATTCAAAACGACCCCAAATTTAACATTATAAAATTGTGAATAAAAAAAATTCCGATTTTTTGTTCAGATTCTAAAAAATTCCTGAATTTTTTTTCCGTTTATGGATGGTTCGAGTAAGAAAAATTTCTCTGTTCTGCTTAAAAGTCCCAAATATATTGTCTGTGACACAGAGGCGCAGCGTCACAGCAATATCGCAACGTCTCAGCAATTTTACATCCAGTAAAGCGAATGCCAGATCAAAAATGTAGTTAATTTTTAAGATTTCATAGGATTCTATGTTTCCTATTGAATCAATTTTGACATTAAATTTGTTCTTGTTATTAAGATTATTTGGAAATTTTTATTAGAGTTATTTATCGAAAATAGTCTGGAAATTTGTATACTCAGAAAACTAAACCCGTTTAGAGGTTTAGATAAACTATAGAGATATAATTTTTATGCATTTTTATTTTATGATTTTTAAAGACGATTTTTAAAGTGTTTAAAGTGAACCACATATGTTTAAAAACTTCAATTTTTAGCCCCAAGGTGCTATTGTTTTCATTTTAACATATTTACGCCTTTGGGTTTTCCCAGAATTTCCTATAATCCAAAATTCCAAATTTCCCCAGAATTTCCTATAAAATCAGTGGCTTGGCCACGTTTTAAATCAATAATACCTCTGTGGGTATTAAAACAATTCAAATGAGTTTTTCTATATATTTCTTGTTATCTATTTTTAGAAAACTCAAAATTATTATTGGCAGCTTTAAAGAAAATGAAAAGTGCAGAAATGAGTAGAACTTCCCTCTATAGAATTTAGTGAAACTTCCTTGGAAAATTTCCAAAACGTATGGGGAAAACCAGAGAGAGACTTTCCCCATCGATCAGAGCGTTTCTCAGCAAACCTCTGAACAATAGCGCGTAACCTCTTATCTGAAACAGTTTTTGCTATTATTATGTTTAAGGAGGGAGATCACCTTTGCACTCGCAAAAATGCAGTGATTTTACTACCAAGCTTAATGTGTTGTCAAACAGTTAATTTGTAATTAATTTAAACCAATTTTTAGGGTGAATTGTACAAAGCTTTATTTATTAGAAACATGGAAATTTGCACACTCAGAAAACTAAACCCGTTTATGCTTCTAAGCGAGTTGTTTGGCAAATGGTCCCTGAAGATTTTTTTTCAAGTGGTGCCTGATCAAAGAAGATTAAGAACCACTGATCTAAACACTAAGGTTTAATGAAGGACGTGCAAAAATACCACGTTAGTTAGTAAGTTTACTTACATATGACAAATGAAACTGTATAAAATCCCGCTCCACCGACGGCGGTGAAGAATCGGAGAATGGCAAACATGGCGAAAGATGGAGCAAAGGCACAAAGGAATCCGGCACAAATGTTTAGGACGTATGAAAAAAGAAGAGTTGGACGACGGCCTACGCTGAAAATAAAAGAAAAGAAACACTATTAGTTACAGCTGCAACAGAAAAAAACCTTTTTTTTCTAATGCAAAAGTACTTGTTCAGAGACACTCACACTGTATACCGAGGAAATTGTTGACAACTTTTTATCTGGGAGCACTATACAGGTGAGGCAACATTGCTTTGTGGATGCCACGTCAGTTTTGATTGAGCCCCCCCCCCCCCCTCCCCAGGGGCGACGTCTGGAGGGCTCACTCCTTATCCCACCCACTGGCCTCGTAGAAGGACTTCTCTGACTACGGATTTAACATGTACATATCCGGCCTGACACGAAGGTATTTAACCCTTTGCGACACGCTATATTAAAATACAACTGAATTTCGGAAAAATATGTTGTAAAAAGGGTAGGACGCACTTACTTAGATATTTTACGCCCCCCCCCCCAAAAAAAAAAAATCTATTGTTTTTATTTTTACAGGGGGAGGTGGGATACCGTATGTCCCACCATGCAACAACGACATTACATACGTCATTGTGGATGTTAGTTATGCAGTATGTAATATAAATCAGTGAAAATAAGATGTGTACAAAAAATGCCGTCAACAACTGCGTTAAAATAAATTATCGATATTTATTACACACATATAATCCCGATTATTTAGAATTCTCAGTTTTAAAAAATTTCCTATTCTGAATACGAAAGAAATTTTTCTTAATATATGAAAAAATTCACTTTAAATTAAAACTAATTTAATATAAATAATTCTTGAAAATGATTCAACAACTATGAATTAGGGTATGATTAATATCATATATATATTATATATATATATATATATTATATATATATATATATATATATATATATATATATAAATAAATATATATATATATATATATATATAAATATATATATATATACATATATATAGTATATAAAATCTCAGCAGATGGTCTACAGTCCTCGGGGAAATTCGGCATGCGAATATTTACTACATTCTTCCCCCCAAATCGATACCTGATGGTCAGTTTTAATCAGTTCAAATAACTTGGTTTAAGGTTCCTCCATATTACATACTGTGTCTTATCTCTTTGTAGTTATACTGTGTCTTAATCCAAAGTGGGGGGGGGGGGGGCATGAACTTCCTCTTCAGTAATCCTTTCACGGGATGCAATTATTCCTTCTCCATCTGACCCAGAATCCGACAAACGTGATTCCACAGATTCCGTTTTCCTTAGAAGCACTAAGTAACGCTCCTGGGTGGCCTCTGTTGAGAATTTTCGCAGAAATTGTTGCAATGTCTACCGTGAAATCGCTTTTCTTAGAAGGACTTTCTCCCCTTTTGTCCTGTGTGACCTGTGTTGTTCGCCACCTAGTTCTATACCTCTAAATAAGGCACAACCATTAAAATGGCTGAAAACTAATCAAAACTAAACGGAAAAAAACTAATTCTATAACAGAGTAAAATTGCAGTGCTGCCATCTATCGGTGAAAAACTGAAATGTGTGGTAGGACCGTTTTTGACACACCTATTTCAAGTGAAAAAAAAAGTTTAAAAATGTTATATATGTTATCTCTTTTTGTTTAGAAAATTAGCTACAGCAATGAAAATTAATTAATAACATTTTATATAGATATAAAAAATAATTAATAATTAATAATAGTCCATTTTTATATAGCAGAAAAAGCACTAAAACTCGTTTTAATTCGATAAAAAAGATTACCCTACCACATTATTAAAAATAATTCTTAATTAATTATGAATTATCTGCTAAAACATTCTCCTATTAGTTATATAATATAATTAATAAGAGAATAATTATATAGAAGATATAGCCCACTAAAGCCTTTTTCTCAAATTGTCAATTTTTATTTAAAAATAACCCCCTCCCAAAAAAAGGTTTAGTTAAATTATAGAGAAATAATTTTATGCATTTTTATTTTGTGATTTTTAAAGACGATTTTTAAAGTGTTTAAAGAAAACAACATGTATTTGAAAATTTCAATTTTTAGCCCCAAGGTGCTATTGTTTTCACTTTAACATATTTACGCCTCTGGCTTTTCCAAGTTCCCAGAATTTCCTATAAAATCAGTGGCTTGGGACGTTTTAAATCAATAGCAACTCTGTGGGTATTAAAACAATTCAAACGAGTTTTTATATATACTTCTCGTTATCTATTTTTAGAAAATTCAAAAATATTATTGGCAGCTTTAAGGAAAATGGAAAGTACAGAAATGAGTAGAACTCTCTTCTATAGAATGCAGTGAAACTTTCTTGGAAATATTCCAAAACGCATGAGGAAAACCAGAGAGAGACTTTCCCCCCTCGATCAGAGCGTTTCTCACCAGAACCTCTAAACAATAGCGTGTGACCTCTAATCTGAAAGAGTTTATGCTATTATGTTTAATTATTCTTGCATAATCTCAAGTCAATGAAATGAAGTCAAGTCAATGAATGAATTCAGTGAAACTTTCTTGGAAATATTCCAAAACGCATGAGGAAAACCAGAGAGAGACTTTCCCCCCTCGATCAGAGCGTTTCTTACCAGAACCTCTAAACAATAGCGTGTGACCTCTAATCTGAAAGAGTTTATGCTATTATGTTTAATTATTCTTGCATAATCTCAAGTCAATGAAATGAAGTCAAGTCAATGAATGAATTCAGTGAAACTTTCTTGGAAATATTCCAAAACGCATGAGGAAAACCAGAGAGAAACTTTCCCCCCTCGATCAGAGCGTTTCTCACCAGAACCTCTAAACAATAGCGTGTGACCTCTAATCTGAAAGAGTTTATGCTATTATGTTTAATTATTCTTGCATAATCTCAAGTCAATGAAAGGAAGTCAAGTCAATGAATGAATTCGGTGACTTGTTTAATTATTCTTGCATAATCTCAAGTCAATGAAATGAAGTCAAGTCAATGAATGAATTCAGTGAAACTTTCTTGGAAATATTCCAAAACGCATGAGGAAAACCAGAGAGAGACTTTCCCCCCTCGATCAGAGCGTTTCTCACCAGAACCTCTAAACAATAGCGTGTGACCTCTAATCTGAAAGAGTTTATGCTATTATGTTTAATTATTCTTGCCTAATCTTTGAGAAGGAATCATTAAATTTTCAAGATTGCCAGTAGCAATGGAATTAAATACATTAAAATCTGTATTATAAATCTAAAACTTCTAAAAGTTTCTAAATGTCTAAATCATATTTATGACAAAATGTAAGCGCTAGAAATTTTGCTACTGTTTAACAGTTATTAACAATTAGCTTTTAATGTCATAGACTAAAGAAATTTTGCATTTTTGTTTTGTTTTACCGTAAGGTATTTTATTATCCAAAAAACCTATTTGATGGATAATCATCGAATTCCTCCTCTGTATTCCCTTCTCTGAAATACCTGAGATCTCTAAAAGAAAAACAATGTATTACGCAGTCAAAGGTACAGTAAGAACAGAGAAATTTGAAAGGAACTCACCTGTCTGAGAGCTGGCCAAAGACTAACACAGCGACTAGGTATCCAATGTTATATATGGACTTGGAAAATGAAATTAACCACTCTCGATCACAAACGAGATTCCACTGGAAGGGAAAATAACAAAAAAGAATCATTAAAACAGTAGAAAAGAGCATTAAAATACTAAAAATCTGAAAGTTTTGAAAATAGCACTGATTTACAAAATCATCCTTTCGGTATATTATATATACAGTGAAACTAATCTAGCCGGCCACCCCTCTAAACGGCCATATTTTGTTTAGAACCGATTAAAGTCTCCATACAGCCATTATTATGGAAGAGACCCCTTTTCAGGACCATCCTTCAAAACGGTCACTTCTTTTCGGAACCATTACTGGAAGTCATAGAAAAGTTTCCATATATATATATATATATATATATATATATATATATATATATATATATATATACAGTGGAATCTCGATCGATCGTTTTCGGATCCATCGTTTTTCCGTATATGTAGTTCATTTTATCCAGTCCCAACGATCATATTGCTTTGTTATGTTCCCGCATCTATCGTTTTCCCGCATTTATCGTTCATTTCAGTCGGTCCCTTGAAAAACGATAGATCGAGATTCCACTGTATATATATATATATATATATATATAGGGAAACCAAATACCCAATCAGCCTAACGCGATGCAGTCGACAGTGCCTGTATAAGACAACAGGTGTCTGACGAAGGTGTTAGATCGGTTCCTGCAGGTACAATGGCAGGTTATCACGATTTATGTGACTTTGAACGTGATGTAATTGTCAGCGCACGACAGATGGGACATAGCATCTCCGAGGTAGCGATGCAATTTGGATTTTCGCGCACGACAATTTCACGAGTGTATCGTGAATATCAGGTATCCGGTAAAAACCTCCAATCTCCGACAGCGGTGAGGCCGGAAACAGACCTTGAAATAACTGGACCGTCGATGACTGATGAGAATACTTAAACGAGATAGACGTGCAACACTTCCTCAAATTGCGGCGGATTTCAATGCTTTCAATGCTAGGGCATCAACAGCGTGCGAACTGTCAGCGTGTGTCAACGTGCGAACTGTTCAACGGAGCGTCTTTGATATGGGCTTTCGGAGCTTCAGGTCCATTCGTGTACCGTTGTTGACTGCACGGCACAAAGCTTTATGCTTTAGACTGGGCCCGCCAACACTTCCATTGCACTGTTGATGATTGGAAAAGCATTGCCTGATCTGACGAGTCTCGTTTCCAATTGTATCCGGCGGACGGACGTGTACAAGTATGGAGACAAGTTCATGAATCCAATGACCACATATGTCAACCGGGGATTGTTCAAGCTGGTGGAGCCTCTGTGATGGCATGGGCGTGTGCAGTTGGGGTGATATGGGACCCCTGATATGCCTAGAGACGACGCTGACAGGTGACGGGTACATAAGCATCCTGTCCGATCATCTACACCCATTCATGTCCATTGTGCATTCCGACGGTCTTGGACAATTCCAGCAGGACAATGCGACAGCCCCTCCCCGTCGAGAGTTGCAACCGAGTGGCTCCAGGATCACTCCTCTGACTTTAGCCACTTCTATTCTCCACCTAAATCCCCAGACATTACTGCAGACCTCCCTTCAGAAGAGACCTGAGACCGGTTTTAAGGTTGCTGCCTCGGGGAGGTCGATTCTCAAAATGAGGGGTCGGGATAATCAACACCCCAGTACCATTTCCCGCGGAAAGTATTTATCGCTCTTTAGGCATTAAGAAAATTATGAAGGTTTTAATTATTTAGGCTTTAAGAAAACCGTCGCATGTTTTGATTTCCATTTTCATGTAATCAACATATTTTGGGACTTTTTACCCTGCATCGTATTACTTACTATTTCCCGAAGTAATGTAAGGGAGTTTCAGAAAACCTGAATAAAATTTAGAGTCATGTTTATTTTTATAAATACTGGATCATACACAAATTTATTATTATAGATACAGATTTCAAGTATTTTGGTTTTGCAACTGTTATCTTTTCTTTCGCCAAAGGAGACACGATCTTTTTCGGTAATCATTTAAGGGTCTTACTTTTTTACTGAAGGTGCAATTTAGCATCATGTCACATTTAATTTTATTTCTCATTCCCTATAAAACATAAATACATGAAATTTTTGTCACTGAAAGCTTAATATATGTTGTATGTAGAATAATTATTTCAATGTTCTACCACTGGTGTTTTAATTAATTTTCTATTTTAAATTTTGATGAAAATTTTAAAATTGTGTTTTGGCTTGCATCCATTGCGCGCAAGACTGTAGCAAAATTATTGGTTTTAGATTCCCAAAAAATATTGATAAAGTTGTAAAACTAATGTATATTTAACGTATACTCCATTTTTAAGCAATTAAAAACTTAAATTTTTTAAATTTAAATTAAAATTACAAAACTTTGAAATAATGCATTTTTTTATTGAAAACATGCTAATTTTAAATAATTAATGCAATTAAAAATACTAAATTTGAAGTATACATTATTCCTTGCATCAAAATAAACGTATTCACCAAGTTTTATAGAAATTGCTTTATCAGTTTCTTTATCAGTCAAAAAATGACTGCAAAAAAGACACAACTCTAGTATAATTTTACCCCAATTTCCCCCTCCAAATATCGGAATAGAACTGCACTTTAAAAGCGCCGGCCTTAGTTATTGCGGGGCCCAACTGCAGAAATTGCGATAAAAATATAATGTACAGATATTTTGATAAAAATATAATTACACACTGGCCTGTGGCCGCCTTGTGGTACAGCGCGCTGGCTTTCGGTGCTGAGGGTGCTCGGATCGAATCCCGGCGTTGCGCCAATGAAAATGCCTCCGTTTATGTCGTCCCTTTATAGAGGGGGTAGTGCTGGTCCGCTTATATGGCACCCCCATAATAAAATATTTGAAAGTGGTGTATGTCCACTTTATAAAAATGAGTTAACGGTGATTTTAGTAAGATATAGACACCTTTTTTTCGTACGATTTTTTCATAAAGTAAACAAAAGAATTTTGGCTATAAAATGTTATCGCAAAAAAATTTCTTTTAAAGTGGAATAAGTCCATTCCTAATAATTATAATAAAATCAACTTCCTTATTGCAATTATTATTGATTAGTACGACTTCAGCATACACTATGCTTTAGCATATATTACTTAGCTAGTGTCTTAAAAACAACATCGTTAACAAGATAACGGTATTATTGTTCTGATTAAGTGTTCAGAAGTAATTTCCCTGATTTTGTTTGGTTTTCTTTCGCAATTCCTACCGTTTGGTTTGTGTTTCTTATACTAATAGATTGCAGCGCGATTATTATTTAAATATTTTTATTAAAGCAGAAAATCAAAGTTTTAGATAAATAACATTTAATACAGTTGTTACAATGAGTTCACATACCTATAAAAAAGACGATAATATGTCAATTTGGTCTGATAGTGATGTTGGTAAGTAAGAGTTTACATTAAAATATCCATTTCACTGAAGCTAATGTATATAAAAATATGGACTTGAATTTCCACTTGTTTTTATTTTTTATAATATGTTATTTTTGAAAGTGGTATAAGTCCATTTGGAGCTAAAAAAATCGTTTATTTTTTAAATAATTTTAATAATTATTATTTCATAGTAAAATTTAAAAGGTGTATAGTGTTAAAAACATCACTCGAATTGATTAACGTTTGGCAATATTTTTAAATTCACTCAAATACAAACCTTTAAATATCTCGATACGTGAAAAAATGGACTTATGCCACTTTCAAAAATAACAGCTTATATGTTAAAGCCATTTCAGTTTAGACATATTTTTAATTTTCCAGATCAAATAGGTTCAACTGGCAAGGTCGGCCCTGCCCTTTAAAGTGTGCTACCCTAATGACCTCTTCTAATCAAAATTCACAATTAACTTTATCAACACTCTAAAATTTTCCCATTTTCCGCAATTTGAATAAGGAAAATTTTCTTCAAACTTTAATTTCCCCCTCTTTGAAATATTTTCTCATAACTTGGTTTTTGTTAACTTTTAAACTGGCCAAAAATATGGCTAATAAAAACGGGAAAGATGTTTTGCTTGGTTGCAAATTTATACCTTGGAAAATAGACTTCAGAAATGAGCATTTAAACATTTCAGATTATACAGCACATCACGGCAGTTAATATTCCAAAAGGTATAATAGTTCCAATAGGTAATATAGTGTTTAAAATTTCCTTTCAATTGAAACTGCAGATGTGTCTTTCTCCCCATCTGTTTCTTCTAAACACTGCGTTTTCTTTAGACTAACCATTGTCAATAGGCAGAAAAACACCCGTTCGACTCTTCCTTGGGACAAATGCCGATATTTGGCGAAAAGTGGGGGATGTTTGGTGACAATCTCTTCCTCTCTCGTTGGCCTTCGCTTTAACGTTCCACCCCTCATCAAAGAAGAACTCTCCCCGAGTGACGAGTTTCTCAGGGATCTTCTCTTCAGAGGTCGACTGTAACATTATTGAGCATATCTGGGATGACTTGCAACGTGCTGTTCAGAAGGTTACAGTCGACGTAAGACATCCGCAGTTGAAATACAACAGAAATTTTTATCCTACCTAGAATCGAACCTTTTATACATCTACTGGATGCGCAGTTCTGATGCGCTGAAGCCTCCGCTATTCATTCGTTCGACACCAAATTTAAATCATTAGTATGTTCGGTCGAAATATCTTTGCATACGAAATTTCCTAACAAACGGACAACTGCTTGATGCGTCTTTTTTCTTGTTACAGAGTGTATTAAGGTGCCTCTTATTTTCGTCAACAATTTATACCAGCCTTTTGAGAAAGGACATCTTTTATGTTGATGTGTAAATGAGTCAAAAATGACCAAGCAATCAAACGAAAATCCTACCTCAGTAGGAATGTAGTCCAGTCCTACCTATGGCAAAAAATTCTTAGTTTGGAAAAAAACTTGCAGCTTGTGTAGAAAGTAGGGCTGTATGAGAAATAATTAAAAGTTTAATTTTTTTCACTCTCTCAGAAATTTTATTCAAAGTACTGGATTAAATATATAAAAAATTTAAAATGATTTGAACTTACAAGATTTAAATAACTAAGCTTTTTATCGTATTACAGCGTAACCGATCCTACAATTAAGTAGGCATTAAAAATATTTAATATGTGGGATAATCTGTTAGTACGATTTTCATTAAGACATTTTAAGATAATAACTTTTATAAATAGTCTGCAAAATATTGGTCAAATCTATCAAACAGCAAAACATTTTTGTATATTTTGTTTATGAAACCCTTTGCATAATTCATGAAAGTAGTTTTAATAACTCTTAAATATTTTAACTGTCCGTATTATTTTAACAATGATTTGGCGATAGCAAATCCTTTCATAAAGTTTCGAAATATTGTTTAACCAACCGTACAGAAACCTCCTTTAAGACACTTCTGACAACATATCAATTTTTCTCTCGGGCTATCGGAGAAAGCATTTCCTTGTTTACCCCCATTTAATGCATACAATTTATAAATGATTAACACGAGGTATTACCTAGGAATTTCACTAGACATTAGAAATCACGTGGAGGCTTAAATATTTTATAAGGCAAATATAAAATATTCTAAAATATAAAATATAATTCAAATATAAAATATAATTTTAATACATTTTCTTCAGCATTTTTCATCGCAATACCTTAATGCCGATTGATAATTCGGTTTCTTTACTAGAACTTACCGAGATTTCGGAATTCGTATGAAAGAGCTGAAAATTTTGTTTCTTTCATATGAAATGCCTTGACGCTTAAAGACGGAAAGAAAAATTTTCCAAAGGTATAAAGGTACATTCTTATGTATTAATGAATGTAAGAAGAATATTATGATAAATATTATATGCTTGTACACACACAGATAGATAGATAAGCAAAAATACACAGATTTAGAAATACGAAGTAGAAGTATATTGGAGTCGAATTATATTATAGGTCGATATTGGAGTACATAAGTTTAATTATGAATAGAGGGCGCGGTAGCCCGGTTGGAAAAGCATCGAGCCAGTGATATGAGGATTGCGGGTTCGATGCTGGTCGCTGACAAAATCCACAGCCGTGTTCACTAATGATAGCCGGTGACCGTAAAATCTGTCGTGGCTGCAATGTCCTCCAAGTCCTCAAATTTACCTCTGCAGGTTCGGGGTCAAGTGTTCCGAACTCGTCACTTGTTCTAAATTACGGTACCGGCTTGTAGGGGGTAATGCTGGCCACCTATACGGTGCCCCCTTAAGGCTGCTATGTACTAACCCTATTGGATTCGCTCACCTCAATGTTAACCTATGGAGAAAATTTGTCCACGGATTGCCGACTTGGATTCAAAGATTTAAAAATAATTCTACTCCGCCATAGAGAAAGAAATTTTACATTTGTGTACATTTTTCATTTTTTTAAATGCAATTAATATTTTTAAAATTTAAATTATTCGGGGAAATATCTGGTATAGTGTGTTTTAAACGCTCATAAATTCCTTCGGTGGACGAAATTTATAAAATGAATCCTGTAGCGCTTTGCAGAAAAGTTCAGGCTATCTGACAATACCAATTTTATTTGATTATCAGCATTTATGTACCTGTAAATAGTTGACAAAAATATATTTTAAATAAAAAATTTTAATACAGCGCTTAACCCCCCTATAGAGAGAGAGCTATTACAATCCCTCAAAATGTCAATCCTAGGGGGGGTGGAATTCTCGAACTATCAACTGGACTCCTCAGCACCACAACAGTCTGCAAAAAGAGGAAAAGGGAAATACGATATTTGTTTCTTAGTACATAGCAGCCTTAAATGAATGGCCAGCAGTCTCACCCTTTACTGTGAACAAATGGCATCATAGCCAATCATCCGGGCATTTGTAATTAATAAATTATGAATAGATGATGATTCCTATTTAAAGGGCAGAAGGAAGATGTACATAGATTTTTCATTTCGTTCTTCTCACTACTCTATGTCATGAAATAAATGCTAAATAATCTGAGATGTTACTTCCAATGAGATTGGTAAGTTTCTGCCATCTTTTACTACACTAGGGTCAAACAGACCAAGATATTCAGTTTAGAACCAATTCCGAGCGACAGCGGGGATTGAACCTACAGACTCTACCTCCGAATTCCCTTTTGTAAAGCAACATACATTGCACCAGTAATTGGTAAGTAATCTATTAGATACGTATGATTTTCCCGATACAATACGAGCTATTCGCACACTTCCTTCACCCGTGTTTTACTTATTTTACACTCTTAGAACGCCCTATTCCCCTGCTATAGTATCATTGAACAGATAAATACTGGTTCAACATTCCTCATCCGAAATGTCGGAAATCAAAAATATTTCAAATTCCGTAATATTTGCATGTACAAAGGTAGATATCTAAGGAAAAGAACCCTGGTTAAAACACAAAATCCACTGGAGTTTCATCTAAATTTTGCTTTCACTGCCTAAAGTTTATTTCAGTAATTTTTTTCGCGTGAAACAAAGTTTTTGAGCCTTAAACCGTCGAGTAGCTAAAGGTGGTCATACACGTACGCGGAGGAAATCTTAAAGGATGACGTCTGCGGGATTTCCTTGAGGATCTCCTCAATTGAATCCTCGCTCGCACGAATGCAACACTTGCGCACACGTTTCAGTTGGAATTTCGAGGACTGTGCAGTCCGCCACCGATCTCAAGGCTCTCACACACACAATGGGAAAAATCTTGAAGGTTTGGACTGCGCAGTCAAAACCTCAAAGATTTCCTCTACGTGTATGGGTACACGTAGAGGAACTTAAGACTCAGATTCTTTAAGACTCAGATGACTGTAAGTACAAATGACTGTTGTTTGACTTTACCGTATTCGCCTATCAAACGTTCCCCACTCACAACTCAAAATGTCCTTTAAGAGTCTCACTTTCCTCACTATAGATAAGCATCAACGCATCCAACTACTGATAGGAATATCAGCAGCTCTTTTATAAATTTTCAACATTATTTTTAGGTCTATTTAGCGCTTACGTAGTTATAACCATTGTCCGCAAATAACCAACTGATTAACCAAAATATCATTGTTCCGTAGAGCATCGACTAAGCAAAACACTTGGAGAGTAAGTAATGCACGTAATTAAGGCGCTGGTAACCAGCAGAATGTCTAGTCTGTACCGGGAGATACAAGTGACTGTATCAATGAGATAAAGAGTGGAATTTTCTATTTGGGATGTCGCTCCAGCTCTCCAAAATGCTACGGATTTATGGGCATTTCGAATATTGGATTTTCGGGTGAAGTATGATAAGGAGAGCTAAAAAAAGTAGCATTTACCTCATCAATGTTCGAATTGCTTTAGTTTTTTTCCATCATATTGTACACGCTTCACAACAATGTATCCAAGGAATATACAAGACCTACGTTAATGAAAGGTGAATCGTTTCAGTCCGAATGGGTCTCAAGTTTCTTACTGAGGGTAATATATATATATATATATATATAGTTTGCGTGTGTGTGTAAGTAATAATTCGGACAAACTATCTAAATTTAACATAATTATCAAAATCATACATTAAACTAACTTAATTTTAATATTCTCTAATTTACCAAATTGACCCGCGAGCGACAAATATCCAAATTCCTTTTATACTCTAGCCCTATTTTCCGAGACTAAATATGTATGTTCACGGTCCCGAGAAACTTGTGATGTCACTCCAGATCTCCAAAATGTTACGGATTTAGTGTCATTTTGAATATCGGATCTTCGGTTGAATCATGATAAGGAAAGTTAAAAAAAGTAGGATTTACCTCGTCAATGATTGTAGATGGATAAAAAGAGGAATTGTACTCCCAAGATGTGCACTTTAGAAGGTCACTCTCGTGGACGGTTTCGTTCTCAGGCAACCTCCAGTAGGGTGTCACGTGACATCGACTGTCCAGACTGAGGTGAGGAGGAGGAGCACTTAGGTTCCTCCACTCCTCCACTGTAACATTGAGGTGCTGCGGCCTCGAGCACCAGAATTCCACTCCGGTGGGGGCCATAAAGGTCATCTGGAGATTGTGCCATGCAGATGGTATTGAGGCAAGAAACAGCAAGACAAAAATGTCCCTCTGCCATGGTCCATAACCACCGATGATATCACTGATTTCGATTGCCTCCTCTGGGACTGGTGAACACTCCGAGTCAGTAGAGCTGACATCTATAGCTTCTTCTGGAATGTGAGAATTCACGGAGGAGGAGTCCGAAATGTTGGGCACAGACGATAAGTTCTCTGAGTCCTTAGATCGCCACATGGTCATGAGGCACTAGAGGTGGTACAAAGGCGCGGAGGATGTCCTATATGGGCACCGTCATGATCTGAAAGAGGAAGTAACAAAACATATTACTCTCATGAAATTCTGCATCCTATATTCGTACAAAGGCATGTATATAGGCTGCTTTTATCGGTTTGTTGAAGAACAGCAAACATTTTTGCAAATCAAACTGATCTTTAAGGCTGCAATGTACTAACCCCGTTGGATTCGCTCATCTCAATGTTAACCTATGGAGAAAATTTGTCCACGGATTGCCGACTTGGATTCAAAGATTTTAAAAAAATTCTACTCCGCCATAGAGAAAGAAATTTTACATTTGTGTACATTTTTCATTTTTTTAAATGCAATTAATATTTTAAAATTTAAATTATTCGGGGAAATATCTGGTATAGTGTGTTTTAAACGTTCATAAATTCCTTCGGTGGACAAAATTTATAAAATGAATCCTCTAGCGTTTTGCAGAAAAGTTCAGGCTATCTGACAATACTAATTTTATTTGATTATCAGCATTTATGTACCTGTAAATAGTTGACAAAATATATTTTAAATAAAAAATTTGGGGGCAGTGCTTAACCCCCCTACATAGAGAGAGCCATTACAATCTAACAAAATGTCAATCCTAAGGGGGGGGGGAATTCTCGAACTGTCAATTGGACACCTCCCACCACAAGAGTCTGCAAGAAGAGGAAAAGCGAAATACGATTTATTTTCTTAGTACATATCAGCCTTAATAAGAAAAACAGAAAATATACGAATTATATGACCAAAATTTAAAAAAGTATCAAAATTTATCCTGATAAAACTTAACAATTCTGTAAAGAGATTAAATAGTGGTAAATGCAGAAGGATAAAACTTAACAATGCTTTTAAGAGATGCAAATAGTGGTAAATTCAGAACGATATTTTTGTGCAGTTATAAATAACTTACACTTTAAATTTGTTTTAGAGAGTGGTATCAACAAATGTGAATGGAAAGCAAAACTTGAGGTACTGATAATAAATTATCGCTTTCCCTCTCTGAAACTCCACAGAGGTTAGTTAATCGTAATCACACGCTGCCAGCAAAAGGTTATTAATGAAGTTGTATAATATAAATGCAAGGTATATCTATAATATAATATCATTACATGAAAAACATATCGGAATGTAATAATTTTCGAATCGAATGTGTCATAGCGTTGGACATGATGCATGAATTCTTGTGTTTGTGGGTAAGTTTCATTCCAATGAATCTGACTTATGATAAAGTACACTTAATATATATGAGGGTCTACAAATAAACATACATTTATTAACTATACACATAAGAACAACGCGAGTTTCGAACACTAATTTTAGCTCTGTGCTCTCAGGACTGTCAGGAAAAAGGACCCTGACATCCTTTAGTGGTTAGTGACGAGAACATCTATAATCAGGTTAGAAACCCGTGTAAGGTAAAGATGTTTCTGTGCTGCCCTCTCCTAATAAATGATGTTGGTGCAACTTTATTGTGCTGCCATATTAAAGTAGCTAACAAATTCACTGTGGAAAAAGGACCCTGACATCCTTTAGTGGTTAGTGACGACAACATCTATAATCAGGTTAGAAACCCGTGTAAGGTAAAGATGTTTCTGTGCTGCCCTCTCCTAATAAATGATGTTGGCGCAACTTTATTGTGCTGCCATATTAAAGTAGCTAACAAATTCACTGTGGAAAAAGGACCCTGACATCCTTTAGTGGTTAGTGACGAGAACATCTATAATCAGGTTAGAAACCCGTGTAAGAGTAAAGATGTTTCTGTGCTGCCCTCTCCTAATAAATGATGTTGGCGCAAATTTATTGTGCTGCCATATTAAAGTAGCTAACAAATTCACAGTGTGGATAGCCTCATATAATCACAAGTGCTAGTCGCGCTGGGAAAAAAGCATTCAGGAAAAAAATGTTCCATTAATTGGTTCTTTGTTGTACCAATTAATGGAAATAATTTTTACCTTTAAATTTTTCTCAGAAGACAAACATCATTTTCAACAAAGTTTTATCTGGATAAGGCAGGAAATAAAACTCTGCCTAGTCGTTTAAATACCTGTAAAATTTACCTAGTTGATCGGTCTATATATTTTAAGATACATATTAAAACGTAACGCCAGTTTCAAATTCACAAATTTTAGCTACCTGCGTCATAAAACAAACGGTAAAATGATTTTTTTATCCTTAAAATTTACCCATGAAACAAAAAACAGTCGGACAAAGTCAGACAAAGTTCTTTCGAAAAGTTAAGAACCATTATTCAACCGGAAACGATCTAACATTTTATTTACATTTTGATGCGTAGACATAATCCTTAGATCCTGTTTACTTGTCCAAATGCACTTCCGTAACTTTTATTTGGGTAAGCGTAGTTTTCGAATAAGAAGTGCAAAGTAAATGGAAATTTAGCTTCCTAAAATGCGTAATAAAGTCAAAAATTTCGGCGACATCCGGAGGGCTCGCACTTTTCCCCCACTGACTGACATCGAAGAGGGACTTTCCGTTCTACGGATTTAAAGGTACTGTGAGGACCTTCCAATTGACCAAACCAGAATGAAGCAATTTGCTGAAAGGAGCTCCGAATTGAAGAGCGGAAGTGAAGTGAGGAACGGTAAGTTTTTCCGAATGAACTGAAGTGGAGTCAGAAGAGGTCAGTAGATGTCGAACGAGCTGACAAGAGGTAGTGATGCGACACCGATAACAAAACATCGATGTTTTGAAACATCGATATTCAATATTAAAACATCGATGCTAATAAAATATCGCCCAAAAACCATCGATGTTTTAAACATCGATGTTTTAGAACATCCATTTTTTAAAAATGGTTTAGTAATCTCTAACATTAATGTTACTTCCGTTAGTCGTGGGGGAAGGGGGGTGATTTAATTTTACTCTCTGATTGGGCAGGCACAAATGACAAAAACTTGGTTGCTTTGGGCTACATTGATGACTCAAAATTCTCTTTGTAAATACCGCCATGTTTTGCCTTCAAATGTCCAGATAAATTCGTGGTATTGCCAGAAGTTTTGAGGGACTTAAGGCAAATATTGCATTTCGCCAATTTGTCAGTGGTTTTGTAAAAATATTTCTAAACGGTACTTTTGGGAGGCATCTTACTAATAATATTAACGCCAACTTATATAAAACCAGAACAAAACAAAAACTTATATGGATGCACTCGTGTATATACTATTTGTAAAATAAAACCCCATGGAAGGTTTTGGAGTGTCAGGCAGATTCCAAGCGCTCTGATTGGTTCATTGGTTGTCGATTGCCATTTGTCTGTTTGCTAAGGAATCATTCCCCCTTTTGTATTCGTCCTTTTCAGAATTCAGACTTACATTTACTGAGTGTGAAAATTATGCTACGTGGTAATTATTTTTTTTATTACGGTACTTTTTCATTAAAAAAAAACATCGAGACAACGTAAAACATCGAACACAAAACATCGATGTTAAAAAAAACATCGGCTTCAATAAATCGATGTTTAAAACATCGATGTTTTGTGAAAACATCGACATCGATGTCGCATCCCTAACAAGAGGAGTCAAGTGAATTTTTCCCGTCGAGTGTGCGTGACCCCCCAACTTAGGGACGTCCGCGTTTTTGTTATGTGCAAGTTATTTTCCGTGCTAGTGATAATTCGTACTGGTGAATATTCGTACAATTAATGACCTACCTTCACGAATTCGTCCTGCTGTGATATACGTCTGCGCTGTTGAAGTGTTGTCCCTCGTCGTTTCAATGTGAGTAAAACAAAAATTCTTCATGATGAATAGCTGTGTTATTTCGTCACAGTACCTATACCCGGCCTAGACACATAGGTATTTAACGACGTTCGCCGGGATTCGAACAGAGCACCCCCATTCCGAAGCCAAATGCGCCACCACAAGGCTACCATGGGCCCATGCTGTAATCTAAGTTATCCGATACGAAGTTTTGAGTTGCAAATAAGTATTGAACTTCCATATTTGTAATCCATACAAAATCTTTAGATTCTGCTGATTTTCTTAAATGTATCAGTGCGGTAAATGATTTGGAAAACCCATCCAACAGTTTGTAATTGCAAACATTCTTAAGCTTTTTTATACACTAGACTTTACTCCTAAGGTTCCTACATACTAATTATTTGCCCATATCCTTATTTGAAACTTTTCTTCCGCATTTATTTGCATCTGTGGAATAAATTATGTACTTGGGAAATCCAGGGAACAGTATATTTAACCACAAAGTTTTACATTATCATGAACATTTTGATCTATACTTATATATAAAGAGAGACAGCGATTTTGTACGTGGAGGGTAATCTCCGGAACCACTGCACCTATTTGAAAAATTCTTTCACTGTTTGAAAGGTACATTATTCCAGATGGACATAGGCTATATATTATGTATATCTGATCAGTAGAAATAAAGTTAGGGGGGATACTCTAGATTTGTGTGCACGGCCGCCATCTTGGATTTTTCCGCCAGGGTTTGGCGCATTTCGCATGGCGATAATTATTGCGCTCTGGTAAAAATAACCCAATGTCAAATTCTCTAATTTTAAGATCAAACAGTTATTTCTGATGTGATCTTTTAATTACAGTATAATAATTTTAGGTCAGATCTTGGCCTTGACCTGGAAATCTGAGTCAACTTGACTATACTCAAAAGAGTAGATTATTTTTAAAACTAAGAGTCTTTTTGTTGAAAATTTTTGAATCCATTATCAGTTTTTCGTTAACTTATTAAATTTAAGTTGCTTTTAATTTTGTTTATCGATTGTCAATTAGTATACTATAATGATACACCATTTCATTTATTTGAAGTAAAAATTATCTGCCATCATTTTTTCGTAAAATGTAAAATACAGTATACATTTTAAATACAATATATTTTAAAATGTTTTATAATTCCAAGTTGTAGTGGATTACAAATAAATTTAAATAACTGAAGTTCAACTTCTCTCTCCCCAGGAACCTAAGTTAAAAAGTTAGTTAAGGTTAAGTTATTGGTTTAGGAAAAGGGTTTTTTTTTCTTATTTCAAACACAGCAGGATAAATGGTCAAATAATCCTTGTCCCGATTTTATTGTATGCACCAAATATTTGGTTAAGGTCAAATCTGAAGTAAAATTTCATTACCACAATGCCCTAACCCCCCCCCCCCAAAAAAAAAAAGAGGATCTGGTTACTCACCATAAATTTATGGGTTCATAATTATTTTACATTTTTCAAAGCTGAATTTTAGATAATTTTTAAATTGCAAGTTATTTAGGTGGTACGAAAATGCTGTATTTTTTTTCTAATTAACAATATATTGGCATAATATTTTGGTGATTCATTGCTATTAGTCAAAGAGTTAGGGCAAACTGAATAGATGGCAATTTTATCTGTAAGTAAAATTCATTTGACCAAGTTTTCATATGGATCATAATTTGAAAAGGTAGTTTTTAATTAAAAATGACGAAAAAAATCTCAGTCCAACGATTAAATGATTTTTCAAAAATATTTCTAAGTTTCACAATTTAAAAAGGTCGTTTTTATTAAAAAAGCTAAAAGAAAAACCCAAAATTTCCAATATTTGAGAATGATTTTTTCAAAAAAGTGGTTTTTCTCAAAAACCCCAAAATAAATCTAAGTCCAAAGTTTAAATGATTTTTCAAAAATTTTTCTAAGTTTCATAATTTAAACAGGTGGTTTTTATTAAAAAAGCTAAAAAAATTCAAAGTCCAGCGTTTTGAAAACACCGCTTAAAACACATTGGCGAGAAATTTTCCACTCCTCAAAACACGGTAAACTCGCCAAGTTGGCGCAAAAAAATCCAAGATGGCGGCCGTGCACACAATTATTAAGTAACGTAATATTAATTTGAATATTATTTTAGGTGCTTAAAATAATTAAAAAAACATTCTTTACTTAAAATCCTTTTTTTATTTTTATATTTTTATTTCATCTCTTACTCTAATTTTGAGATACCAATGTGTATCTATACTTCTATAATCTATACTTATATATAAAGAGAGAGAGCGATTTTGTACGTAGAGGGTAATCTCCAAAACCACTGCACCTATTTGAAAAATTCTTTCACTGTTTGAAAGGTACATTATTCCAGATGGACATAGGCTATATATTATGTATATCTGATCATCTATACTTATATATAAAGAGAGAGCGATTTTGTACGTGTAGGGTAATCTCCAGAACCACTGAACCTATTTGAAAAATTCTGTCACTGTTTGAAAGGCACATTATTCCAGATGGACATAGGCTATATATTATGTATATCTGATCATCTATACTTATATATAAAGAGAGAGCGATTTTGTACGTGGAGGGTAATCTCCGGAACCACTGCACCTATTTGAAAAATTCTTTCACTGTTTGAAAGGTACATTATTCCAGATGGACATAAGCAATATATTATGTATATCTGATCATCTATCTATACTTCTCTCTCCCCAGGAACCTAAGTTAAAAAGTTAGTTAAGGTTAAGTTATTGGTTTAGGAAAAGGGTTTTTTTTTTCTTATTTCCAACACAGCAGGATAAATGGTCAAATAATCCTTGTACCGATTTTATTGTATGCACCAAATATTTGTTTAAGGTAATAATAAAAAAATAAAAATAAATAAAAAAAAGAGAGAGAGAGAGAGGGGATCTGGTTACTCACCATATATTTTAGGGGTCATAATTATTTTACATTTTTCAAAGCTGAATTTTAGATAATTTTTAAATTGCAAGTTATTTAGGTGGTATGAAAATGCTGTATTTTTTTTCTAATTAACAATATATTGGCATAATATTTTGGTGATTCATTGCTATTAGTCAAAGAGTTAGGGCAAACTGAATAGATGGCATTGAAATTTTATCTGTAAGTAAAATTCATTTGACCAAATTTTTCATATGGATCATAATTTGAAAAGGTAGTTTTTAATTAAAAATGACAAAAAAAAATCTCAGTCCAACGATTAAATGATTTTTCAAAAATATTTCTAAGTTTGACAATTTAAAAAGGTCGTTTTTATTAAAAAAGCTAAAAGAAAAACCCAAAACTTCCAATATTTGAGAATGATTTTTTTTAAAAAGTGGTTTTTATCAAAAACCCCAAAATAAATCTAAGTCCAACGTTTAAATGATTTTTCAAAAATTTTTCTAAGTTTCATAATTTAAACAGGTGGTTTTTATTAAAAAAGCTAAGAAAATTCAAAGTCCAGCGTTTTGAAAACACCGCTTAAAACACATTGGCGAGAAATTTTCCACTCCTCAAAACACGGTAAAATCGCCAAGTTGGCGCAAAAAAATCCAAGATGGCGGCCGTGCACACAATTATTAAGTAACGTAATATTAATTTGAATATTATTTTAGGTGCTTAAAATAATTAAAAAAACATTCTTTACTTAAAATCCTTTTTTTATTTTTGTATTTTTATTTCATCTCTTACTCTAATTTTGAGATACCAATGTGTATCTATACTTCTATAATCTATACTTATATATAAAGAGAGAGAGCGATTTTGTACGTAGAGGGTAATCTCCAAAACCACTGCACCTATTTGAAAAATTCTTTCACTGTTTGAAAGGTACATTATTCCAGATGGACATAGGCTATATATTATGTATATCTGATCATCTATACTTATATATAAAGAGAGAGCGATTTTGTACGTGGAGGGTAATCTCCAGAACCACTGAACCTATTTGAAAAATTCTTTCACTGTTTGAAAGGCACATTATTCCAGATGGACATAGGCTATATATTATGTATATCTGATCATCTATACTTATATATAAAGAGAGAGCGATTTTGTACGTGGAGGGTAATCTCCGGAACCACTGCACCTATTTGAAAAATTCTTTCACTGTTTGAAAGGTACATTATTCCAGATGGACATAAGCTATATATTATGTATATCTGATCATCTATCAATCTATACTTATATATAAAGAGAGAGCGATTTTGTACGTGGAGGGTAATCTTCAGAACCACTGTACCTATTTGAAAAATTCTTTCACTGTTTGAAAAGTACAGTATTCCAGATGGACATAGGCTATAAATTATGTATATCTAATCAGTAGAAATAAAGTTAGGGGCTTAATCCTAACAATCTCCATTGTTACCGCTACTGTCCTCTACCGCTTTTTGTGCCGAAGTCTTCAACGATCCTTAGCGTGGTGCTATCGCGGTGGGCTTCTGTTCTGAAGCTAGCGGTTCGAACCTAGCCGTTCTCCGGCACGCCTTTTTCTTTTAAAAAATTTATTTTAATTATTAACTAACATAAAATTAATTTAAGGTATTATTTAGGTTATTATTAAGGTAAAAAAGATTTACAATTTATTGGCTATCAACTGGAAATTTATTGGTATAATATTTAGTTCAACCCGGACAAAGTCGGGACGGGCCGCTAGTACATAATAAATTTTTTACGTAGGATTACGCTCCTACGTAACGGTCCACCGGAAAGCAAAATTTCAGACGCTAAAACCGTCCGTCGTCGCGTGTTATAATGTTGGCAGCGCGCATAAACACAGTCTGTATCGCTTGGGCAAGCAGTAAACAGTTAAACAGAAAAGTACCAAAATACGTCAAAAGTTTGACATATATATATGAGGCGGTGAAAGGCAAAGTGGTGTAAGTCAGTAAGTCAAGTGGTGTAAGTCAAAAGTGTTCTACTGCAAAAACTACAAAAAAATCCACTATAAACTGAACAAATTATAATTCATAATAATTATTATAATATTGCAAATAATATTTATTTGCAATTTCACTATAAATTGATCATGGAGATTACATTTTTGCCCTCAAATAAAAAAGTTGAAAATGTGACTTACACCACTTTATAAATATATTATAACAAAGTACCAAAGTGCGTCAAAATTTTACATACATTTATATATATACATACGCACACATATGTATAGATAGATATATGCATAACACATACATACATATATACATACAAAAGAGGTAAATAACAATCAGTAATCCTATGTTAATAACCCACGGTAGTTTCGTTAGAAGAGTCTACCTGAAATTTTTTTAAATTCTGCTCAGATGTGAAACTGCATCCGATAAAAAAGCTTTGTAGGATATCCAGCAAAAAATTTTAAATCAGTAATAAAGGTACATTTTTTTAAGTTCATTTTAAAGCACGGAAAAGTTTTTTTTAATTCTGCATACTTAGGCTAAAATTCATGAACAGAAAATTTTCTTATTCGTAAAACTTCATCAATGGAAAGAACTGAGAAGTGTACCGTAGCGAGGCCATTAAACAAATAAACTGCAAATAATAAAAGACATCAGGCAGTGTTATCTTGTTTTTAATACAGGGCACTAAACAAATACATATACAGGTGCAAAAATATCCTCGTACACAGAGCGACTCATAAACAGCGGCTTACTATCTCGATTCAAAACACCCTCTCCTTCCAAAACATCCGATATTTTATCTTGTCTCCTGCACCTAGTGTTCCATTACGTTCTTAATCTCTAGCCTGCGGGGCCCATTTTTCTGATTCCCTTTTTACAACGGGAAATTTCCTATTGCCTTATATATATATATATAACTTATATATATATATATATATATATATATATATATATATATATATATATATATATATTCTTGGGATACATGCTATCCCACCCCAGAAGGAAAAGGTTAAAATAGCTTTGGACGTTACAGGCGTCCTTATAACGGACTTCAGGATGAAAGACAGTGCAGTAGGGAATCAAAGAAGAAATGTTTAATCGAAAATAACCGATGCATTTTTAAGTTCGCATTACTCTAAGGTTTCTTTGATTCTGCTCATTCGGGATTAAAGATAAGGGTAAAAAAGTTTCCTCGTAAAATTTCACTATTTAAAAGTCTGTGTGGAATATGTAACAGAGAGTTTCAAACAAAGAATAACCTTATTTTTTTTTAATTTGTTTTGCAGTACACAAAACAAAACCTTTGGTTCTGCCCACTTAGGTCCAAACTCAAAAACAGATGTGTTCTTTATCGTAAAATTTCATCTATATAAAATTATATGTAAGATATCCAACAAATAGTTTTAAATCGAAAATAACTGTAGGTTAAGTGTTAGAAATTGCCCATTTAGGTTCAAATGCATAAACAGATAAGATTCCTACGGTATTTTACACGTTTTAAATGTGGAAGTACTTTCCATTTTTACGTGCAGTATGGAGAATACAATTAGCATAATATAATAAGCCCATGGGTATAAACTTTCTTTTAAAGAAACGGTATTTATTCAGGCATAGCCTTCAACAACACTGCAAAAGCATCCGCACTAATAAATTAATCCCCGTTTCTTCCTCCAGGCTTCTAGGGCACATAAATTGTAGCGTGTTATCAAACAATAAATCTGACAAGAAAGGGAAATAATCGCTTTTCGTGCGTATGATGTCTAAACATCTCCGGAATGAGTGACCTAGAATGAACGATTTTAAATGTCGCTCGAAATGCAGTTGACAATTTTTAATGCTTCCTTTTGAAAGTGAAGTCTTGCCGAATTTGGTTAATTTAAAAACGAGGAAATCAGTAAAAATAGGAAAGTTTCTCTAATGAACTGGACATAAATTATCTAAATTGGGATATATCGTAGTGTAGAAATATTACTATACATGTCTAATGAAAGAGAATAAATTATATATATACAGTGGAATCCCGATCGATCGTTTTCCGAATCGTCGTTTTCCTATATGTGTCGTTTATTTCACCCAGTAGCGACGATCATATTGCTTTGTTATGTTCCCGGATATATCGTTTTCCCGCATTTATCGTTCAGTTCAGTCGGCCCCTTGAAAAACGATAGATCGAGATTTCACTGTATATATATATATATATATATATATACAGTAACCACCGCTTATAGTGATCAGTGGTTATAAGAATCAACCGTTTATAAGAATCAATATCGTAAAAACAAAAACAAATGTATTATTTCCATGTTAAAATTTCCGCTTTAAAGAATCAATCCACCGGTTATAAGAATCAGTTTGCAATCTTCGCCTTCCTTTCATTTTTCCAAAAAATGCCACTTGAACTCTCAAAAGATACGAAATTCTTTCTTAAGTTTTTGAAAAGAAAGATTGATAAAACTTTGGGGTGGAAAACAGTCGTAAAATACATTCCTTTAGACATAACATAAGAGTTTCTCCTTATACGTTTTTGCTAAACACTGTCTTATTAGCTTTACCCAGGGGCATCTAACTCGCCCGGGTCCGATTTCCCTTTTCTCCAGACAGGCACTCCTTTTTTGCCACCACTTACTTGCTGGTTGCGGATTTCTGGACCCTGAAACACATAAATCTTCCACGAAGTGTCCACCATCACTTACGCAAACGGGACAGTGGATTCAGCACTTCAAACCGTGAAACGTAAACGGATTCATTTTGCTGAATCAGATGAACCAGATGCTGAATCAAACGTTTCAAGGTTTGATTCAGAATCAAACCGTGAAACGTAAGCTATAAAGTGAATCTTCGTCTGAGACTGTAATAAGCATTCGTCGCTAGTATTCACTTTAGTTTTCTAACAAAATTGCCAGTTAGTGTTAGAACTTTTTGATAGTCGAATTCAAATATGATATAAACAAGGAAAACTCTTAGTTTTTCTGAAAAACAGAACTTGTTAATTAGATATGATGCTCTTCCAAAGTGTAGTCAAAGAGAAGCTGCCTCTTGTTGATTTTATAATCATGTGTTGTTACTTATAGGTCTAGAAATTGAGTTATAATATTTGTTTAGAAATTGAGTATTTTTAAAATTATAAAAAATAATTTTAATAAATGATAAATAACGTAAATTAAAGAGTATTTAATGGTAAATTATGTATATATGTGCCTGTGTGTTTATATATATGTACAAGTATATATTTGTGTATGTGTGCCTGTCCAAAGGGAAGTTTCGGTTATAAGAATCAACCGCTTATAAGAATCAAAAACAGTAACAACAAACGTGATTCTTATAAGCGGAAATCACTGTATATATATATATATATATATATATATATATATATATATATATATATATATATATATATATATATATATACAGTAACCACCGCTTATAGTGATCAGTGGTTACAAGAATCAACCGTTTATAACAATCAATATCGCGAAAACAAAAACAAATGTATTATTTCCATGTTAAAATTTTGGCTTTGAAGAATCAATCCACCGGTTTTAAGAATCAACTTACACTCTTCGCTTTCCTTTCATTTTTCAAAAAAAAGACACTTAAACCCTCAAAAGGCACGAAGTTCTTTCTTCAATTTTTTTAATGAAAGAGTGATAAGATGGGATGGAATACAGTCGTAAAATGCATCCCTTTCTTTGTTAGAGATAACATAATGGTTTCCCCTTAAACGCTTTAGCACAACACTGTCCTATTAGCTTGACCCGGTGACATCTTTATTAGCTTGACCCGGTGACATCCGGGTCAGATTTCACTTTTCTCCACTGACAAACAAAGACAGGGACTCTTTTTCCCCACCTCCCACATACTGGTTGTGGATTCCTGGACCCCGAAACTCATAAATCTTCGGCGAAGTGTCCACTATCACTTAGGAAAACCTGACATTTGTAGATTCAGCTCGTTATCAAACCGTGGAACGTAAGCTAGAAGGTGAATCTTCGTCTGAGACTATTGGTATTGAAAGAGGTATAAACAGCCTCCTGAAAACTTCATTACGTAACATTTCAAACTACCATAGAAAACTTTTTCTTGCTCCCTTCCTGTAGTTGAAATGTTAAAACCGTTATGCAGGTATGTTGTACCAAATATTGGATTTTTTTTCTTCTCTTACTATAATTATGTGTATCTACTTATAGGCCTAGAAATTAAGTTGTATTTTTAAAATTATAAAAAATAATTTTAATAAAAGATAACGTAAACTAAAGAGTATTTTATGGTAAATTATCTAATATATGTATATATGGGTGTGTGTGTGCCTGTCCAAAAACCTAAATTTCGGCTATAAGAATCAAACGCTTATAAGAATCAAAAACAGTAATAACAAACGTGATTCTTATAAGCGGAAATCACTGTATGCATATATATATATATATATATATATATATATATATTCATTCCATTCTTGAGCCAGTACTCATTCTTGGACCGGAATGTGCCCTGACTCGGCAGACCCACGAAACTGGGAGATAAGAGACCAACAGGGCTGTCCAGAGAATTTCGGAAGAACCGCACCCAACCAATGGCCCGCGTACTTCAGTAGTTTCAACAGGCATCCGGAGTGTTGTTTCGATGAATACCATCTGTAAGGAAGCACATCTGTTTGGTTTTCATGGTCGTGTTGCCGCCCATAAGCCTTTGATCACAAAGTCCAATCGCGCTGCTCGGTTAATATGGTACAAAGCACACCGAAAGTGGATGATAGATCAGTGGAAATGGGTTTTCTGGAGCGACGAATCAAGGTTCACCCTCTACCGTTCAGATGGCAGGGTCTGGATTTGGCGTCTGCCTGATAAAAACACCTGCCAGAATGCATTGTACCCACAGTAAAATACCGCGGAGGCGGAATTATGGTCTGTGGGTGTTTTTCTAGCATGGACGGGGACCCTTGGTCCCTATTCATGGTAAGCTCAACGCCGACGCCTACTGCACTATTTTGGATGACAGTGTGCTTCCTACGTTATGGCAATTTTACGGGTTGGGCCCATGTTACTTCCAGGACGATAACGCCAGCTGTCTTGTTGCGAGGTCCACCATGGATTGGTATGATAACGATATGGTTAACCGAATGAACTGGTCAGCCGAGAACCCAGACCTGAACCATATCGAGAACGTCTGGGACGAGGTGAATCGCCGAATTAAGGGGTGCAACAACCGTCCAAAATCGGTGGAGGAACTGTCAAGTCTTCTCCAAGCCGAGTGGAAGAAAATACCACTAGCAGTCAAATAAGCATTTGTGGAGAGCATGCCCCGGAAGGTTGAGGCTGTAATTTCCTCTCGTGGAGGCTCTACCAACTACCGAATATGAATGAATTTTGTTTTTCTTTTCTATCACGGGTTTCCAAATACTCATTGGTAGATAGAAAAAGACTTTAAATGCTTCCGCATTTGGTTGTCCTTTCCCTCCATCGTAGTCATCGGTTATGCATTGCTGATGAACCCGTAATAAGGTCGAAACCTATGTCCAAGGCCACCTGTAGGCTGCAGATGAATATTTTTGCTTTACGCTCTTGGGTAGTTTTCAGTAGGTAAAGAAATTTTCAGGTTTGAAGTTCTTAGTAAGCTACTATTTCATTTTTGGTAATTTTTTTTTAACTTGGTATTGCATTCCAACTTGGTAAAGTATGTATAACAACATACATGGAAGCTTAAAGATTTTGATCGCGCTATGAGCTTGGCAGACGATCATGATTTAAGCGAATGTTAACGAGGTATGATAGTTGGTGCTCTTGAGATGGGTCGTAGCATTTCAGAGATACAGGCAAAGTTTAGAGCTTCACGTACGACCATTTCAAGGGTGCAACTCCTATAGAAGAATTCCGGTAAACTATCGAATCTATGGCAATAGTCAAACCGTCGATAGGCTCCCGGTGATCCTGATTGGTGTCATCCGTCGAGAATCATTTCAAGGTAAATGATGACAACATTGCAATTTAATGCGGGATATATCAGTGTGGAGGCCATGTCCTGTCGTGTATCTGAAGTTCTGCGATCCAGAGATGAACCTACCAGGTATTAGACCAGTTTTTTTCTGGCACTTCAGATAGAGAGAAAGAAAGATAGCGAGAGAGTAAATGATCCACAGGGCAGGCCCTCGGAGTTATGCAGTCCCGTGCAAAAACATATTTTGCCTCTACACTTCAACATGTCTAATCATAAATTCTAACTAATGTAATAGCTAATAACGAATGAAAATAAGCCAATGAAATATTAGCGTTAACCGTATTTTTGAGAGAAAGAGAGACTCCTTAAAGGTGGAATTTTGTTCTGAAAATGTGCATTTGCATGGGTCATTAAAAACGGGTGAATATGTTCTTAAAACGCAGAGAGAGTGCATCTGCTGTATATTTAAATTAAATTATAACAGAAATTATTTAGAGTTTTTTGTTTGGAAAAATCTAGTATTTTATTGCTCAAGAATTCAGGAAAATTACTAATACTATAAACACAACCCCAAGGGCCCAGTTGGCAAGAGCAGCGGGCCAGTGACCTGAACGTCCCTGGTTCGATTCTCGTAGCTGCAAATACACCGCAGTGTTCCCAAATGGTGGCCAGGGCACGTAAAATAGGTCGTGGCTGCAATGTCCACCAAGTTCTCAAATTTACCTCTTGAGGTGCTGGGTCAAGTGCTCCGGTCTCGTCACTTGACTCGGTTCAAAATTACGGGACCGGTCATTTAGCCAACTCGGGCTCCTACCCTTGTGGTGCTCATTCAAAACAGGAGCCGCCCCTTTCAGCCCAATAGCCTATTTGGATCTGGTGAATGGAACATCCAACCAGGGGGCATTACCACCAACAACAACAACACCCCCAAAAATGTATTTTTTGAAAATTGTAAAAAAAAAAATCCATGAACATAAATAAAAGTATAGCAATATTATAGTTTAGTTTATTTTTGTATAGTCTTTCGACATTTGCTCTTTGGGTACCGCGAATGTTGTTGGTTCTGTGGCATCACGATAGGTGGTTAAGGCCACAGAAACTTAACAGGGAAATTTATTTACACAAAAAATTAAACATTAAGCAATTACAACATATTCAATTAATCTCTGAGGCTTTATTTAAAATCACTACTATTGAATTCATGACCAAGAAAGACAGATTCCTAATTATAATGATAGGGTCAATTTTAAAACAAAAACTTAACAGGGAAATTTATTTACAAAAAAAAAATAAACATTAAACAATTACAACATATTCAATTAATTTAAATGCAGATTCACAGCGTACGCTCCCAGACCCATGGTCTCAAAAGGAGCTACTAAAAAATACGTCTGCTCAAATCGATGTTACATGACCATCTCTATCAAAACACAAAGTCTCTGACTATATCTCGCTTCAGGTCTACGCGGGTGGCGTGGCGTCTTCTCAGAAATTGCTGGATTTTTCCGAGGGGGTACGAGGAATTCTGCGCTCGATGACAGTCTTGGACTCGATGGCGTTTTTATGGGAACATTCGCTTCTATAACGTCAGCGTGTTCTGACTGACGACCCGGTTAGACATCTTTATGAGAGAAAGGGTGGCCGACTCCAGATTTTTGCCGGCAAAGAGGAAGATGAGGGGTTTACAAGCAGAAACCCAGGAATGTTGACGCCGGCAGTGAAACCGTATGTGATAGCCCTTTAGTCCCCCACAGAATTTTAGAAGGCAGGGGTACTCATGGCTTGTGTTTTCTAAATCTTGCAGCTGTGGAAGGCTCTTCGCAGATCGTGAGAACCGCACAAAACACGTGACGTTACAGCTTCTTGAAAAGGGAACACCGTACAGGTGAACTAGCTTCGCCCCCTTGTGGCACCTCAGATTAGAACGAGCAGCCCCAGTGGCGGCAACTGTGACGTTTGTGCCCTCCTTCCACTCCTGCAAACTACACTGGTGGACTATTCCTCTTACAAATTTAACGTGCCCATACTCAGTGTAGACTCGAGGGCATTCCGAATCCTCGCGCTCTAACAACCAGGTAGTCCCGGGTCATATTATAAATATATATAAAACAGTTCCGTAACTGACTCATTCATTCACTGACTGACATACAACGCACAGACCAAACCGCTGGACCTAAAGGGCTGAAAATTTGCATGGTGATTCTTCTAATAGTGTAGGGGTGCACTAAGAAAGATTTTTCAAAAATTCTTCTTAGATTTTTTAAATTAAATTTTTAAGCTGTTTTTTAAACTTTTTTTACGTTTGCATTTAAAATAATACATTGAGGGTTATAAAATTTATATCACGAGAAAGATCATAAAAATTCCTTCAAAATGAAATTTTTTTTGAATTTTTACCTCCATTTTCTGATTTTTGGTGAATTTTTAAAGATTAATATTTAGAATTTAATTTATTAAATGCTGATCACGTGATTTCTTTTTCTGGTACTTTAAATAAATTTATCGTCACGTGCATAACTAAATAGACAAAAAAAAATCTCTCCTTTCTAATGCAGCAGACGATTGGATATTATCCAAAGAAAATAAATATCCCTTACGATTTTTTATAAATATATATAATTTTTACATCAATTGTATACATTGATCGTCGTATTTATTATACATATATATATTTTTGGCATTAATTGCATACATTGACCGTTGTATTTAATTTGAATGTACTCCGCAGCGAAGTGCGGGTTTTCAGCTAGTAGTTTATAAATAATTGGATTCGAGCTGCTAGATAAGTTTCAAATTAGGCGTGAGTTGCGCGATCTTTTTAAAAAAAAGCTTTTCGTAGACTTATCATTGTTTTCTAGGGGAAAATTAGGCGCTGATGAAGCAGTTCTCACAAGAAATGATTTTGATTGCGTACAATGGTATTTGTTTCACACCTTTATTTTCATAAAAAAAGTGCAAAAGAACGTTGATAATTAGATCCGTTTCTGATAATAAGAGAAATTTATTTTTAATTTTAAGTAAAACTTACCATAAGTAAACTTACCATACTCTAAAAGCTGAAGCCTAATAACTTAATCAAATGGAGTATTATTATCACCAATTGCAAGTGTCTTTACAACAAAGATTGTGAGGGTCGATAGTTTGTTGGCGAATAAAGAATGAATTGCAACTTTAAAAGATGGCTTTCGCCTCAGTGACTCACTTAGCGGCTACAGATCATGACTTAAAGACAATTAGAAAAAAAATTTTGCTCTTATCTCTCTCTCAATCTCTCTCTCTCTCTCTCTCTCTCTCTCTCTCTCTCTCTCTCTCTCTATATATATATATATATATATATATATATATATATATATATATATATATATATATATATATATATATATATGTATATGTATATGTATATGTATATATATATATATATATATATATATGTGTGTGTGTGTGTAAGTAAGTAAGTAATAATTCGGCCCCAGTATCTAAGTTTAACATAACTATCAAAATCATACATTAAGCTAATTCATTTTTAATATTCTCTAATTTACCAAATTGACGATACGCTGTCTATCTCCAGGGTTAAGAGCATAACCTTGGACTCGACTGGTACAGGGTATTACACCAGAAAAAGTACATGTTGGAAAGCGCGTGATGACTGACTCACCCTGCCACGGGATGCAAACACCTACACAATTGCGGTGCGCTTTTATATAACGCGCCAAGAGAACAAAGCATATTAGGATTGCACACCGTTCGGAGAGGACGCGTGTTGTGAGCTGAGAGATGATGAAGTAGACGTATTTCGGTTGTCGAACGGAACGCATGTCACGTTGCCAGGTCGTTCCACTGACAGTTAATATTATATTAAAGAATTTTCCTGAACCTCTGTGAAGAGTTTTATTTAACCCTTCAGCGGGCGCGCCAATTTTTGTAACACCACCAGGCGCGCGTTGCATAAAGTGCAACGTCTCTTTAAACGTTAATTATTCCTCTCGTAATTAACTTTTTTTTTTCAAATTGGAAATAATAATTCTGCGTTTTATGACAAGATATAAAATGTTGATAATACTAAGATTATTTATAATTAAAGCCCAAAAATGAATAAGAAGAAATTTTCATAAAAAATTAAAATTTATTTTTAAGACACAAATAATTTGTTCAATTCTCTTCAGTTTTCTTCAATTTCTTCACATCGCAAACATATAGTACGGATTTTGCAATGCGCCTTGCATGAAAAACTATTACATTTATCACACTTTGCATGAAAAACTATTTCATTTATCACACTTTGCATGAAAAACTATTACATTTATCACACTTTGCATGAAAAACTATTTCATTTATCACACTTTGCATGAAAAACTATTACATTTATCACACTTTATTGTGGTAGTTACATTATTTAGCCGTCCGCATATATATTACACTTTCCTCTTTTTCTTTTTTTTTTTTGCCGACACCTCTGGTTCTTCTTCTCGGGAAGTTTCCACTTTATATTTTAGTAAGAATTCAGTTATGTCTGAAGGAAGAGATGGAATATTTGCCCGGATCTTCAAGTGGCTTTTGAGAAGTTCTAAAGCCAAAGAATGCGGATATAATCGCCTTATTTCAAAACTGTCCGGTTTATTGGATCTAAGAACAACTTGCGAGTTGATGCCCATTATGTCCAAAAACTTTAAAAAAAAATACGAGAGAGTCTATCGTCGGGATAATGCGGGATACCGCGTAATAGCTGCACATTTGATCCACTACATCAGGGGTGTCAAACTCAAAGGCTAACTTGGGCCAAACAAACAAGGTTTAACTATAGATGGGCCGCAAAAAAATAAACAATATTAATAGAAAAGTAGGTTTTTTACAGTATATTACCTAATTACAGTATATTCAACATAAATATATACATTTTGTTTAATAATAGCAAAAAAAGAGTATAATTAAAAAAACACTTATCGAATTCTTCCTATCTAATTATAATTCTGCGTCGGTTATTTTATTATATATTACTGTGTGCCAATATATTGGCCGGGCCGCAAAAGTGTTCGTCGCGGGCCGCGAGTTTGACACCCCTGCACTACATCAACTCATGCTTTTGTCATATTGTAATCCAGTATAATCGCTGGTTTACCAGAATCGTCATCCACTGTTACATCATCATGCATTGTCGACAAAAGAATGACTCCCTTATTTTTTTTTTCGTAGCATAGGAACATAGTGTTCTTATTGTTTGAAAAGTAAAATTACTTTTAACATCGGGAACAAAATTATTAATAATTATTTAGTATTTATAACTTCATCAGGACATTTTTTGATAGGCCTTTTTAAATTTATAATCATAGAAAAGCAACTTTGTATATGCTTAGAATTATTTTAGCGAAATAACCAAAAATATAATATGGAATATTTTCATACATGACCAGGCGCGCTGTGTACAGAGTGCAACAAATAGAAGTATCCTCTGTTGGAATCACGATTAAAAAAGAACGGAAAGGAATACAAGGGTCTTAAAATCAGACCTGCATTAGAAAGGGTGTAGCTATAAATAGAAACTGCTTAGAACATCCAAACCTTACATGTAAAAACAAACAACTGAAAATTATGAAAATGTTGCACTTTATACACAGGCGCGCCCCCTGAAGGTTTAATACCACGACTACATCTCTGATGAAATAACGATCGAATGCCTACAACTGCCGGGCATTTCTCATATATACATACATACATATATATATATATATATATATATATATATATATATATATATATATATATATATATATATATATATCGAGAGAGAGATAGAACCCTCATCTTCTATTTTCTACATATTAAACTATCCCAGTGATCAATCAAAGGAAGTTAAATTTTTAGTTTCTTCCGTCGTATATTTTTTTGGACAAACGACGCAAGATGTTAGCCAATGCACATTTATTTTATTATTTATTTTTTATATACACTCATGGACAAAATAATTAACGCACCAAGAAGGAGTCGTCAAAATGAAACCAAATTTTACATACGTAATGACTACTTTGATATAAGTAAATGATAAGAAAATCAAAGAAAAAGGATAATTTATTTCAGAGCAAAAGGCAAAAGAACGGAGGAGTTAATACTCCGTTGGACCCCCCTCTAGCGCGAATGCACGATACGATACGATCGGGCATTGAGTCATACAAGTTCTGTATGATGTCTTGAGACATTTCGTTCCATATTTGCTGTAACCTTGCCTTTAGTTCGTTCAAACTCGTGGGATGCCCAACTCGTCGTCCCAAATGATCCCAGATATGCTCGATTGGAGACAAATCTGGGGATCGGGCAGGCCAAGGAAGGGTAGTAACAGTGCGGAGACAGTCTTGTGACAAACTTGCCGTATGAGGCCGAGCATTGTCTTGTTGAAAAATGGCTCCTGGGAGCCGTTGCATGAGTGGCAAAACATGTGGTTGCAGGATTTCATGAACATACCGCTGGGCTGTCATGGTGCCACGGAACAATACTAGGGGTGACCGTGTATTGTAGGCAATGGCACCCCATACCATCACACCAGCTGTGGGAGCGATGTGTCGCTGTACAGCAAAGGCAGGATTGAAGCGTTCACCACGGGCTCTCCACACACGAACACGATTGTCATCACTGCCGAGATTGAATCTGGATTCGTCGCTAAAGACGACCTGGTTCCATTCCGCTGCAGTCCAGTTTCCTCGTGCGCGGCAAAACTCCAAACGGAGGCGTCGATGGGTGGGCGTCAAGGGCAGCACACGTAATGGGCGCCGCGATACCAACTGTCCTTCAGCCAGGCGCCTTCGTATGGTTCGAGAAGACACAGAGGCCCCTAGTGAAGGTGCTACCTGTGCCTGGATGGCGGCCGATGAAGCAGTTGGCTGTAAGCGTGCATTTCTTACGATGTGGCGGTCTTCTCGACGACTGGTCTGTCGAGGGCGTCCTGAGCCTGGTCTTCGTGTACATGACATCTCTCGGGTCCACTGGTCCCAACACCTCCTCACAACACAATCAGAGCGGCCTAATTGACGAGCTACTCGCCTAGCTGACCACCCAGCTTCTATCATCCCGACGATTCTCCCCCTCTCAAACTGCGACAACTGCTTATATTGTCTTCGAACACGGCGTGATGGCATGTCTATTTCAGCTCTTCCTTTGTAAATGATTCAGCACACTCAAACAAGCTTTGGTTACCTGTTTTATACTCCACAGAGTACGATGGTCAATGCCCTCTACCGGCTATGCGCAATCACGCTGCATTTCTAATCATTTGCATATCTCCCCGACATGCACCTTCTTTGCAAGTTTCGTTACGATCCCGCAATTATTTCTGGGTGCGCTAATTTTTTTGTCCATGAGTGTAATAAACGTCTGATGCTGAATTATGATGAATATCCTGTCATTGGTATTCAAACTGTCCATTATTGAGCTCTTCAACTTTCGGAAGTCACTCTGACGACTGTCTGCCGGAATGACAATTTCAACCCTGTCCTCAAGCGTCGAGGCCGGTACTCTGACAAACGATTCGATTGACTATTGTTTAGAACAACTTCTCATACTAAAGTCCCTCCCAACGTAATTATCCAAACTTTTTTTTGTACTTTATTCAAATGCAAGGTAAAGGTTAAATAATTTAAGATTTAGTTGCATTTCGATTGCTAGCCGCCTATATGGTGCCCCCTTTAATGAATGGCCAGCAGTCTTGCGGTGTGAGTTAGGGCGGCCGTCAGCATTCGATGTTGACCACTACTGGTCTGGTGTTTGCAAGGCGTTGTCTGCCCGCTAATTCACATTCGGGCGATTGTCTAGAAACGACAAGTCCCTCCTCATTTTAGAAGTAAGTGATTTGACCCCCTTTAAGATTAATAAATACACCTTTGAAGGGATCAAGCAAATTAAATACCTGGGTACAATTATTCCTGATAATAGTGATTTTAACCTTGAAATTAATAACAGACTATTGATTGCAAACAGGTACTATTTTGGTTTTCTGCGGGGAGGGGGAGTGCTTGGTCAAAAGTGAGGTGGCAATTAGCTAAGGCGGCCTCCGAACCTTGTGGGGCTAATTAAACCGGAGCCGCACACTTCAGCCCGAAGTTTATATGGACCTGGTCTGGAACTTCAAACCAGGGAGCATAAGAACAACAACACAACAGCGCGACCGTACTACGCGCAGACATGACGATTTTTTTGGCTCTAAAATGCAGAGGGGTCCTGAGCCAGGATCTCACAGGTTGCATCATAATTTTCGAATGATTTGAGGATGACAATAAATTACAATTAGAACCTGACCATGCTAATCCTAGACATATCTTTCCCACCAAAGGATAGATCAACGAAATGTTGAATACTATCATTTAAAAATCAACCTAAAAACCAAGCTGTATTCAGTTCTCTATAGCTTTATTTTATATCTTATTTTTCCTTAAAGTAAAAGCAGTCATTATTTTGACTAATGTGGGTCATAAAGATTCTTCGGCAGAAATTAATTCTCCCTTATTCAGCAACTGATAAAAACAATTTGCATGTAGTAGGGAGAACTGAACTCTCCGAAACTAGTTAATGCAGTTATTTTGCATTATTTTGGACTATAAAGAATGTATGAACCAATGATCTGTTTATAACATCATCCTAATGAAATTTATGTTTGAAATTCATGATTTTTTTACAATTTTTGCTGTGGTCTGCCAATTTGATAATAAGTAATTTTTTAATGTAGAGCTGAGTACTATGATAAAAAAATTGAGCTTTTATGTATTCCCATAAAATTAAGGTAAGAAAATTGGGTTTTTACAGTATTGCGTTTTGTTCAACAGTAATGTTGCTTGTTTTTAAGCGAACAAACAAGTCATTGAATTAATTCCTCAAAACAAACAAGTAAGATTTATGTGAAACAGAACACGATACTGTCTAAACCTAATTTTCTTATCTTAATTAACTCAATTATTCTAAATTTTTTTCCGTTCCGTAATTCTCAGCTCTGCATTTCGAAATTACTGCTTAACAATTAGTAGACCACAGTTGCAGTTAAAAAATTCATGAATTTCGAACATGTAGACTTGATTAGTTAGATGTTACGAATAAATTTAACCTTAGTTTTAAGGTATCATTACCATTTTCTTCTTCCAGTTACCCAAAATATTGGAATTTTCGATAGCTTTTACATGATGTTACTATAAATAAAGAGACAAATCGTGACTAATCTCAACAAATGTAGATTAAAGTGACAAAAAACAAAACCTCAACTTTCTATCATAGTTTTGAATTACTCAAAACTAATAGATGTCAAAACGATTAGAAAGAATCATAGTTTTTAAAAAAAATGCTATCATTGTTTTGAATTAATCTGTGTTAGATTATATTCGTAAAGTTCTTCTTTATAGTCCTAAATAATGCAAAATAACTGCTTCATTGTTCTCCCTGCATTCTTGTTCTCCCAAATGAGGAGAAACTTAACTCTCCGGGTTTTTCCTTCTATTCCTCAATAATTGTGTACGGGTAGCTGGAAATACTTTTAACAAAATCCATTCTGCCCCCTTAGATAAGATTATCTAATATGGATCATTAAAAAATTGTTCTCTTGCTGTGATATCAAATTCTTACCTGACTGGAAGAAATTTGACTTCTCTGTAGTTAGGAGTAGCTGTTCTACAGCTTTATCTTCAACTAGCTGAAAACCCGCGCTTCGCTACGGAGTACATTCAAATTAAATACAACGGTCAACGTATGCAATTTATGCCAAAAAATAAATATATATATTTATAATAAATGCTATGATCAATGTATACAATTGATGTAAAATATATATCTATCTATATATATATATATATATATATTTATAAAAAAATCGTAAGGGATATGCATTTTTTTTTGGATAATATCCAATCGTCTGCTGCATTAGAAAGGGGAAAAATATTTTTTTTGTCTATTTAGTTGTTACGCACGTGACGATAAATTTATTGAAAGTACCAGAAAAAGAAATCACGTGATCAGCATTTAATAAATTAAATTCTAAAAATTAATCTTTAAAAATTCACCAAAAATCAGGAAATGGAGGTAAAAATTCGAAAAAAATTTCATTTTGAAGGAATTTTTATGATCTTTCTCGTGATATAAATTTTATAACCCTCAATGTATTATTTTAAATGCAAACGTAAAAAAAGTTTAAAAAACAGCTTAAAAATTTAATTTAAAAAAATCTAAGAAGAATTTTTGAAAAATCTTTCTTAGTGCACCCCTACACTATTAGAAGAATCGCCATGCAAATTTTCAGCCCTTTAGGTCCAGCGGTTTGGTCTGTGCGTTGTATGTCAGTCAGTCAGTCAGTGAATGAATGAGTCAGTTACGGAACTGTTTTATATATATAGATTACATAATACCTAATTTGGTAAAATTAGTTTTACAAATACACGTATAACAATTTTTCGATTCTAAAATGTTAAAATTCCTTCTCGGAACATAGTCAGATCTTACCGAAAAACAAAGAATCCAATCCATATGCATCTATATATTTCATAAATTTTGTATGTCATTTAATTATTCCCAAAATTGCAATTTTTACTGATAGTTACTCATACTTAATTATTCCAAAACTTACAATGTTCACAAATAGTCAGTCATATTAAATTATTCCCGAAATTAAAATGTTAACGGATATTTAATCATATTAAATTATTCCCAAAATTACAATTTTTACAGATAGTTAATCACATTAAATTATTTCCAAAATTGCAATATTTACAGATATTTAGAAAATACTTCTATGCAATGTCTCAATGATATTGTTTATAAAAGTACTTGAAATGGGCAAATGAAGAGAACACCACTTTTTCGTTTACCTATGGCGTAATTTTTTTTTTAATGTATAATGAGGGTTTACAAAGAGCTTCACTTAACGCTAAACCATTGATATAAATAACAAACAGCGTTTACACAGATGATAACCAAAAACATTTCTTTGAGGTGAACAAGCAGCATAATTAAATAGTGTTTACAGATGTTTCACAAAAAAATCATCAAGTGGCATGCCGATGGTATAATTTTAACACTTCTTTGATTTAAAAAAAAAACGCGCACGTTATTTAAAACTGTTTTCGAAAGAGTAATTTTTTAACAGACACGCTTGAATGATTATCTGCTAAATCAACAGATTTTTAACATAGATACTGATAGAAATCAATAGTGAATTTCCAGTAGTTATTCTCACTTTTTAGGAGCTAAAAATCGAATTTTCGAAAAATAGACTGACTTTGAATTTTCACTAGATATCTCTTATATCTATTGTATTTTTTAAGAGACAAGCTTGAATGATCAGAAGCTAAATCAACAGATTTTTAACATTGATACTGATAAAAATCAGCAAAATAGTCAATTTTCTGTAGTTAATATAATTTCTTAGGAGTTAAAAAGAGAATTTTCGAAAAATAAACTGATTTTGAATTCTCACTGTTATATCTATTATAACTATGTATCTATCTATTACTAAAGTGTAAAGATTTAAAAAGCAATTTTTATTTTAATGAAGTCAATATTCAAGTAAATAAAACAATGTTCTTAGATGAAAGTCATTAATGAAAATAGAAGTAATTGCTTATCTTATGCTCATTTACGTGTATTAAAATGATTAAGAATACAAATAAAGTATAACAATTTAAATAAAATGTATTCTCTTAGTTCAGCGAGACATTTATAACATAAAATTATATATTTTTGATTAAATATTTTAACTGACCTTTTAAAATTTTACACAAGTTTAAATGCAAAATATTTAACTCTACTTTTTTGCCTTTTCATGCTTTTCTTGAGTAAAAACAAAAAAATAAATAAAAAATGTCATATAGTGAAATAATATCAACTTAAAATTTCTGTCTGTTATGCTTAGCAATAATTTTCACAAATGTATAATTTTAGGACGACAAAAATTTCCTTTTTGAGTTAATTTGAAAAATACCTTTCGAATAACACATTCTAGTGTTTACGCTTGGAGTTCCCATTTTCAAAGTCTTTAAACACGAAACTGGCCTTTTAAAATTTTACGCAAATTTAAATGAAAAATGTTTAACTCTATTTCTTGCATTTTTATGCTTTTTTACAAGTAAAAACAATAAATAAATAAATAAACGTTATGTGGTAAAATAAGCTCAACTTAAAATTTCCGTCTGTTATGCTTAGCAATAATTTTCGCAAATTTAAAATTTTAGGACGACAAAATTTTCCTTTTTGAGTTAATTTGAAAAATACCTTTCGAATTACACATTCTAGTGTTTACGTTTGGAGTTCTCAATTTCAAAGTCTTTAAACACGAAACTGGCCTTTTAAAATTTTACACAAATTTAAATGAAAAATGTTTAACTCTATTTCTTGCATTTTTATGCTTTTTTTCAAGTAAAAACAATAAATAAATAAATAAACGTTATGTGGTAAAATAAGCTCAGCTTAAAATTTCTGTCTGTTATGCTTAGCAATGATTTTCGCAAATTTAAAATTTTAGGACGACAAAATTTTCCTTTTTGAGTTAATTTGAAAAATACCTTTCGAATTACACATTCTAGTGTTTACGCTTGGAGTTCCCATTTTCAAAGTCTTTAAACACGGAACATCGACAGTTATTTTTCCTTTGGATCATTCTATTATTACATCTACATTTCCGAACTCGTCGACACCCAACCCCCCATTTCCAGATATCCATCAAAATAAACCGAAAAGAACTTACCTTTAGCACACGCTTTCCGAATCCCGACGCATTGTAATCAAATCCCGGGAGGCACGGAGACCGTAGAAACAAAAAGTTGCGTCACCGCGATTCAAAACAGATCCTAACTTTGACCAGAACTCTTTACGTCAGCGAAGGGAGACGAAGTGAAACGGTTTTTCTGTGCCACTCCGCTGGATATTGATCCGGCGTGAGAGACTGACTGCTTTTGCCCGCGAGCACTTTTGACTCGAGAGCATATGCAGTTCTTCTGTGTTTTTGATAAGGATTAAAATTATTATTTTGTTCCAACCGCTGTCGGCGTTATGCAGTCCAGCGGAAGAGGGAAAGTACGTGGAATGTTAGCCGCGTGCTAATTAATAATTTATAATTTCTCTCACTTTGAGGAAGTGGGGCGGTTGTAACGGTGTTTTTTTTTTAAATTTATGTATGTTATGAGAATTTCTAATTTACTGGGCTCGTTAATATTAAATTTCGGTATCAGTGATTCAGGAAGAGATAGACTCCCGAACAAATCTTCAATTTCCTGAATTGTTGCCAAGAATAACTTGCTAAATATTCGTTTCATTAACAAAGGGGTAAAATTACCTGATTTTTTTCGGAAATATTTCTATGGTGCCCGAAATAAAGGGCTTAAGTAAAAAAAAAGTGATTTTTAGATATTTGTTAGCATTGATTTAAAAAAATCTTTTGACTTGTATAAAAGGCTATCAATTTTGTCTACAAAAGTACATTTCTTTGTACAAAAGACTCAAATCGAAATTATTGTTTTGCTATTGTTATAAAAGCCAATAACTTGGTATACTTAAATCTCTGTTTTTAACTTAAGCCCTTTATACAGGGCACCATACATTTGATTCCATTAATGAAAAAGAAACACTTTATTCTCACATTTCTGCCATAAATCAGTCATTATATTATATGTTGTTATTCTTGATTTATAGAAAAGTTTATATATCTTACAATTGCTTAGAGCGTAAATTTCAGTTCACCGACATTTTCGTATCATCTTTTTTAATTATTTGAAGAATAATAATATATGTATCTTAAAAACATTTCCGATAGCTGGTGGTAATTTTAGGCATGTTTTTTAATCTTTCTTCTGTTTGCACAATAACTGTATCAATTACAACATGAAGAAAATTATACCTAAAGTTTTCTACAGGATCATCTGATACTACATCTTCTGCTAATTCATAAATCAGTCTTTCATTTTCTTTTTTATTCATTTTTTCCCTTTTTCTGGGGCCCAGTACATACCGGGGCCCTTGCACTCGCTGCACCCCTGCTATGGTCGGTCATGTTCTCATTAAAAAAAAAATACTCAGATGTGTTTCTAATACCCCCTTGCCGGAGGTACTCCAGACTATATCCGTATAGACTAGAGGACAGAGGGGTGCAGCTTCATTTTATAGTGGCACTACAAGGGTCGGAGTTCGATTTAGCCAGGTGCCACATCAATTTTAACCGAGCACCCAGGGGCGACATCTGGGAGAACCGTACCCTCTTCCACCCCATAGAGGGACTTTCCGGTCTACGATTCTAACGTGCCCATATCCAGCCTAGACACGGGAGTATTTTTAATGGCGCTTCCGTCCTCGCGAGTTATAATTTTGTCAGCGCGCCAAACCCAGTCTATCCGCTTGGACAAGTTAAACAGAAAAGTACCAAGATGCTTCAAAATTTGACATACATATATGTATATATATATATATATATATATATACATACGTACATATACAGATGGTGGACAAAATAATACGAACACCTGTGAAATAATGGAAAATCTTTATTAATAGGGGGTTGGACCACCCTTTGACTGTAGTACAGATTTAATGCGACGTGGGATAGATGCATAAAGGTCATGGACAATATTTAAAGTAATATTAAGCCATTCCTCCTGCAGAGCGGTCTCTAATTCCGAAAGTCCGGATGGAGGTGGAAATCGGGAACGAAGTTTGGACTCCGAATATTGCCATAAATGTTCAATAATATTCATGTCCGGAGACAGAGGGGGCCAGGCCAGATGTTCAACTGCATCGTCATGCTCTTCGAACCATTCTTGAACACACCTAGCAGTGTGGATATGGGCGTTGTCGTCTTGAAATTGCGGTCGCTCTCCAGGGAATACAGTCTGGACAAAAGGATGGACATGATCCCCTAGAACGCTTAGATAGTGATTGGATTTGATCCTCCCATGCAGAATAACAAGTGGCCCAAGACCGCGCCAAGATATCGCACCTCATACCATAATGGAGCCACCCCCATGCTTCACAGTCGGTAAGAGGCATTCAGGATGACACGCTTCTTTGGGCGTTCTCCAGACATAAACGCGTCCGGTCGTCTGAAATAGGGTGAATGACGATTCATCTGACCATATTACCTGTTGCCACTGCTGTGGGGACCAGCCTTTGTGATCTCTGCACCATTGGCGTCGCTTGAAAGCATTAGTTGCTGTCACCAAGGGTTTACGAATTGCCACTCTGCCATAAATGTTCGCAGCATGAAGTTCCCTTTTGACAGTTTTTGTTGAAACGGGGTCCTGGAGATGACTGTTCATTTCGGATGTTATCTCGGATAACGATTGCTTGTGCTTTGGGCTACTATGCGCTTCAAGACCCGTCTATCCCTATGAGCAAGCTTGGACTTTCGGCCACTGTTGTGCTTTGAAGACGTCGTCTTACCCTCTTTCGTGTACGCTGTCATAACAGCTGATACCGTACTCCTTGCAAACCCCAAAAGGTTTGCTGTTTCCGTAACCGATGCTCCACTTAAAAGCGCTCCAACTATCATTCCTCTTTGGAACTCTCACAGGTCTGACATTTCAACTTATCACAGACAGTTCGATAGAATCATGCAACGTAGGTGACTGCTGTTGAGAGACCGATACCTTCCTCTTCACGCTCACTAGGTGGCAGACTTCTGTTGCAGGTGGCGCGGCTGTACTGCAGGTGTGAAATACGTCATACTTTTTCACAGGTGTTCGTATTATTTTGTACTCCATCTGTATATAGATACATATATATATACAAAGGAGGTAAGCAACGATATGTAATGCTACGTTAATAACCCGTGGTAGTTTCGTTAGAAGAGACTACCTGAATTAATTTTTTTTATTATTCTGAATTAAGGTGTTGAACTAAAATCAATTTAAAAACAGCTATCCTTTGATTCACTTATAAAACCGCATTTAATAAACCCTAAAACGGAAGAGAAAAGGTAAACATGATGGTGGAAGATCTTTTACCCTCGTGATAACACCGTTGAAAATAGAGTGAAAAGAAGCATTCAGTGTTAGTTTATTTACGATCTGTTTAGTTAGATTAGGTAGTTTATTTACGATCTAACTACCCAAAAAATCAGCCTCTTGAATATTAATATTGTTGGCGATACTGATGAGACCATGATAATAAATTTTTTCTAAGTGGTTTGCTTATTTTGTTATTTCAGTTTTATCATAAATTGATTATAATTTCTTGTATTAAGGCTGCTGTGTACAAACCCTATTGGATCCGCTCACCTCAACGTTAACCTATGGAGAAAATGTGTCCAAGGATTTCCGACTTAGATTTAAAGATTTTTTTTAAAGGAAATTGTACTCCATAATAGAGGGGGGGAAATTACATCTTGGGGCATCTTTTTTTTAAATGCAAATAATAGTTTTTAATTTAAATTAATCGGGGGGGAAATCTAATAGAGTGCCTTTTAAACGCTCGTTAATTCTTTTTGTGGACGAAATTTATAAAATGAATCCTGTTTCAAGATGCTAAGAAGTTCAGGGTATCTGAAAATACCACTTTTATTGGATTATCATCATTTATGTAGCTGTAACTAGTAGACACATTTTCTCCATAGGTGTTAACACTGAGCGAATCCAATAGGGTTAGTTCAGAAGAGCCTTAACGATTTTATTTCAGAGTGAGATGTATGACGGGTGAAAACAAAATCAATACGTGAATAAAGCAGTTCAAGGTCAAATTCGCAAAAGAGCGAAGTTGAATGGCCTCAAAGCATAATCAATAGAACCGCCAGGCGAAACTAGGGCGTCTTGATACCAAATAAAGAATTCATTCCAAATAAAGAATTCATTCATGGCATCAGGCTATGGTTTCTCTTTACTACGGCTTTAGCGAAATGAAGCGTTTCATAAATGTTTGATTCGGAGAACGAAATTTTAACAATGATTTCAGGTAAAGCCGCAAACCTAAAGGAACGAAATATTTAATTTCCAAGGTTAGGGGTTTTCCTGTGTCGGTGAACATAAGTAGCCTATAAAGTGGCCGCTGAGCAAGTTTTGGTCCTTTTAAGTTAAAATAGAGGTTACAATTGTAAAAAAGTTCAGAGAAAGGCTAATTTCTTTGCATACTAAAAACACAGAAGAAGCAAACCACATTGTAATAAAAATGGTATTTTCAGAGAGCCTGAACTTTTCTGCACCTTGCAACAGGATTCATTTCATAAATTTCGTCTACCAAAGGAATTTAGCAGCATTTAAAACACACTCTACTAGTTTTTTTTCCTCAAATAATTGAAATTTTAAAATATTATTTGCATTTTATTTTAATTGAAAAATGCCCCAGGGTGTAAAATTTCTTTCTCTATTACGAAGTACAATTTTTAAATAAAAATCTTTCAGTCCAAGTCGACAATCCTTGCACAAATTCTCTCCATGGGTTAACGTTGAGTTGAGTGAATCCAATAGGGTTAGTACACAATAGCCTTTGGTTAAAATGGAAGTCAAAATTATATAAAAAGGTTCAGAGTAAGGCTAATTTCTTTGCACGCTGAAACCGCAGAGGAAGCAATCTGCATTGTTAAGTTGTCATTCTTTGATTATTTGTCTCTTATAATATCGTCACTAAATTATAGTGAGTTACTCAAAGGTTTTACTATATTTCTCAATTACAATATTAAATGTTGTGTTTCTTAAACAATCTATTGCCGGGGGTGTTAGATCTTATTTTTGGGAATGATAATGAATAAAAGACTCTGTAAAATAGAATCGATACTAAGTGTTTAGTGTTTTTTATAAAAAACACGAACGTTCAAAGTACATTAATCCTGAAAATTCCTTTAGTTTTTCTTTCCTGTGGCATGTGACCTGGGGCGGATTAAGGCATGGGTTTTAGGGGCTGCTGCTAAAGGCCAGAAGAAGAAATCGGAAATCCCGAAAATGAATTCGTTCAAAAACATGACTCTCTAAAAGCTGATATCTGCAACAATATCTTCACTTCTTCATTCCCTAATGTTAAAATAGCTCTTCGGATTTACATGAGTTTGATGTTAACTGATGTTGACAAAGTAAAGCCTTTCTTCGAGAGGAAACATTTAAAGAATACATACAGATCGACAATGGCACAAGAAAGACTCATCAAAGCTTGCTTTGATGGCAACTGAAAATATTCTAAAATGCTTTCAAATTACCGATGTTTTAGACCAATTTGTTTCCAAAAAAAAATTACTCGATGCAAATGTTTAAATTTTAATTGTTTGAAACCTTCCAAGAATATATTTAAATTTTTCCTTTAACTTCTTTTTTGCTTTTTGAAAATGCAAGACTCATGCAAAAGTCGCTTGACATTAGCAGTTGTTCGTCCTAGTGATGCGACATCGATAACAAAACATCGATGTTTTGAAACATCGATATTCAATATTAAAACATCGATGCTAATAAAACATCGCCCAAAAACCATCGATGTTTTTAAACATCGATGTTTTAGAACATCCATGTTTTAAAACTGGTTTAAGAATCTCTAACATTAATGTTACTTCCGTTAGTCGTGGGGGAGGGGGTGATTTAATTTTACTCTCTGATTGGACAGACACAAATGACAAAAACTTGGTTGCTTTGGGCTACACTGATGACTCAAAATTCTCGTTGTATATACCGCCATGTTTTGCCTTCAAATGTCCAGATAAATTCGTGGTATTGCCAGAAGTTTTGAGGGACATAAGGCAAATATTGCATTTCGCCAATTTGTCAGAGGTTTTGTAAAAATATTTCCAAACGGTACTTTTGGGAGGCATTTTACTAATAATATTAGCGTCAACTTATATAAAACCAGCACAAAACAATGACTTAAATGGATGCACTCGTGTATATACTATTTGTAAAATAAAAACCCCATGGAAGGTTCTGGAGTGTCAGGAACATTCCAAGCGCTCTGATTGGTTCATTGGTTGTTAATTGCCATTTGTCTGTTTGCTAAGGAATCATTCCCCCTTTTGTATTTGTCCTTTTCAGAATTCAGACTTACATTTACTGAGTGTGAAAATTATGCTACGTGGTAAATTTTTTTAATTACGGTACTTTTTCATTAAAATAAACATCGAGACAACGTAAAACATCGAGCTCAAAACATCCATGTTAAAAAAACATCGGCTGCAATAAATCGATGTTTAAAATATCGATGTTTTTATCAAAACATCGATGTTTTGAAAACATCGACATCGATGTCGCATCCCTAGTTCGTCCCTTCGGTGAGCAGAGAAGCATCAATGGGCCAACAAATAAGAATAACGACAAAAACATCAGATGACGTAGTCACAGTTCGTTTTACACATTTACGAGTATATCCAATCCCCTTTTTAACATCTGAAATGTTTGAAGCATGACATGAAAAACAGTACGGGTATAGTCCTATGCACGTGTTCCATGCACGTCAACTCCAGCTGTAAAATGGTGGTGACTTGCGATTTTTCTTTTTTCAGGCGCTAAACTGAATCACTGTTAGGTCTTTAACCCTTCAGCGGGCGCGCCCATGTATAAAGTGCAACATTTTCATAATTTTGAATGGTTTGTTTTTACAAGTAAGGTTTGAATGTTCTAAGCAGTTTCTATTTATAGCTGTACCCTTTCTAACGCAGGTCTGATTTTCTGACCCTTGTATTCCTTTCCATCCATTGTTAGTCGTGATTTAACCGTGGTAAACCAGCGATTATACTGGATTGCAATACGACAAAATTATGGGTTGATGTAGTAGATCAAATGTGCAGCTATTACACGGTATTCCGCATATCACGAAGATGTACAGACTCATTGTTTTTTAGATTTTTGAGACATAATAAGAATCGATTCGCAAGTTGTCCTTAGATGCATTAAACCAGACAGTTTTTAATTAAGGCGATTGTATTTGCATTCTTTGGCCTTTAATTGTAAATATATCTCGATATTATCAACATTTTATATCTTGTCATAAAACTCAGAATTAATATTTTCAATTTTAAAAAAGAAAGTTTATTACAAAAGGAATAATCAAGGTTGAAAGAGACGTTGCACTTTATGCAACGCGCGCCTGTTGGTGTACCAAAAATTGGCGCTCCCGCTGAAAGGTTAATTGAAAAAAATCTTTCATTGGTTCAGTGTAATGTGTCGCTAAATTGTTTTCGAGTTAGTCTAACTCCAAGGAGACGAGAACGAATTTAGAAAAACCAAACTATAATTTATACAAAATTTACAGTGTTTTTAAGAACATAAAAATAACTATGCGGCTCTTGGAGAAAACATAGGGGAGGACGAGCCGAAAATTGCAGATTAAGTCTATTTTTGAAGCTTTAGTCAAATGATAAGAATGTAAAATTACTCATAAAGATTGCAGTGGCATGCATATTTTCTGCTGTGCGAGTACCTTATTGACAATAAATCTAATTGAGACATAGTTGTAAACAAACGGTGTATCTCGTCTGTTACATAGGGCAAAGTATACAGCCACTGATTATGTTTCTTGAAATTTATTAGACCGACGAGCGGCCAAAGCGAGGAAATTTGAGAATTTACTGATGCGGTCGCAGGTGCTATAAAGGTTAATGTCGCCCAGATTTTGCGGTGAAAGAGCTCTTTTGAACTTTGAGGAAGGTGGAGAGACTGCATAGTGCGTGCTTCTCTCCAGTAGTTTTCAATTATAGTGAAATATTTTTTAGTTTACCATTTTAAAATAGAATTTCATTAATGATTTATTAAATTAAAAATTTTACTGTTAGAGCTTTTCATTTTTGTAAAAATAAGGATGTCTTTACATAGATGTATAACAATTTTAGGAGCTGAATCTATTGAATCGATCGTATATTTGAAAAAAATGTCAAGGTATCAGTCTCATCCAATATTTAACAGAATGTTACGCATTTTAAGTGACCGACAGTTAACTTTTCTCGGTATCCAATTATCAGCATATTTAAACTATTCTCAGATGATCAAAACTCGGTCGGAAAACCAATGAATATAATAAATGCCAGCTAAAATCCTTTGGGGGGAAATTTCCTTTGAAAATATTTGCGAGTTAACTCCAACCACACCCTGAAGTGTCGCGACCCACAAGGTCAGAAGAAACAATTTCTCACTGCCCAAGAGATTAAAAGAACACCCGAAAAGTACGACTCCGAAAGTTATCAATTTAACAACGGAATACACACTATATTGCCAAAAGTAATTAGATACATGGGTCAAAATACACTGAAGTGCCACTGAATTAGGGATACCTACCTAGTAACGAGTTGGGCCTCCTCTGACCTTGATAACGGCTGCCACACGACGAGGCATAGATTCAACAAGTTTCTGGAAACGTTTCACGGGAATGGCTTGCCAAATATTGGCTAAAGCTGTCCATAATTCAGTAAGGATCTTTGGTGCTGTGTGATGGCCTTTCACGCCTTGTTCCAAAACATCCCAAAGATGCTCAATAGGATTTAAGTCTGGGCTTCTAGGTGGCCAATTCATGACAGAGAAGTCAGACGAATGCTCATCCAACCAGCAAGTAGCCAACCGGGACTTGTGAGAGATACAGTTATCTTGCTGGAAAACTCCATTACCGTACGGATAACAGAACAGCATAAACGGACGGAGGTGATCACCCAGCAACTCTACGTACCGAATTGCATTGAGGGAGGTTAGTACACGCACCAAAGATCCCAAACTGTGCCACGAAAAAACACCCCTGACCATGATTGAGCCACAATGCCCTTGTACAGTTCCAGCCAGGCATGCAGGATCCATGGCTTCATGAGCCTGACGCCATATTATCAGCCTTCCGTCCGCGTTAAGTAGTCGGAATAGAGACTCATCACTCCATGCTACTCGTTTCCAGTCCTCTACACTCCAGTCTCTCTGCTCTCTTGCCCAGGCAAGACGTGCAGCCCGATGGCGAGTATAGAGCAATGGTACTCTAGTAGGTCGACGGCTCCCGAAACCCATACGCTGAAGCGAGCGTTGCACAGTCCGTTTACTGACTGTACGACTGGCACCGTCATTAAACTGGGTGGTAATTTGAGTTAATGTTTGGCTTCGCTGGCTACGTACAATACGCCTGAGCCGTCTCTCACCACGCACTGTCAAGGTTAATTGTCCTTTGCAGTTTGCCCGATCGCTAGTTTTTTTTTTCCACCATCCATGTATTCTTGGTATACTCTTGACACTGTCGACCTTGAAAATCCTAGCTGTCTGACGATTTCGGAAATTGAATGGCCCATGCGTCGCGCACCTACGATTTGTCCGAGATCGAAGGCGTCTAAATTATGCAGTTTACCCATACTGGCAATTCCAACAACTAATTTAGAACAACCACAGTACGCGCTATATATGTAGTTACCACAGCGCCCTCACTTGCGCATACATGATGCGCAGCGCTACACAATTTGCATAGGCTTTGCTATCCCTAATTCAGTGGCACTTCAGTGTAGTTGAAAATGTAGTTATTTTTTTTTTTTAAATCATTACATTGTTTGACGGATCTTGGCTGCAATGACTACCTCGAATCTTCTGTGCATGCTTTCGACCAATTTTTAGTGTAAGCTGGACACGGATAACCAAGTTACAGGGATTTTTAACTATTTTCATTGAGTAATTCGCCCATTATATTTAGACCAGACCTGAACAACTCGAAATGGGATGAGGGTCATTTTACTTTATGTAAAACTGCTGCGGGCCGCAAGAAAACAGGGTAGATGGGAAAGCGAAAAATGTTTTATCTAACAAAAAATAAATTACTGATTCTTTTAAAAATTAAATAAATATTAATAGTCATTACTTATATATTCCTTTCATAATATTATAAATCTAAAAATAATATTCCGTAGTTTTTAGATTATAATATTATACGCCTTCACGAAAAGCTTCGCGGGTCCCAGAGTGAGTGCTGGCGGACCGGACCGCTTATGGCATGCCGTATGTGTGTGCAGGCCTGGTTCAAACGATAAACGAAAGGTTCATTAACATTTTCCTTACTGGGTAGGATAGCACGTATCCCAAGAATACGGGCCCAAGAATGATATATATATGTATATATATATATATATATATATATATATATATATATATATATATGTGTGTGTGTGTGTGTGTGTAGCGCTGGATCCGTGCAGTCCCAAGAAGTCCATCGTCTATCATCTTAAACGCTGGTGAAGTCGTGGTAAACGAAGAATAACACCTTAATCCCAAAGTAATTATTTATTCATCATTTATTTAACCACCATTCACATTTCAGTACTTTAAACATGGCGCATCGCTTCTCGTCTTACGGAGCGGGTTTGTTCCCATCCTTCTACTTAATCGATTCTCCCGCGTCTGCTTTGTTCTTTTAGCGCGCTGCACATTACGCGGGCGTTTAGCATCTTGTGATGCGGGAGTCAGAATCACGCTATTTCGAACATTCGATAGTCCGTCGTTTCCTGTGCCGATTCTCAAAGTCTGTACTCTGCTTAAAATCATTTCACAGACATGTATGGCCATCTGTTGGCTTCGATGATAACTAATCGTCAATCTCAAGTAGTTATTTACCGTTTAACGCTAATTAACCAAATTTTAACCCATTTTAACCTAATTAAATATTGTTAAGTATAATTCACACCCTTGGACAAATATATATATATATATATATATATGCATATATAACCCCCTTAATGACCGTTCTTACAAAGGGGGTATAAATTTCCCGTTCTAAAGAGGTAATCGTAAAAAATGGGCCCCGTAAGCTAAAGGTTAAACATTTTACAAATTCCATCTGTAGAACGAAAGCTTTTATTCAAATAAACGGCATTCAGTAGTGTTGCTCTAGATCGAGAAAAATGGAATCAAATAATCGATTATTTTCAAATCACCACAAACTTTCATAGAATCTTTTTTTAATAAATGCACTTGTCAAAATAATAAGAAATATTTTTCGGACCATAAGATGCACCTTTTAACGTAAAAAAATCGACTTGAAAAGGGAAGGTGCGTCTTATGGTCCGAAGGTAACATTAAAATAAAGTGAATATTTTATTATATATATTATAATAAAATATATAATAAAATATTCACCTATATTTTTTAATATATTAAAAATATTACCTATATTTCTAATATATTAAAAATATAGGTAATAAAAAATATATATTATAAATATATTTATAATATTTATTTTTATTACCTATATTTTTTACTTTATTAAGTAAGAAACTGAAAATCTGTTTATATACCTAACAAAATACAAAATATTCTTTTCTAAAAATCCTCCCATAAATTTGAGGTGCGTCTTATGGTCCGAAAAATACGGTAACTATATTTTATTCTTTAAGGGCACACAAAACATCTCGAAAACCCAAATGGGGCGATATTAGTGAAATGTTTATGAGCATGTACTTAATTTCAGAATACATAGATATGCGAAATATTTATATATCAGTAAATGCATACATTATATTTTAAATTGAAAGTAAAATGGAAGAATTATGTTAAAAATTTAGTTTATTGTAGCAATTTAAAAAATTATATTAAAAATTTGTTAGTGAAAAACTTCAAAAAACGTAAACATTTTCATTACATATTTTTTTAATTTTCAATTTACTGTAATTTCACTACACCTAGAAGCAAAATACTTCGTATCATTGTCAATTTATGTATTTTATGTTATTACTAAATTTGAAAGAGATAAATTCAACAAGTTTTTATAAAAGTGTACCTAACTGGCATATAGTATCAAACATTTTAGCAAGTTTTGAAAATAATTAAATTGCTGCAATAAACTAAATTTTTAACCTAATTCTTGTGTGGGTGTATGTATATATATGTGTGTGTGTATCGCTTTAAATATAAAATTCACTTTAAATATAAAATATAATGTTTGTATTTACTTGTATATATATTTTTTACATATATCTTTATTCTGCAATTTAATACATGCTCATAAACATTTCACTAAATTCGCTCTATTTTGGTTGTCGAGATGTTCTGTGTACCCTTAAATATGAATAAATCGCACGGGGTGAAAAATCAATAAAACATTCCCAAATAAACCATCCCTACTGTGAAATACTGATATTATCTTTTTTTACTCAACCTATGAATGAATATAATTTCTAAATAGGTAGGAATAATTAATATGGTAGCCTTTAAAAATTGATTGAATTGAATGCCATAATTCCTGAAAGGCTCTTAGATTGCTAGCTTAAGATTTCGTGAAGGTTTATATTACGTACCAAAAGCGTTTAAAAGACAGAATAAGAGAAATTAATCTTTTATTATCCTCTTCCAATGGATCGATTTCTTGTAACCTAGAAATACTTATTACACCTTACTATTAAGTACTTAGATAGTCTGGCTTTTACACAATACGAGGAAAAGTTTATAATCCGATCTTCCGTCTACCCGCGTCAGGTCGATCCTCCAACCTCGAACTTAGAAACTTTCCCTTTAGGCTCTGTGTCAAATTCTTTTCCCTAGCAGATGGACATGCGTTTAGCCGCAAACACTTTACTACTGTTGTTAGGGATCTTACACATACAATATCATACAATATCATTGCCAAGTTATCGGGGAATTTCAGTTTTGATGTCCGAGAATATTTTAAACCGCATATTGCTGAGATATACTGTGTGAGAGTGTGTGTGTATAAATACAATGTGCGGCCATTAATTTCCAGGACTGATCAAATAACTCCAGAAAATATTACATGAAATACATGCCCATTTAATATGTTTCGAAGTAATTCCCGCCTGCCGTAATGCACATCTGTGTTCGGCTGTATAAGTTTCGGAAACAACTTTTAAAGTCCTCTTTCGGAATGCTCTTTAATGTAGACATCACAATTTTCTTGATGCCTTTAACATCCTCAAATCTTGTTCCCTTCAGCAAATTGGCCCAGCATTAGGTCGTGGAGGTGCAGACAGCATCCTCCATACTCTCCGAACTTACAGACTTTTTTTTGTTTCCAGAACTGAAAGATTTGCTGAAGGGAACAAGATTTGAGGATGCTGAAGCCATCAAGAAAACGGTGACGTCCACATTAAAGAGCATTCCGAAAGAGGACTTTAAAAGTTGTTTTCGGAACTCATACAGCCACAGAAGTGCATTACGGCAGGCGGGAGTTACTTCGAAACATATTAAATGGGCATGTATTTCATGTAATATTTTCTGGATTTATTAGATCAGTCCTGAAAATTAATGGCCGCACCTTGTATATATATATATATATATATATATATATATATATATATATATATATATATATATATATATATATATATATATATGTATGTATGTATATATGTATATACATATATATTGTAACAAGAAAACGCGTCTTCCTAAATTACTTTAAATCATATTCTCTTGTTAATAAAGCACGACCCCTTTTCCAAATTTGCTACCTAAAAGTAAAGTAAGTTATAATTTATACTAGCAGATCATTAAGCAGGCATGTGAACTATCTGAACTCAATAACATCCCCAGATATGAGTGTGTAAGTTATGAGATTCCGAATGTCTGTGTAATGTCAAAATTCTTGAAGAGCCCTCGAACCACTCTGGATTTATGCATTCTATAACGTCGAAACCGCACTTTAAAAAAATTTTATGGCCACTTATCCTGCGCCTAGCTCAATAGGTCGCAGCTCTAACAAGCGCGGGATCTATCAATAAAGTAGTCCCCGGGAAAACCGAAGTGGACATGTGAACTCCACGAACCTAAAGTCGCCCAATTAAAAATTAAGTAGTTTAGGCCCTCTGGCGTCAATATCGCAAAATACCCATTAAATTTTGTATGAACGAAAGACTTCGCTCTCTTCGTTTCTAACTCTCGTTGCTGTCGAACCTGTTGTGCACAGTCCGGTGGTGAAAACGCTTTTCTCAGTTAACTCTAGCACTTAAACACTGCTGTTAACACACGTCCCGTCCTGGCATGGACGCCGGACAAGTCATGTGGCCACTGCAGCTAATGCCTTCGTAATGCTTCATAATTAAATAAAAAGGTGATTTCCTGGATATCCTCTGAAATATGTGTTCCTCTTCTCTGGCTCCATGTGTGTATTTATCTCCAAAATTTCGTAAGTGCTTTCCTGGATCAACACTACGCCCAACTGCATCTCTCCAAGTTGTGAGCAGCAATTTACTGTATGATCAACACCCTCGTGCCGACTGCATCTCCGATAAGTTCTACGCATCAATTCCCTTGTGTTAATTTTCCAATTGTGATTATTATCACATATATATGTGTGTGTATATATATATATATACATATATACACACACACACACACACACATATATATATATATATATATATATACATATACACAGATAGATAGATAGATATACTCACACAATATTTAATACCGTATAATACTTAAATATATATGTGTGTGTATGTTTGTTTGTTTGAGTATTTATACCAAAAGAATGTTTAAAGCCCTATCTTATTTAACGTACAAAGCATGAGCTATATGCTACCCATTTTTACTGGAGCAGTTCCCTTTTTTGTAATTTATATATGTGTTCTTAAATAATTCTTGTGTAGCAATGCACATGTCCGATTCTTCAAGGACGTCTGAAAGCTCCCTTTGGGGTTTTATGGTGAATACTATTATACTGGGAAGGAAGCTTAAGGCTGCTGAGTACTAAGTCTATTGAATTCGCTCCCCTCAATGTTAACCTATGGAGAAAATGTGTCCAAGGATTGTCGACTTGGATTTAAAGATTTTTTTTAATTGTACTCTGTAATAAAGAAAATTTACACCTTGGCGCATTTTTCGTTTTTTAAAAAAACATACAAATAATATTTTAAAATTTATATTATTCGGGGAAAATAATCTTGTAAAGTGTGTTTCAAACGCTCCTAAATTCCTTTGGTAGCTTAAATTTATAAAACGAATCCTGTCGCAAGGTGCAGAAAAGTTCAGGCTATCTGAAAATACCATTTTTATTGGATTATCAGCATTTATGTAGCTATCAATAGTAGACACATTTTCTCCATAGGTTAACATTGAGGTGAGCGAATCCAATAGGGTTAGTACACAACAGCCTTAAGTTATCTCTTGTCTCAGAATATTTGTGATTTTCGGTGAACACGAGTCCGCTCTTGAAATGCTGAGAGTGGTTGGAGTAATTTACGTTTGCGTTTGTAAAATATTCTCTGGGTGGCACACACGTGGTGAGACTGGGTTCCGCAGAACGTGTGCTCGATTGGGGCGTGAAACGGAAAATTTAGAAATATCGGTCAGCCGCTGCATCACCATTAGCCTCGAGTTGTCCCAAGCCACAGGAACTGAAATCATTACATCGCATCTCAGTACGTGAGTCCGGTGCACTGGCGCTGAATTCATGGGGCTTTATGTAAACATGAAATGCATTACACATGAAGAAGGGTTAGACAATACGGTAACAATGTCCAGTGGAATGCATAGTTAGGTCAATACTTTCCGATACAATCTTGACATAGAACTGATATCATCTCTATGATCATGGCAGATCAGTGCAAGTCCTACATTATTCAGCATTAAGCCGGAAGGAGAAGGCAGTTGTATTTAGCACGTCGTTCGCGGACAGTAGAAGTGTGAGAAAGGGTTGTGCAGGTTGAGTAATCACGCTTCAAACTTTTCCAATCGAAAGGAAGTGCTTGGCTATGACGTTTGTCCCGGGGAGCGTTTCCTTTCAGACTGCATTGTCCCAACTGTTCGATTGGAGGGTAACTCTGTGATGGTCGGAGCTGTTTCTGCTGAGATAGGCTAAGCTTTTGATTCTTTTGCCTTCAACTATTACCCAAGAAAGGTACATAATCATTTTAGATGATTGTACACTTCCTACAATATGGCAGTACTTTGGAGATGTCTTGTGTTTCTTCCATCATGACTTGGTCCCATGTCACACTTTGGGCTCTGTTGAGATCTGGTTCGGAGAACAAAATATACAGAAATTAGGCTGGCCACATCAGAGTACCGATCTAAATCCTACTGAACATCCATGGGACGCGTCAGAAAGTCGAATTTATCTCCGCCCACATAAAACAGCTCTGTGGCAGAGGCTTTAAATCAAAAAATGGAGACAAACACAGCTAAATTTTTCCAGAAATTGGTCGACAGCATGACCAGACGGGGCTAGGCACTCATTGCAACCGACGGTAGTCCAACAATAATCTGATATTTTGAAATAAATGCACTTTTCTTCTTTCTACCTAAGTGTCCGATTACTATTCGCAATATGCAGACATACATATATATATATATATATATATATATATATACATACAAAAATGCGTCCTTATTATATGCGTCCCAGTTCTAATACCTCTTGCAAACGATATGTATAGGTTTCCTGAGGCCTACCTGATTTTAAAAAAAGGGAAAAAAGTTTTACATGATAACATTTCTTTATTTGAATTACTCAGAAAACTATTGCAAATACACTGCTGGCCACTGTAAATGCAACACCCTGAAGGAAACATGCAAATAACATGAAATTTACAACATGCATTAGCGGAGATGAGATATGCAATTGATTAGAATTTCAGCGCAGACGAACATCACGCGCGCCTGTGACGCCACTTCAAAGCGCTATTTAAGGCTTGGAGATTTCGACGATTTCAAGTTCGGCTAATTGTGTTTTTCTTGTGGTTTTTTCAAAAAAACGATCAATTATGCCTCGTCGAAAACAGCGATCATCTTTTGATCAAGTATCCGAGTTCGACAGAGGAAGGATAGTGGCCTACCGAGATTGTGGATTATCTTTCCGGGAAATCGGTAGTCGTGTTGGACGAAACCAAACAACTGTAATGCGGATATATGATCGTTGGATGCAGGAGGGGACGACGGACCGGCGTGTTCGATCGCATCCACCGCAGCGCACCACTTCACGTGATGACAGGCAAATTGTGCGCATGGCAGTGACGGATCGCTCAGTCACATCACGAACCATAGCACAGCACATGCAGTCTGAAACGCATCATCCAGTGTCTGCGCGTACCATTCGACGCCGTTTACAGCAGAGTGGTCTGTCCGCAAGACGTCCATTGCTTTGTCTACCCTTGACGCAGAACAACAGACGTCTCCGCCGCCAATGGTGCGATGACAGAAGGATGTGGACGGCAGAATGGAATGAAATTGTCTTTACTGACGAGTCACGCTTCTGTCTGCAACACCATGGTCGCATTAGAGTCTGGAGACACCGTGAAGAGAGGATGCTGAACAGCTGCGTTATGCACCGCCACACTGGTCCTGCACCGGATATTATGGCATGGGGTGGTATTGGATATCACTCTCGCACACCTCTAGTACGCATTGCCGGTGCTTTAAACAGCTAGCGCTACATCTCCGAGGTGTTGGAGCCAGTTGTCGTTCCTTACCTTCAGGGCTTGCCCACAGCCATATTTCAACGGGATAATGCGCGACCACACGTGGCACGCATTGTCCAACGGTTCTTCGTCAATCGCCAGATTGAATTGCTTCCCTGGCCGCCTCGCTCTCCGGATCTTTCGCCGATAGAAAACATGTGGACCATGGTTGCTCTACGATTGACCCAGATTCCATCCCCAGCTGCCACAGCAGATCAACTTTGGCAACGTGTGGAAGCTGCTTGGTCTGCTGTACCCCAAGAACTCATCCAAAGTCTCTTTGAATCAATGCCGAGGCGTGTGGCAGCGGTGATCTCCAACAATGGCGGCTACTCTGGCTACTGATTTTGGCAGGAACCACACTTCACAGAAGTCTATAAATTTAATCATTTGATACTTGGTCAACATGTTATCTACAAAATAAATTTTGTTGTGATATCTCTTGTCTTTCTTGGTGTTGCAATTTGGGTGGCCAGCAGTGTATTTACCTGTTTCAAATATGTTTTCAAATATGATGTAATGGATTTGAAGATAAGATTTTTAAAATCAACTCATAAAGTCTGGAAATCTCCTGTTATTTTTGCAGATAATCGGAAATTTCACATTTATGTGCATACCTAAAACAAGAAATTATTTTGGAATCATAAATAATTCGAATTTTGTGTACCTACTATACACTACTAACACTTGCAATCCTTTAAGCCACCCTCTATTGATAGGTTATGAATAATGCCAGGTTATTTCATTTCCAAAATAAAAGTTAATTTCTAGATCATTTTATCAAATATTTCAATCTATTTATGTCATTGATTATCGATTTATCTTCCACATCAGGATTAACTGGTGATTAAAAATTATAAAGTGCTGCACGCATCATAAAATTGAGATATATGCTTACAGAAAATAATTAATGGTCAGAATACACTTGCAATCTATTTACCTACTAGCTGAAAACCCGTACTTAGGCACGGTGCATATTCAAATTAAATACAACGGTCAATGTATACAATTAATGCCAAAAATATGTTTATATATATATATATATATATATATATATATATATATATATATATATATACACAGGTAACCTTCCTTTAACACGGTAGATAGGTTCCTAGAAAATGCTGTGTTGTGTGAAACCGTGTTGTATGAGACCCAGGGCCAGTACAAAAAGGGGGGTTACGTTCCAAAAACTTATTGAAAACAAGCTTTTTTTTTAAAATTCCATATAAACAACTAAATAAATTTCTTCCTCATCACTGCTTAGTACAATCAAACAAGAACGTTTTTCCGGTTGAATGATATCACCTTCACTTTCAGAACCTTTTTCTTCATTTAGAGTTTTTGCACCTTCTATCCTCTAAAAAATCCGTAATTTTAGTTCGTTTGCTGGTTCTTACAAAGTCATTGTAGATTTCACGGTATGCACGTAGACAATTTTGCAGCTCCCTGTTCAATTTTTGGCTACTTTCAGCGGAAGGGTCTGCACTCAAGAAAAGTGATTCAATATTTTCAGCTAAGCTTAGGCCTTCTTGTAATTTTATAGAGATATAAATGAATAATTTATAATTTGTTTATGCATTTTTATGTAAGGCCACTGATAGTTCATTATTCTTTCCCGTCATTATTTTAAGGTAATTTAGTGTTTAAATGTGTTAAACAAAAATCATGTTATCTAGTTCTGTAGAAATACAGTGTTGTACAAAGGGTTTCGCAATTTTTTTATCGTGTTAGAGCGAAACCGTGTTACAGGTTGCAGTGTTATACGAGGGATCCCGCAATTTATCCTATCGTGTTAGAGCGAAGCTGTGTTGTGAGATGCCGTGCTGTAGGAGGGATACCTGTATATATATATATATATATATATATATATATATATATATATATATATATAATAAATACAACGATCAATGTATACAACTGATGTTAAAAAAATGAAAAAATATATTTATAAAAAAATCGTAGCGGATATTTTTATAGACAAAATAATGTAGAGGAAAATATTCAAATTAAATCTAATAGAGAATACTAAAGAATATAGTACAGTTAATATAGTACAGTTTGAGGAACATTTCTTTTACAGTATTTTAATATTTTTTTGGATAATGTCCAATCGTCTGCCGTATTAGCAAGAAAAAAAAATATTTTTTTTGTCTATTTCGTTGTTATAAACGTGACGCAAAATTAAAAGAAAAGAAACCACGTGATCATCATTTAATAAATTAAATTCTAAAAATTTATCATTAAAAATTCACCAAAATTCAGAAAATGGAGATAAAGATTCGACAAATATTTCATTTTAAAGGAATTTTTATGATCTTTCTCTTGATATAAATTTTATAATCCTCGGATTATTATTTTAAAGCAAACTTAAAAAAATGTTACAAAAATGGCTTAAAAATTTAATTTAATCTAAGAAGAATTTTTCAAGAATCTCTTTTATTGCACCTTTACACTGTAAGAAGTATAGCCATGCAAAATGTCAGCCCTTTAGGTCCAGCGGTTTGGTTTGTGCGTTATATGTCAGTCAGTCAGTTACGAAACTGTTTTATATAGAGAGAGATAACGTAAAATCGAATAAACTGTAATAAATATTATTTAAATTAAAAATTGAGCATAAAATTAGAAAACTTCAAATATTATCACAATTATTTGTATAATTTTCTCACATAAAAAAATATTCCAGAATTGCACATTTTTTCTGGTTTTAAAATGTAGAGTACCATGAAATATACATATGAGTGTAGTTTTATCAATTTCCTATTGATAGTTCAAAAGTAATGCTACAGATATACTCAAAATTGGAAGTTAATGGTATAAAACTCTAAACTGCTAATTTGAAAATTATTTATAGATTTATAATTTCCATTTTTATATATGACCATATTTAAAGATATGTACTTTATATGTATAAACAAAGAAAATTTCTTTTTCTAATATTATTTGAGTTTTTTGGTTAGAATTTGACCATATTTATAGACTTTTCGTAGAGATTCAAGGTCCTGTGCCCACTTTTAAAAATAAAAAATTTAATATATATATATATACATACACACACACACACATATATATATATATATATATATATATATATATATATATATATATATATATAGATAGATAGATAGATAGATAGATAGATAGATAGATAGATATAAATTAAATTTTTTAATATAGTAGAATAAATTTTCTAGAAAGCGTTAAGGAAGTAGTCTTAAGTTATGAACAAAACTGAAAGTAATTTAAAAACATCACACAAAACATGAAGTGAAAAAGCGCTCATCAAAATTTCCAATTTCCTAAAAGACTAACCTTCGATTTTTGTCAATATTGTCTCTACGTTTTTTTTCTACTGACTGCAATAAACAACCAAATGTTTTGGGTCGTCAAGGTTACAACATCTCTGACGCCGAATATTTTCATATTTTTATTTCCTCTCTCTCAACAGCGGAAGGTTTACTGGGTCAGAATTCGAACCTTGGAAGACCGATTAGATATATCAGTAAACTAAATTATTTAGATCGTAATATTTAGGGGTACGTAAATTTCGCAAAACAAAAATTATAATATATAAAATTTTGCATTTATTCGCAAAAAATATATATAAATTTAAAATTTTCGCATTTATTTTTAAGAAAATCATAATTTTACTTACTTGGTTAGGTATCAAACTTCTTAGATAAAAGCTAACATTGTAGTAATCTCCAATTTTCTTCCGGTCCGGGAAACATTTTAAAATAATTTTTATTTATTGAGTTAAAATTTTGAATTTTTTGCATTGGTTAACCATATAATTTTCAAGCAAAATCACATCATAAAACTCTCAAAAAGTTTTAAAAAATGTTTTAAATATGAAATTTAAAAAAATAAAGCGGGATAACTTAAAATCGTTATAACTCAAAATATTATTTCCCGAATTTCAAAATTTTTCTCATTTAATTAAACAGAAATATATAAATTTTAATTTTGATTCAGCATTTTTTTAAATATTAATTTTTAAAAAGGTTAAAAATATTTTGATTAAAAATTACAAAACAAAATTATGTAACTTATTTTTTAAAAATCATATTTTCAAAAGTAAATATTATTTGCAAATTTGCTGAATTAAAATTAAAGTAAAATAGTTTAAAAAGATATGTTCCAAATTTCATTCATTTATCTTTAATTAATCTTGACTTATAACAATTTAAAGACGAGAAATAGGGAAAAAAAACTCATCATGCAGAAAAACGTACTTACAGGTTAAAACAACGGTTGGCGACTATTAGAATGTTGTAATAAAAATAATAATTTCTCCTGTTCTAATTAAGATAGAAACGTGATTTAAACGTCATTTTATGCGTAAAAGAACACAGAAATTTTTAATGGAATAAAAATTTTCTCTAAAATATGAATAATTTTGTGTCCTGGACCGCCCCTTCCTTAAGTGTTTAGGAATAAGTAATAAGCAAATTTCGAGAGTGAGATATCTCAGTTAAAGACCGTGGATGGTCTTAGATAAGCAATTATGTTAATAAATTATTATTATTTTTACATAATTTCGATAAAAAAGCCGTTTATCACCGAGTTTTCGCCGAAAAATAGTAAAACTATAATTTTCTCATTTATTCGTCCATATCGGCAAATTTTTCATTTATTCACATCAATTTCGCAAATACGAAAATTACGTATCCCTAGTGATGCTCCCTAGTGATGTTCTCTAGAACTAACAGGGGGAACTAATGTAAATTTCATATAAACTGTATAATCCCCACAAATGATTCGCATCTAGATTTACGTCTATAGCGGGGGGCAAATCTTTCTTTTTAAATAGAGATGATGGAAAAACTAAGGTATGATGAGAGAACTCGCAAATCTCAACATAATGAGAAAAAATGATAGCAGACTTAATAAAATATGCTCCCTATCTGCAAATTTAGAATCGGCGGTTTGCCTCTTACTTCTAAACACCCCCCTTCCCTCCCGCTTCACCCAAAAAAATTAATTATTAAATAAATATATAATGAATACAAATGGAAAGCAAATAAACTATTTTAAAAAACTCAGTTGGAGATTTAAAACGCACATTAAAGGGTCTTGTTGATTAAATTCCTTATTTTTTTAACGTAGGATTGAGTTCCTCCATAAAAGTTCTTCGGAAAGCAAAATTTCAGACGCTAAAACCGTCCGTCCGTACCTCACGAGTTATTATTTTGGCAGCGCACCAAACACAGTCTGTATCGCTTGGACAAGCAGTAAACAGTTGAACAGAAAAGTACCAAAATGCGTCAGAATTTTGACATACATATATGTATATATATACACATACCAGTTAATAACCCGCGGTAATTTCCTGAGAAGAGACTACCTGAATTTTTTTCCTCAGTTAAACGTCACCATGGCATTTCTGCATTACAAATTCATTTACTTCATCTGTTGAACGTCGCCAAGACTTTGCTATATGACTTTTCCTTGTCCTTTTCTTCCTTTGTTAAACGTCGCCAAGGCATAATCAAATCAGTCAAACTTATATCAAAAGTACCTTAGTACTAATTAGTGTAAAAATGGAAAGTCAAAATAGTAAACGTTACTTCAGATTCAAAATGCGTGTACCAAGTGAGAACGGAGTGAAATCTGACTCACCAAAACGCCCCATAGTAGTCGGTCGACGAATAGGTACGTAGGCACGATCACCACAGTAAAATGTTGTCAAATAATTTTAAACATCGCCAAGGCATAATCAAATCAGTCAAACTGATATCAAAAGTACCTTATCAATAGTTAGTGTAAAAATGGAAAGTTTAAATAATAAACGTTTCTTAAGATTCAAAATGCGTGTACCAAGTGAGAACGGAGTGAAATCTGACTCACCAAAACGCCCCCATAGTAGTCGGTCCACGAATAGGTACGTAGGCACGATCACCATAGTAAAATGTTGTCAAATAATTTTAAACGTCGCCAAGGCATAATCAAATCAGTCAAACTGATATCAAAAGTACCTTATCAATAGTTAGTGTCAAAATGGAAAGTTTAAATAATAAACGTTTCTTAAGATTCAAAATGCGTGTACCAAGTGAGATCGGAGTGAAATCTGGCTCACCAAAACGCCCCATAGTAGTCGGTCCACAAACAGGTACGTAGGCACGATCACCACAGTAAAATGTGGTCAAATAATTTTAAACGTCGCCAAGGCATAATCATATCAATCAAACTGATATCAAAAGTACTTTAGTACTAATTAGTGTAAAAATGGAAAGTTAAAATAATAATGTTACTTAAGATTCAAAATGCGTGTACTAAGTGTGAACGGGGTGAAATCTGAAAAATTTTAATTTACTTTGACATGTACCACAGACGCAGAAAGTACACAGGAAATGTGTACAATGAAGTGTTCCGCTATCAGTTTATCATAACTTAATTATTAATTTGTAAATACTTAATTCCTCTTCATGATTTGTCAGTTACACGTAAGGTATTCATATATATTTAACGAATGTCAAACCATGTAAAGCATTCGATATTATATACTGTTTCACGTACCCGTGGTTTGTCTCAGGTCGTATTTTCAGCAAAGCAGTGGCATATACATCTTCTGACGCTTTTCAGTTCCTCGTACAAGTTTTAAAACTTCATGTTAAGACTGCTATGTACTAACCCTATTGGATTCGTTCACCTCAATGTTAAGCTATGGAGAAAATGTGTCTACTATTTACAGCTATATAAATGCTCATAGCAATAGAAATGGTATTTTCAGATACTTTCAACATTTCTGCACCTTGCAGCAGGATTCATTTTATAAATTTCGTCCACCAAAGGAATTTAGAAGCGTTTAAAATACACTATACAGATTTTTTCCCCGAATAATTTAAGTTTTAAAATATTATTTGCATTCTGTTTAAACGAAAAATTCCCCCGAGGTGTAAACTTTCTTTCTCTATTACGAAGTACAATTTTAAAAAAAATTCAGGTAGTCTGTTCTAACGAAACTACCACTAATTATTAACGTAGGATTACTTATCGTTGCTTACCTCTTTTGTATGTATATACACTGCTCAAAACAATTAGGCGAGCACATGGTTTTAACGAAATTACGCAAATACTTACACTGATAAGTAACATAAAATAAATCATCCATAATTTAAAGCCTAGCAAGAAACAGAAGAAGAAAACTTCATATTCAAATCAAAGTTCATGACGTCAAAAACCAGAAAAAGAACATAAGGGCGGAAATAGGGATGTTGCAGAAACGTCTGTTTCACTGGCTTAACTGTGAAATTCGATTGCTCAGTTATTGTTTTTGAGAAAAGGTGACTTGAAAATGTCTCAACTTTGACGGCCCGAAGGTATGCAGACGAGATACTGAGACCTCATGTCATACCTTACGATGCAGCCATTGGAGATTCCTTTGTTTTCCAGCATGATAATGCCAGACCGCATACAGATCGTCTTGTGGAGAACATGCTTGAAGCTGAAACAATACAGCGTATGGAATGGCCAGCGTGCTCTTCTGACCTGAATCCAATCGAGCATGTTTGGGACATGCTCGGACGACGCATTGCTGCGAGACCAAGGCATCCTTTTACTCTCCGAGACTTGGAGATTGCATTTCTTGAGGAGTGGAACAGTATTCCCCAAAGTCTTATCGATAACATCATCGCATCCATGGAAAACAGGCGTGCAGCAGTCTTAGCTTTTCGAGGAGACCACACGCCATTTTAAAAATCTTGCATCATTTCTAAACAATAATTTTTTTTATCGTTTACATGTAACCAAATTGTTGCCCTAAATCATCTTTTCATGTTTTTCCATATTTTTCAAAGAATTAAAGCTTAATTACAAAATTTTACGTCTTTTTTTCTGTATTGCGCATTGATACGCGTGTACTATCTATTTTACGCCAATACGTGGCTGTCTCGCACGGTTTTCTTAACTTCTTTGCTTGCTCCCCTAATTTTTTTGAGCAGTGTATATATGTGTTATGTACACATGTATCTATATATATGTACGTATGTATATATACTTATATGAATGTCAAGATTTTCACGCATTCTGGTACTTTTCTGTTTAACTGTTTACTGCTTGTCCAACGAATACAGCTTGGGTTTGGCACGCTGCCAAAATTATAACTCGTGACGTACGGACGGACGGTTCTCGCGTCTGAAATTTTAATTTCCGGAGGAATGTAATCCTACATATGGAGGAATGTAATCCTACATTAAAATTTCTTTTTCCAGTACGGGGTATAATTTTATTTTAACTCTTTCTATCAAAGTTAACAAGCATTGGAAAAATTTTCTCCATAGGTTAACATTTATGTGTACGAATACAATAAGGCTAGCCAGCAACCTTAATTATAGAAAAATTAAATTTTAACGGCTTTCATATATTCTCGATTCTCCAAAGTAATATATATATATATATATATATATATATATATATAACAGTTCCGTAACTGACTGACTCACTGACTGACATACAACGCACAGACCAAACCGCTGGACCTAAAGGGCTGAAATGTTGCATGGCGATTCTTCTTATAGTGTAAGGGTGCACTAAGAAAGATTTTTGAAAAATTCTTCTTAGATTTTTTAAATTAAATTTTTAAGCTGTTTTTGTAACTGTTTTTTAAGTTTGCATTTAAAATAATAATTTGAGGGTTATAAAATTTATATCACGAGAAAGATCATAAAAATTCCTTTAAAATGAAATTTTTTCGAATCTTTACCTCCATTTTCTGATTTTTGGGGAATTTTAAAGATTAATTTTCAGAATTTAATTTATTAAATGCTGATCACGTGATTTCTTTTTCTCGTACTTTAAATTAAATTATCGTCACGTTCATAGCAATGAAATAGACAAATATATATATTTTTTCTTCCTAATGCGGCAGACGATTGGAAATTATTCAAAAAAATATTAAAATACACTAAAAGATATGTTCCTCAAACTGTACTATATTAACTGTACTATATTCTTTAGTATGTTCTATTAGATTTCATTTGAATATTTTCTTCTACATTATTTTATCTATAAAATTATCCGTTACGATTTTTTTTATAAATATATTTTTTGTTTTTTTTTACATCAATTGCATACATTGATCGTTGTATTTATTATAAATATATTTAAACATATTTTTTGCATTAATTGCATACATTGACCGTTGTATTTAATTTGAATGTACTCCGTAGCGAAGTACGGGTTATCAGCTAGTTATAACTATTGGGCTGTAATGTACACATCCTTTCACCCTGTCAAACGGACCAAAGCAAGATACATATCGCTCTATCTTCCCAGTGGATAAATAAATAAATAAAATATGCTTTTTTAAAGCATTCTTTTCATCTCGCTAATCTCCTCCGATAGTTTTAATTAAGTTTTGATCTAGATTCAAAAGAGGGTGATTTAAACTGTTTCCCATTTTTCGAGGAAATATCTGAAATCCGCCCAATTATACAGTCAAATTAAAGTAAGATAGCGTGACAGAGAAACGGTTATTAAGAGCGCGCGGGATTAGAGGCATATTAGGAGCACGGAATATCCCACAAAACATGTGTCGCATGTGAGTCAAATGAAATAAATCCGAATCAGACGATCAGAAATCCGAAATCTCATACAACTTCCATCGGTTTGGGGGAAGAACCAAATATTGCATTTCTTTAAAATCTGATCCGAAGTTATTACGAGTTAACGCTTGTAAATTATTTAGATCACTGATTGCCAACTGGTGTGAGGCGGCATTTGATGGTGCCACTAGATTTTTTTTTGTGAAAAACAACAACAACAATATATATATATATATATATATATATATATATATATTTATATATATATATATATATATATATATATATATATATATATATATATATATATATATATATATATATATATATATATATATATATATATACAGATGGTGGACAAAATAATACGAACACCTGTGAAATAATGGAAAATCTTTATTAATAGGGGGTTGGACCACCCTTTGAATGAGGTACAGATTTAATGCGACGTGGGATAGATGCATAAAGGTCATGGACAATATTTAAAGGAATATTAAGCCATTCCTCCTGCATAGCGAACTTTAATTCCGAAAGTCCGGATGGAGGTGGAAATCGGGAACGAAATTTGGACTCCAAATATTGCCATAAATGTTCAATAATATTCAAGTCCGGAGGCAGAGGGGGCCAGGCAAGATGTTCAACTGCATCGTCATGCTCTTAGAACCATTCTCGAACACACCTAGCAGTGTGGATAGGGGCGTTGTCGTCTTGAAAAAGCGGTCGCTCTCCAGGGAATACAGTCTGGACAAAAGGATGGACATGATCCCCTAGAACTTAGATAGTGATATATATATATATATATATATATATATATATATATATGTATATATATATATATATATATATATATATATATATATATATATACATATATATATATATACATATATATATATATATATATATATATATATGTATATATATATATATATATATATGTGGTACAGGATAGTCGAGCGGGTAATTTAAAACAAATACTTAAACTATTATAAACGAATACTAGGATAACTATACTAACATTTAATGAAAACTTATTATTTACAATATATTTACAAAAAGGACGTCGTTAATTAATAACATTCTAGACTAATGAAGGAGCAGTCGTCTACTGCTAACAGACAAACGCGTCATAGTTCGTCTCCGTCCAACGTCTGACAGCTCTCGGCTCTCGGCTGGGGATTCACCCCCTCGCGCGCCTTTCCTTCCGCTGGGCGGCGCTAGGTGCTGGCATCACACAGGACAATGACAATTAATGGTAATTAACTAAGTGGGCCGAGGCAGGCTCCCGAACCCACAGATCGGCCGTCCTGCAGGCACCTGGCCCTCCAGGCGCAGCTGCAAAAATAAAAAAAACTAAACAGCAAGATTGAAAAAGAAAACAAAATCTAAAAAGAAAAACAAATTGAGCGTCTGCAACAGGTGAGCTTTTCGTCTTGGCTCCGTCTTCGTCGTTGTATGGCCCTCACATCAAAGGTGCCATCGTCTTTTCGTCACTGGAACGTCACACAAAAGAAGAAACTAAAAAAATAAAAATAAAAAGTCATTAACAAATAGTTCAGTTCAGGGTCATGGCGGAATGTCCGTTGTTCCAGTCCAAGTCGTCATCGTAAAGGCATTGTAGACACGGCATCGCTTCTTCTTCCTTTTTTTTATTTATTTGGGCACAACACCACTGTTTTAAAAATTCGGCGCATGTCGTCGTGTAGTTAGGTCCTTCGTGGCTCCCTTCTTTGATCACGTCGTAAAGTCTATAAGGTTGTGGTTCTTTCCTCCGTAAGTTGTACGTCTTCCGGTTCTCTTCTTGAACTTTAAGAATCTGTCGTTTTGCATGTCTTCTCAACAGCTGTTTCTGCCTGAATTCTTGATCATACTCATCACAACGTAAAGGCTTTTGATCGGTATGAATCAACATATGAGACTCCAAGTGACGTTGAGAAATGGAGGCATATGGACAGGGATCACATTTGAAACATTTTTCGCATTCATGTGTTTTTTCATGCAGCTTGTATGAATACCGATCAGGAAATGTCTTTCCACAGCGTTTGCACTTCAAAGGCTTGCCACTGGTATGAAGTTTCTGCATATGAATTCTCAAATGACTTTTAAGTTTATACATGTCAGGGCTTGCATATGTACAATGAGGACACTGATAAAGACGTTCTCCGGTATGGCATCGCATGTGTCGCTTCAGTTTACTGAGCTTCACACTCGCATAGTTACATTCTGTGCAGCGATAAAGTTTCTCATGGGTATGCTTATATCGAACATGACGACCCAACTCTCCAGATGTATTGAATGATGCATCACCATCACGACAACAAAGCGGTCGAGTTCCAGTGTGAGTGTTAACATGATTTTGCAAAGATGCAAGAGTTTTAAAACCTCTTTCACATACACCACATTTATGAGGTCGTTCTTCAGAATGAGATTTCATATGACATGACAGCAATTTCAATTGATGAAAGGAGTTTCTTTCTTTTTTCCCAAATTTAAACTCTCGACCTTTCTTCAGGAGGTCACTCAACGGTCTAGCAATGATGGAATATTTTGGGATAAATTTCCCAAAATATCCGGTCAGTGCCAGGAAACTATGAACCTGTTTCAAATTAGATGGTTCGGGAAAATTAAGGACGGCTTTGGTTTTTAAATGGGATGGAGAAATTTTACCTTCCTCAATTAACGGGAGAGGAAATCTGTCCTTTACTATTACTTTGTTTAATCTCTGGTGATCTATACACAAACGAGGTGTTCCGTCTTTTTTCTTTACAATTACGACGGGGCTACTATATTCCGAAGAGCTGGATTCTACTATCCCTTGCTCTAAACATTCAGTTACTTGAGCTTCAACAACCTTTTTCTCTGAAAATGGTAATCTACGGGGCTGATGGAATATAGGTTCATTGCCTTTTACTAGAACGTCCAACTCGACATTTGAGGTCTTAGTTTTATGCGGCACATAATTCAAAACCAATTGTTGTACCTTATCTTTGAAAATTTTTGGCACCTCAGGCTCAATGTTCAGTTCAACCTCATCAAAAGTTGATTCAATTGGCAAGACAGATAACACGATACTTTCTTCCACACGCGGCGATTTATTTTTAATCGAAATCCCGTTTTTATTTATTATCGTTTCCCCCTGCATTATTACGTTAAGTCCCACGATGGCGTCACAAAACATAACATTATCTTCAACAACACAAACATTTGCCTTACACTTAAAATCATCAATTTCAATATTTCCCTCAAAAGAACCTAGTGGTTTCACTACGCATTTACCAAAACCAATTAAAGAAGAGTTTGATGGCATTAATTGATCAACATTTAATTTATCAAACACAGATTTGCGAAGTAACGTCATTTGACTTCCCGTATCAATTATCGAACTCATGCTTAAATTATCAATCCTTATTTTAATGCTCAGTTTCGGTTCTGACTGAATACTCAATACATCAGCTTCCGGCTTCGAATTGGCTTGAGGACACGCTGAAGCACGATGCCCAAAGCCCTGGCAAGAAAAACATCTGACCCCTCGGTCTTTATGGATACAATATTTCGAAATGTGATTCTTTTCACCACAATTAAAACAAATCTTATTTTTGCTGTTATCGAAATTATTGTCTCTCATTTGCTCATAACCACTAGTGTACTTCGTTTTGTTTACATTTTCATCTTTAGAATTAAATTTACCGCTATGTTCATATCTCGATTTCGTTTTATCAACAGCATTAACTCGGTCATTAAAGCCATATCTGGTTTTACCTCTATCGAAAGAAACTTTACTCTTGGCCGAATCATTCTTTATTACTTCATAAATTTTAAGCTTTTCTTTAAAATCTGTTAAATTCCTACATCCATACAAAATTATTTTGTTCTCGGGCCTATCACTAATTCCTTTAATTACATAGTGCATCAAAGCAGATTCCTCTATTTGACCGCAATGGCATAATTCTTTCATCTTTAAAAAATATTCCTGAACCGTTTCAGAATCTCTCATTTTCCTTTTACTCAACAGCTCATGTAAGTTCGCTGAATTTATTTCAAAGGAAAATTCATCGATCAAGGCCTGTCTCAACTTGGCCCATGAATTAATATTGGGTTCCGTCCTAACAAACAATAAGGCATTTCCACCCAAAGACCTTTTGGCCATAACAAATTTTTGCAGTTCTGACAAATTAAATAATATCGACATACTTTCAAAATGATCGATCCAATTGATTACATTCTCGTGAGGCTCTGCGTTAAACTTAGACATAGTACTCTCGATGTCAGCATAATTGATGCTAACACTTGGCAAAACAGAGTTTCCAAAAAAGCTACTTTTATTTACATCTTCGCACTGCATTGATGAATCCGCCATATTTTGTTTTTTTCGCCCGTCATACTGTGCTGAAAAATCACAGCTGTTGTTTACTTCATCTTCGCCTTCAGAGTCAGAAGACACAACACTCCGGCTCTGCGCGAAAGCCTCGATTCCACAAAGCATAGACAAAATTCTCCTGGCCACTTCGGCCTTTGCCCCGTCAAAGGGAATATTTATGACATTCGCAATAGTGATAAATTCGGCGAGCGAAAACGCGCCGTCTATTTTTTTTAATTTCTTTTGAAACGGATCACTGTCTATGGGGAATTCAAAGCCTTCGAACTCGCGTATGCGTTTTTTATTTGACTTATCACCATCATTCTCGAATATTAAACGGTGCAATAGCTTGATCTTGTCTGACCGAAAGTTTTTTAAAGCACTGTTAATTTCTCTTATTTCCCCCAGTTTCATGTTGAAAAATGACAAAAAAGGTCACGTACCTTTTCAAGATGCTTGCGTCAATATGCTTGCGATATCCACGTCCTTTGAATTGTATGTCGTCTTTCAATGGTAGTCCATAAGAAGTCACAGTCACACTTCACTTTATAAAGTCACTTTGGTCAATCTAGGTTGCCGCACGCGCACTAATTAAAATCTGGAATCCGAATATCAATCTGGATCCTAATTTTGATGGGAATCCCACTTCTGAGTGTGGTACAGGATAGTCGAGCGGGTAATTTAAAACAAATACTTAAACTATTATAAACGAATACTAGGATAACTATACTAACATTTAATGAAAACTTATTATTTACAATATATTTACAAAAAGGACGTCGTTAATTAATAACATTCTAGACTAATGAAGGAGCAGTCGTCTACTGCTAACAGACAAACGCGTCATAGTTCGTCTCCGTCCAACGTCTGACAGCTCTCGGCTCTCGGCTGGGGATTCACCCCCTCGCGCGCCTTTCCTTCCGCTGGGCGGCGCTAGGTGCTGGCATCACACAGGACAATGACAATTAATGGTAATTAACTAAGTGGGCCGAGGCAGGCTCCCGAACCCACATATATATATATATATATATATATATATATACATATATATACATATATATATATATATATATATATATATATATACATATATATACATATATATATATATATACATATATATATATATATATATATATATATATATATATATATATATATATATACATATATATATATATATATATATATATATATATATATATATATACAAAGGATCGTTCGCACTTTATGGAAACGATTCTATAATTTATTTTGTTGTTTGCATTTTGAGATAAAAATTTGGCAACTTCAGAATAATCGTCTGATACTGTTTTGTTTTGATTGGAATGTAATATAAAAGATTTAGTTTGAAAATGGCTCCTAAAATTGATAGATGGATCGAAGGTTACGCAACTGCACTTTCAGAGGTGAAATATTCGTATCAACAAATTATAAAGCGGTATAAAAATCGCGGTTAGGGCATTTCCAAAAAAAGGTATTTATAATATATTAAATTTAAAAGGAAAAAAACGTCTAACTGTAAGTAAAAAGGAAAACATGACCGCGAAACCTCATCCTAAGACTGTTCGAACGCAGATAAATATCCAGGAAGTGAAGTCTCTGATCCTAAAAGAAAATCCGCCGACTCAGATTCCCTGCGTCGAAACTAAGAATGTCTTCAGACACTGTAAGTAAAATCATTCATAAAGATTTGAAGTTAAAAAAGTCGTTGAAACCTAAAGTTAGTCTGCTTTTACCAAAGGATATTGTAGAAAGAAAAATAAATTGTAGAAAATTATATGAAAAACACCTAGCCGCTGAAAAATGGAAATTTGTGGTAACACTTGATTCTGGATATATATGTGTGTGTGTTTGTGTGTGTGTGTGTGTGAGGCTAAAAATATGGGGGGGCGCGATCTCGCGACCTTAAAATGGGATATTATTTAGTAAAATATAGGATTAACAATTTAAAAGTCTGGGAGTTCAAATAAGCGGCATCAGGCATTGCAGTAAAAATAGGATTAATGGGTTCGACTTGATTCGATTACTGAAGAACCACAGATTCTAAAGGAAAATTCCCCTTTTCATTATATAATCTTGGCGCATCTGTGGTTTGAGCGTCGAAGAGAAAGGAAATGCTGAGTTCAGCAAAAAGATCATCCGACATGACGAAATGAATAAGTAATGAGCGTCGGTAGCGCATTATTAAAACTTAGGGACAAAGGAAATCTTCAGAGCCATGGATAACTAGGAAATGGAAATGACGTGTGCCGAAGGCGCACAGATTTTAATGGAGATTGGGAAGCCATACCTTTCAGTTATGGAGCTGAGAGTCGTTAAGAAATTTAATAAATATGTTTGGGAACATCAATTGGACTATTTTATGGTTTTGTGTCGACATAACACTGTTTGATGGAAATATTTAGAGGATAAGCGTCACCACCGGTTCACCGACTGCATCATGATACAAAAGAGGTTTGGATTTATATTAAATTGATCGGGCGTGAAGCACCTACGTCCGACATAAGACGGCAGCGATTCTGCAACCTTTTCGCTGTGGGAACCCAGCCTTTAAAATTCAAGAAATCAAAAAAATTTCATCGTATTTAGAAAAATCTTCGGCCTGTGATCATCATATTTCTGAGCTTCAAAAATTAAGTCAGTGATGTCATCTGGTTTTAAAATTGTGCGATTAGTAAAACTTTTTCGGCGTGAGAGAATCTTCGGCTGTTCATCGTTTAAAAAATGTTCATCCGAGTGTTTCAAGTTTGTGCTTCAAAATTGGTGGGGATATCATCTAGATTTCAAGTATGGCGGATCGTCAAAATTTACAAGAAAAATTTGTGCTTCGAAAAAAAAAATAATAAATAAATAAATAAATCATCGGAAAAAGGTTTTAAAAGATATTGGTGTTCATCAAATTTAGAATTTGGATCGAGTTTAGTTTACACAGCGACATGGCTGTTAATCAAGTCAACCAAAAGAAAGTGTGCCGTTAAAAAAGTAGTGAATTTTGGTGTTGTTTGAGTTTTTCAACGATGGTGTTTGTATTAAAGAAACTATCAAGGAACTTTCCGGAATATTCCAAGATGTGTGAGAAAAAGTTTACCATGGCTCTCCGGGACTGCCTGGCAAGTATTCAAATAAAATCGGATAAAATAGTTGCATTTGAAAATATATAATTTTTTTTAATATGGCAAAGTTAAAGGTAAGAAATTTCATTCAAATTATAAAACGCAGATGATGATAATGTTTAAAAGAAAATATTGACGAGAAAATTATGTTTGGTAAAGATGTTAAAATTTAAAAATATGAAAAAATGATTTAAATGGTTAAATTTGCAATTGTACAAGTTGAAGATGTAAATAATTTTTGACATTAAGGTATTGAAATTTTAAAATTGAAATGGTATTGATGAGAAATTGAAATAAGTAACAATTCTGTGTTAAATGTGAATATTCAGTGTAAATTTTGGAAATTGTGATGACAAGTTAAATTCAGTAAAAAATATGCTGACAATTTGAAACTATTGGTAATAAAAAATGAACATTTTAATATTGTAAAAATTAAGTACATGTTGAAAATTGTTTTCTCGGGATGATCATTCCAGTCAATCCTATTTGGTTTTCGGGGGGGGGGGAGCTGGATAGCAGAGTATTAGTAATAAATATTGGTAAAATTTTGAAAATTTTAACTTCATTATGTTTTGAAAATTTATAAGTTTTGGTATAGTTATTGGAAAATTTAGAACATATTAAAGTTAAATTGTCCATTTTGGTTTTGTTGCTGTTGACAGTCTTGTCATTTTGTAAATAATTTTTAAGGTTTATTGATTAATAATGTGTTTATTTTCGGTATATTGCATATCGGTTGTCAAATGTATATAATTAAAATTTTTGGATATGGTTTTATAAGTGTATTTTTATTGTCTTGATATAAATTTATTTTGATAAGTAATGTTTTGTGAGGTAGGGAATTGAGTTGTATTGGTCGAGATATAAGGTATGAGGTTTTTAATTTTGAAATTTGTAGAATTGTGAGTTTTGATCAAAATGTGAATGTATTAACATGTTTTATCAATTTGTGTCTAGAAGCAGAACTAAGCATGAGTTCAACCATGTTTACTTCAAACTTGAGTAGGGTGTTTAAATTTTTGAATGAATGAAAAGTATTTTGGTATAAAAATGTATAGGAAAGTGACAGTTAATGACAGTTAATTTCATACCTCAATGATTTAATTGTCTTTTTCATATTGATATTGTGTATTTTTGAGTTTAAAGCACTTAAATTTGATCTTTTTAATTTGTTTATTGTGTTTTAGTATTAATAATTTGATGTTTATTTTCTTGTGTGTTTTTGGTTGCCACTTGGTTTGTTGGCTATCTTGGAGGTCTCCCTGTAAATTTTGAACAAGCATGAGTGTAAAGACATGCTTCATTATTTTGTAAAACTCAGAGGTATAAAAATTTGTACATCATGGTGCAAACGAAAAATTTTTGAAATATTGGAGAATTTGAAATATGTATTAGGTTTATGTTTTTCACTAGTGATTTGTTGTGTCAAATCGGGTATCCCCGATGATACGCTGAAAGCTCTTAATAAAATTCCCAGTGCTGTTGTGGAGTATTACCACCATAACAGACATCTGAGGAAGGGTTTTAAATGCTAATAATAATATAAAAAATAAGTGGGTTTTTTTTTTTTTTTTTTAAGTTTTGTGACACCCCAATTTTCTACAAGAACTATGTGTTTCAAAGACCCTGAACTTTGTCGATTTTAAAGTCAGGACTCATTTTTTAGGTAGTGGACTCAATGTGCTTCGGCACAAAGTGTTTTTCTTGAGCTAATAAGAATAGTGTGGGTGTTCACAGAAATTTTAATTGCCATTTTCTTACAAGTTCAAGTTATATTTTGTGTTTATTAAATTTAATTTTAGTGTTCTATTAATAATGTTGATATAATATTATTTTACAATTAATTTTGATATTTTAATAATTACTGCTGTGTTATTGTTGTCATAATATTTTAAGTGATTCAATGTAACTTCTGTCTCGAATGGAGACATTTTTGTAAAATGTAATCTTCTCAGCTCCATGGGGTTAGTTGCACGACTTGTAGTAAATAAGAGAATTAATTTTAGTAGTTTTTAAATTAGTTGTCAATTAGTTAGGGAAATTTAGTTAATTTTGATGTGGTTGAGTAAAGTCGTGATTAGGAATAAATTAATGGGGGTTTCACTGAGATTTTGTTGTGTGGGGAGACGTCCCTACTCAGCATTTTTCCAGTTGGATGATTTAGTTGTTTTTCTCTTCTGGAGACGTGTTGCAGGGAACTGGCTATTCTTTGTGTGCACGCCTTCAGGAGAACGATCGCCCAATTCTACTCGTAAATGTTAATTTAATTTTAGTTAGTTTAAATGGGTTAACAAGATAATAATGGTGTGTTGTCAGTAGTTAGGGTTAATATTTAATGTTGTTGAATAGGTACTGCAGCCCTATTCAGAATTTAGTCAGCAAGGTTTCAAATTTAATTTTAGTTTTCTCTTCTGGAGACTTGCTGCAGAGAGTTGGCTCGTCTTTGTGTGCACGCCTTCAGAGGGCCGGAGGGGGAAAGTTGTGAGGCTAAAAATATGGGGGGGGGGCGATCGCGCGATCTTAAAACGGGATATTAGTTAGTAAAATATAGGGTTAACAATTTAAAAGTCTGGGAGTTCAAATAAGCGGTATCAGGCATTGCAGTGAAAATAGAATTAATGGGTTCGACTTGATTCGATTACTGAAGAACCACAGATTCTAAAGGGAAATTCCCCTTTTCATTATATAATCTTGGCGCATCTGTGGTTTGAGCGTCGAAGAGAAAGGAGTTCAGCAAAAAGATCATCCGACATGACGAAATGAATAAGTAATGAGCGTCGGTATCGCGTTATTAAAACTTAGGTACAAAGGAAATCTTCAGAGCCATGGATAACTAGGGAATGGAAAGGACGTGTGCCGAAGGCGCAGAGATTTTAATGGGGATTGGGAAGCCATATCTTTTAGTTATGGAGCTGAGAGTCGTTAAGAAATTTAATAAATATGTTTGGGAACATCAATTGGACTATTTTATGGCTTTGTGTCGACATAACACTGTTTGATGGAAATATTTAGAGGATAAGCGTCACCACCGGTTCACCGACTGCATCATGATAAAGAGGTTCGGATTTATATTAAATTGATCGGGCGTGAAGCACCAACGTCCGACATATATATATATATATATATATATATATATATATATATATATATATATATATATATATATATATATATATATATATATATATATATATAAGACAAAGTTGAAAGTGAAAAACCAGCATAATCTCTATTACTACTTGCAGCCAGGAACTAAAAACATGAAAAGATAATTATTAAAAAGGTTTTAGACAGCATCTCTCCATCAGCAGTGATTTTTTTTCTAAAAATATAGGTGGGTATACTGTGTTTTCTCAAATGAAGGTGCGTATTTTTAGTACCGTGTTTTCACACGTCACATCAGAGAGGAACAAAAAACTCACAATTTTAAAAAATTCATACTGTCATATATTAACAATTAATAGATAGATAGATAGATGGATAGATAGATATATGGCCAAGTCGGTCTCCGACCCTTGTGGTGCCAGTCAAAACAGGAGCCGCACCTTCATCGTCCATAGCTTTCGGGACTTCATCTGATGTTGCTGTCGGTCAATTGGCATAAGCAACAACGACAACAACATATATAGTAGAGCCCACTTAAAATAAATATTAAGTTTATATCAAACATTTGTGCCTTTAGCATCAATCGTAAGTCTCACATGAATAAAACAAAACTATTTTGAGATTTTCATTGTAGTCCTTTGGTGTATACTACACTTCCATGGCTTATTCATGAAACTGTATTAATGTATTTTGTTCTGTTGTTTGTTACTTATATCTTTCAATAAATAAATAAAGTTAGCAATGGAGCAAGTATTTATTTTAACTTAAATTTGACATTTTTCTGACGTACTTTCAACTTTGAATTAATGTTTAAAAAATTGAAAAAAAAAATATTCTAACAAGGGTGCCCCTAAGCTTCGTAAGAAATTCCCAAAGGTGCCTCAAATGTAAAAGGGTTTAGAATCCCTGATCTAGATTGTATTTAAAGTGTTCCTAGCTCGAAATATAGGCATTTCATTCACTTTAAAACTGTATATGCTTCCGAATCACAGAAAATTTAGCTGACACTGCAAAAGCATCTATCGTCAAATCTGATATGCATAAACTTCCCGAATCAAAGATAATGTTATTTACTTTTTATGCGTCTGTCAGTGTTTCAGTGAAGAACTCTGTTAAGCCTTTCCATCACCGTATAAATTTGAGGTTCCAAACAAGCAAAAAAATTCCTCAATGAAATAGATATCTGATAAGAACCACTTAACAGAGGAATAAAAACAAAGATTCAATATAATATTTACTAACATTCTTCGAATAAGGAAGTCAACCACTTTTTCAAATTGGCAGGTTATCTGCGATCCCTTTTTAAAAGAAATATTCTATAGTATAAAGATAGCATAATAAAAATAACTAACCCGGGCAAACTCAACCCCACCACCTTAAAAATAATAATAATTATATATTATTATTATCATCTTATGCGATCAATTTCTTGGAAAAACGGGGTTTAAGCTAAGCAGCCGTAGCAATCAATCTGTGCTGATTGTTTTAAGATAAGCAACTGTAGAAATTGATGATTGATTGTCGTTACAACTAAACACTACTTGAACTTTTTATTTTTTTTTCCACTTTCGTTGTTATGCAACCAGATTAATACGGGTTTAAAAATATTTATTTTGGGTTCCATCAGTTTTTGTAGATGTTTACTTAATTGTAAATATAGCATAATAAAGATGTAGATACTGAAGTAAGTTTATTTTCTATCTGCAAATCACTTCACAGCCTTTAGGCTGCTGTCTACTAACAATATTGGATTCGCTCACCTCAGTGTTAACCAATGGAGAAAATGTTTCTACTAATGACAGCTACATAAATGCTGATAATCTAATAAAAATGGTATTTTTAAACAGCCTGAACTTTTCTGCACCTTGCATTTAAAATTTATAAAATATAGTACTTGTTATAGTACAGTGCAATTTTTTTTCTTTTAAGTTTTTATCTGTGTTAAATATGGCCAAGTATACTTGGAGTTAAGGTTTAAAGTCTTTGATATAACCGCGGTTGTTCCATTTCACCCCTACAAACGGAGATGGTCAACTATATGAGGAATTAAAATTTAGAAACTAGCAACAGTCCCTGAAAACAACTAAACGTAATGACGAACAACAACATAAAATTCAAGTTACATTAAAAGCTAAGCGCAAAAGACACCACTATTTAAGGCTGCTGTGTACTAACCGCTCACTTTAATGTTAAACTATGGAGAAAATGTATCTATTATTGACAGCTACATAAATGCTGATAATCCAATAAAAATGGTATTTTCAGATAGCGAGCCTGAACTTTTCTGCACCTAGCAGCATGATTCTTTTTATAAATTGCGTCCACCAAAGGAATTTGGGAGCGTTTAAAACACACTTAACCAATTTTTCCCGAATAATTTCAATTTTAGAATATTATTTGCATTTAAAAAAAACGAAAAGTGACCCAAGGTGTAAAATTTCTTTCTCTATTACGGAATACATAAAAAAAAATCTTTGAATCCAAGTCGGCAATAATTGAACAGATTTTCTCCATAGGTTAACAAGGAGGTGAGCGAATCCAATAGGGTTAGTACACAGCAGCCTTAACTATGTGTGCTCATTATAGTAATGGGTGACTAGGGTTTCCGAAAACCCAAACTTTTTAAAACCCGCGGTTTTCGGCTTCTAATTTTCTAAAAACCGGGGTTTTCATGATTATTCGGGGTATCCAGGTAAAATAAAAATAATTAAAATGAATTGTTGATATAAAGTTTTATTACATGTTTTTGAATTCAAATAAAATAAATTTATTAAAAAATAAAAGAGAGCAATAATTAATATTTTCAGTTTTTCTTCAAATAATGGAACTTCGAAAATACCAATGTGTGTTATGAATCATCTGACATTCGTGATGGTATTCTGGTACAGATATTAGATGCTATGGTAAACGCTCGTTCATTTTCTGTGGATGTCGGCTTTATACAGATGGAGTACAAAATAATACGAACACCTGTGAAAAAGTATGACGTATTTCACACCTGCAGTACAGCCGCGCCACCTGCAACAGAAGTCTGCCACCTAGTGAGCGTGAAGAGGAAGGTATCAGTCTCTCAACAGCAGTCACCTACGTTGCATGCTTCTATCGAACTGTCTGTGATAAGTTGAAATGTCAGACCTGTCAGAGTTCCAAAGAGGAATGATAGTTGAAGCGCGTTTAAGTGGAGCATCGGTTACGGAAACAGCAAACCTTTTAGGGATTGCAAGGAGTACGGTATCAGCCGTTATGACAGCGTACACGAAAGAGGGTAAGACGACGTCTTCAAAGCACAACAGTGGCTTAAAGTCCAAGCTTGCTCATAGGGATAGACGGGTCTTGAAGCGCATAGTAGCCCGAAAGCACAAGCAATCGTTATCCGAGATAACATTCGAAATGAACAGTCATCTCCAGGACCCCGTTTCAACAAAAACTGTCAAAAGGGAACTTCATGCTGCGAACATTTATGGCAGAGTGGCAATTCGTAAACCCTTGGTGACAGCAACTAATGCTTTCAAGCGACGCCAATGGTGCAGAGATCCCAAAGGCTGGTCCCCACAGCAGAGGCAACGGGTAATATGGTCAGATGAATCGTCATTCACCCTATTTCAGACGACCGGACGCGTTTATGTCTGGAGAATGCCCAAAGAAGCGTTTCATCCTGAATGCCTCTTGCCGACTGTGAAGCATGGGGGTGGCTCCATTATGGTATGGGGTGCGATATCTTGGCGCGGTCTTGGGCCACTTGTTATTCTGCATGGGAGGATCAAATCCAATCACTATCTAAGCGTTCTAGGGGATCATGTCCATCCTTTTGTCCAGACTGTATTCCCTGGAGAGTGACCGCTTTTTTAAGACGACAACGCCCCTATCCACACTGCTAGGTGTGTTAAAGAATGGTTCGAAGAGCATGACGATGCAGTTGAACATCTCGCCTGGCCCCCTCAGTCTCCGGACTTGAATATTATTGAACATTTATGGCAATATTTGGAGTCCAAACTTCGTTCCCGATTTCCACCTCCATCCGGACTTTCGGAATTAGAGACCGCTCTGCAGGAGGAATGGCTTAATATTCCTTTAAATATTGTCCATGACCTTTATGCATCTATCCCACGTCGCATTAAATCTGTACTTCAGTCAAAGGGTGGTCCAACCCCCTATTAATAAAGATTTTCCATTATTTCACAGGTGTTCGTATTATTTTGTCCACCATCTGTAGTTTTAATCGCATTAGCTAATAATAAAACTTTTTTTTTTTTGCTTTATTGCTCGTCCTTTTGTATAATGCAAACTCTTGCTTTAAAGCATCAACATTATCTTCAGCGTCCGGCTCCATTACTACTTGTGCAATAGCCAAATTTAGTTCTTCTCTTAGCGAAAGATTGCAATATTCTGAGGGATACGTAATTTCCATGTTTTTATTAACTTGCTTTCTTGTTTGTGTGTGTGTTTGTGTTTTTATCCAGTACAAATCTTGCAATCGATTTTTAACTAACTTCCCGACTAGCTAGACATTTGAAGCTTTTAGAATAGCTCAGAACACGATGACAATGCATTTTTTTAATACTTTTAGCCATCTGTAAGCAGAATTAAATTAACTAGCCGCTGCGTGACTAGCATGGTCGCTTTTAGTTTTATATTTTCCTTTGCAAAACAACTCAACTTAAAGAAACGTATGTAAGGAATGTTACTATTACTTGTCATCATAAATATACGTTGTTAAATGGTAGTGCGATCTCAGTCAAAAAATTTATAATCATTGCAAAATTCTCTATAAGGATGATTCTAAAACATCGTGATTAAAAAAAATATGAGTTTCCATTACTCCAGAACAGAGTTAAAGATAAGACTGAGAAACCCAACAACAAAGATTTTAAAAATTACATTCCTCTCTGCATGTAATATTTTTCAAAATAAAGATATCTACACTTTATCATTACATCAAATAAGAAATTGTTAGAGACAAATTTTTTCATTAAAAAAGGAGTAAAAATTCAGCAAGTACTAAAATATAGTGTGGATTACTTCACTCTCTATATGTACTATTGTTCACAATTCAAATATCTACACTTAATCATACCAAATAAAAAACTTTTGGGAAAATACCTTCACTTATAAAATGGAGTAAAAATTCAGCAAGTACTACTAAATAAAGTGTAGACAATTAACTCTTACTTACTATAAAGACATTATAATGCAATTATTAATATTTTACTATCACATTCCTCAAACTTCTTCATATACACAGTTGAGTATTTCAGAAATAGGAGATACTACAGTGACATAATCAAAAGAACGGACTCAAAAGAACGGAAACCTACATACAACTGTCCATGACTAAACACTGGGTTTGATAGGTCTAAACATATTTTGTCAAAAGTTTGTCCTCTTACATACATTTAGAAAACCGATGGAACAAAAGAATAAATTATCTCGAGAATAAATTAAAATTATTCACGTGTAAAATACAGAAATTAAATTGTACCAAATTACGTGCTATCGTCAAACACACACGCGATCGGCCGCTAATGTTTACATCTGGTAGTTGCAGCCGTTGCCATTCGAAGTGTAGAAATATCGCCGATTTTTGTGCCGCATACCTACGCATTTTGACATATAGATTTTCAGTTATTTTCAGTTAATTTTGTTTTGTAGACTGGTGCAGCAATCTATAGGCCGGAACGGGAACGAAAAGTTAAATGCAAATTAACTTCCAATTAACTCCATTTTCTTTCAAGTTGATAGGATAATTCATCAAAAAAATTTTAAAAAAGTATTTATTAATACATAGAATTGTCAAGTTTATATGATTCAACAGAAAATTTAAAAACATGATATATAAAAAGTTTTTTTTATCTGGTAATTATTTTTGTATTTACGAAATAGATGCGAATAAATGCAAAATTTGCCGATAAGAGCGAAGAAATGCGAAAATTATTTCTTTGCTACTTTTTGGTGAAAACTTTTGTGATACTTTTTGGTGATAAACGGCTTTTTAAGTGAAATTGGGTAATAATAGTAATAATTTAATAACATAATTGTTTAACTAAGACCATCCGAGGCCTATAACTGAAAAATCTCTCCTTCGGATTTGCTCCGAATTTCATCCGGACAGTTTGTCCTCACCGGAGTCGAACCTAAAAATCTAACTGTAAAAATCAACCATCAAGTTTTGTGAAGCAATTTAGTAGATTTAAGAACGCCTCTTGAGTGCCAAACTCAGGAGTATTTCAGCTACTTACAGTAGTCATCCAAGAGACTCTTGTTGATGTTATACAGATTTTAACCTTTAGCTTACGGGGCCGATTCCCTCTTTTCAAACCCCTTTTAAAGAACAGCCATTAAGGGTGTTATATGTATGTATCTATGTATCTGTCTCTCTATCTATCTATCAATATATATCTATCAATATATATGTATATATATATATATATATATATATATATATATATATATATATATGTATATATATATATATATATATATATATATATATATATATATATATATATATATATATATATATATATATATATATATATATATATATATATATATATATATATTGAGAGATGGATAGATAGATAGATAGATAGATATGTATGTATGTATTGGGCACGTATTCATGGGATACATGCTATCCCACCCCGTAGGGAAAAGGTTAATTGCAACGAAATGCTGCTACCTTAATTTTACAAAGACAGCTATACAAAGCTTCTATAGTCCCAGTAACAGATTACATGCTGAGACATTTTAGTAAGTACAACGTAGTAATTAATGACAGAAGGCAAAGACTTAAGTAACATAATGTGGGGACTACTAAAATGTTAGCTTTTAACTAAGAATTTTGATACTTACCTATTTTGATACTTACCAAAGTACAAGTAAAACTGTAATTTTTTTAATAAACGCGACATTTTAAATTTTTTTTTTATTTTGGCAAATAAATGCGAAATTTTATGTATTGTATTTTTTTGTTGCGAAATTTCGATATTTTTTATGCGAAATTTACGTATTGCTAAATATTCTGTATTCCTAGAGCCAAGTTTCTCATTTGGCAGATTATTAGCTATTTCGCTGATGATAGGCACTTAAACAGCATATCTGTAGCATAATTCAACACGGAATTTGAAAGCTGTTGATTTGGTGTATGAAAATGTTTTACTAAAGTTATTAGATTTGTATTTCTTCATATTTCTATTCGTTCTTTAATTGTTGACAGAAATGTTGTACTTGTGTCATTATTTAGTTGTTCCAATTTCTTTAATAGAAAGGAAATTTATAGATGAATTTTATTACTTAATTTGACATTAAAGGCGTATAGAAATAACAAATTAACTTAAGCTAGCAAAATTTGGAGTTCTCAAAAAAACAAAAATTTGTATAAGCAAAACACCAAGCACGAGCTATAGTTTGAGCTTTAAAACCCTTTCAGAGGCGGTGATCCATTTTTTGACCCCTATTTTTTTTCGTCCTTCCTTCACTTTCATTCAATGTATTCCAGTTAAATGAGCAGAAAAATGGCTAGTGCTGCCATCTGTTATCAGTTTGAAGAAGTAAAATCCTTTTGCAAACTTTAATTGGAAAATTTTTCAAGATTTTTTTAGGTTAAAAAAATAAAGAAAAAATGTGCACCGTGCAAACGAAGTTCGTTGCCCCTGCAAGGGGTAATGCTTTTTTTATAAACTTTTATAGATTTACTTAGAAAAAAAAAGTTAACTTAATAACCGAACCTATTTTCCACGGTTTTTGGTTTCGATTTCGAAACCGTACAGATGACCTTATATGCTTTTTGAATTGCCATATTTTTTGGACCATAAGACGCACCTTTTTACATCAAAAAATCGACTTAAAATTGGGGTGCGTCTTATGGTCCGAAGGTAACAGTAAAATAAAAGTAATATTTTATTATACCGGGTGAGCCAAAAGTTCGTAAAAACTTCATAAAAAAGGAAAAAAATATGATAAAGAAGTGCAGTTTGCAAGAAAGGACTGAAAAGGAGGTCGGATTTCTTTTAGCATGAAAATAAAAATGCAAAAGAGTCACTGGTAGAGTCACTGGTCCAGCTTTGCAAGCACTGCTACTCCCCGTGGACGATTCCGTCACCATTCAGCAGTGATGAGACCCTCCACAGCAGTGATGAGACCCTCCGCCAACGAGGGTCTTCCACTTCGTGGCCGATCCTCCAAATCCTCGTGTATCACGATCTTTTATTGCAAGATTGATTTGTATAATTCTGCTGAATTTCTCGCATGTCAGCGCTGATTTCTTCATCAACTCTGATTTCTTGATCATCCATTCTAGGGAATATCTAAGTATCACTAAAGGAAAAAAGGCCATAAATAAAATACACTCCCTATGAAAGTCAACATCGCGCATAAAAGAACAGGGATGTAACGAACGTTTTCGGGTGAAAAATAGAAAATCTATTTAAATTTTATAGATATATGTATATATGTTAGCATTTTAATTAACTGCTATTTAAATCTTTGCGGGTAGTCCATTTAAAATATCTGAATTATTCATTTATAATGGTATGCGGACAATTTTTGGATTATTCAAGCTTGCGGCACGCACATCCAAGCGTTAATCTGCATGAATCATTGGAGTTATGTGTATGATGCCTAAAAGCTAAAGGTAAAAGCTGTTTTATAGGGATTAATCGACAACATTAGTATCTAATTGTTGTCGATTAATCCATATAAAGCAGTGTAACCTGGAATCCAGTTCGTGAATATAATAACTCGTAAGTTTTGCTATCAATAAATAAGTACGACTGTTTTCTTTTGGGAGTTCAGCAGTTTTTGCTGACCTAAAGTTAGTAAAGCTTATAAAATACGGTACTTTACCGTCAATAACAGTGCGTCATGGAACTTTAGACTTTTTCTCCTATCTAAAGGCTGTTCGCGTATCAGTGGCGTAGCGAGCATAACTGGCGCCCGGGGCACGATACCTTTTTGGCGCACCCTGAAAAACATATAGTAATATAATATATAGTTAATAAGATAGACTGTTTGGTGCCCCTCTGATGGTGGAACCCGGGGCATGAGAGACCCCCTGTCCCCCCCCCCTTCTATGCCACTGTCGCGTATTGTATCATATACACCACTTCCTCTGTCTCTGTGTGTACATGTGTGTATATGTGTGTGTTAGTCCCCATTGTTGGAATTGCAATTTAAAATTTATACAATATACTTGTAATAGTACAGTGCAGTTTTCTCTCCTTTTAAGTTTTTATTAGTGTTAAATATGGCCAAGTATACTTGGAGTTTAGGTTTTAAGCCTTAGATATAATCGCGGTTATTCCATTTCACCCCCACAAACGGAGATGGTCGACTGTATGAGGAATTAAAATTTAGAAACTAGCAACAGTCCCTGAAAACAACTAAACGTAATGAGGAACAACAACATAAAATTCAAATTGCATCCAAAGCTAAGCGCAAAAGACACCACTATTTAAAGCTCTGTACTAACCCTAGTGTATTCGTCACCTCAATGCTAACCTATGAAGAAAATGTGTCTACTATTTAGAGTTACATAAAAGCTGATAATCCAATAAATATGGTAATTCGAACTAGCCTGAACTCTTCTGCACCTTGCTACAGGATTCATTTTAGAAATTTCGTCCACCAAAGGAATTGGTGAGCGTTCAAAACACACTATACCAGATTTTTTTCCCCAAATAATTTAAATTTTAAAATATTATTTGCATTTTTTTTAAATGAAAAATTTCCCAAGTAGTAAAATTTCTTTCTCTATTACGGAATTCAATTTTTAAAAAAATATCTTTCAATTCAAGTCGGCAATCCTTGAACACATTTTTTCCATAGGTTAACATTTAGGTGAGCTAATCCAATAGGGTACGTACACAGCAGCGTTAATACGAGAAATTATAATCCATTTATGATAAAACTCAAATAGTTAACAAAATAAGCAAACTACTTAGGAAAAATTTATTATCATGGTCTCATCAGTATCGCCAACAATATTAATAGTCAAGATGGTGAGTTTTCGAGTAGTTTGATCGCAAATAAACTAACTAAACAGGCGTTTCTTGCTAGGGATTTTTCCTTCGTGCTAGATAATTCTTCATTTCATTTCTGAGAGGAGAATTCAGGCAAGAAGGGTTTATCGAGTTAAAAATTTCTTTTTCTCTTACGGAGTACAATATTTTTTTAAAAATCTCTAAATGGAAGTCGACAGTGGAAATCTATTCTTCATAGGTTATTTTACTTCATTGAGCTGAACGAATCCAATTTCAGCAGCCTTGAACACGAAAAGAGCTATATAGTAATGAAGGATCATATCATTGTAACGATCAAGAGATTTGACTTAATAAAACTGCCAGGGACATGTCTTAACCTTTAGCTTACGGGGACCATTTTTCCGATTCCCTCTTTAGAATAGGAAATTTCATAATTAGAACGGCTAATAATGCGGTTATATATATATATATATATATATATATATATATATATATATATATATATATATATATATATATATATATATATATATATATATAAATATATATGTGTGTATATATATATATATATATATATATATATATATATATATATGTATATATATATATATATATATATATGTGTGTGTATATATGTATATATATATATATATGTATATATGTATATATATATATATATATATATATATATATATATATATATATATATTCATTCTTTGGCCAGTACTCTTGGGATACATGCTATCCCACCCCGTAAGGAGAAGGTTAATAAAGAGTTCATTTGTTTAAAGCTAAGCAAATTCAGCGTATCCTCCTTTTCACCTATGCTATGCTTAGGAGTCCATAATAAGGCAAAATCTATGTGAAGTATTGAATCAAAGTTAACCCCCTCTGGTTTAAATAAATCGCCGTTTGAAGAAGAAAAAGCGCGAATGCAAATGAGTGGGGCTTTTCTACTAGATGGGAATCCCCGTGGGTAACGTACACATGCGAAGGTGAGAGGGAAAACGCCACGAGGCAAGGCCGGAGGAAGGTGAGCTTCGAATGAAAAAGACTGAACAAGAGAAGATCGTTTTGCCGTACAGCAGCTGGACATTATTAAACTTACTGAACTTGTTTCGAACTAAAGTCAAAGCAGAAAGGTTAGTAGGGAGAATTGTACAAGCAGTGGCGTGGCTGAATTCTGGCAGGGTCTCCGTGGTACAGCTACCGGGATTAACACGCGTGATAAAATCCCCGTTGCCTGCTAGCACTGAATACGGAATTTATGTTGTCTAATTGTTGTAATAAATTCGGAGTTTAGTGTAGAAAATCTTGTGGCATCTCGTTAATGGTGAGTTTGTTGTTTTGTAGGATTCGCGTGTTGCTCAGATGCAAATTTCTGGTAGCTGCGCAGTGCAGGCCAGTCGAAGTGAGTTCGGAGCAGGTGTCTGGTCTATTTAAGTGACACACGCTGAGTTGGCAAGAGCCCAAGAAGGGAGTGGAGATTTGTACGGTAGTTCGTTACGCTATTAGTAGGGATACGAAAGAGTCAAGAAAAGTTAGATTGAAGGTGATAGCGGTATTTAACTGATAGAGCACGTATTAGTATTTAGCCTAGGTGGCTGCACGATTTCCATAGTTAGTTCAGAGCCCGATGGTTACGGGTATTGCTAGTGAACGTATATTCTACCTGAAAGGGTTCATTACGACTTTAAAGTTCAGTTTCTTAGTACCGCAAGTTGCGGTACTGTTTTGTTATTATTTGAAGCCCCAAGTCGGTCTATGTTAGTCTACCTCTACGTAGAAAATAAAGGAATTATTTATATTTATGCCTATTACTTTATAGTGTGCCTGGACCGTTAGAGGATTCACAGGGTACATAAGAAATAGAACCCTATAGTTTTAGTATATACGTTACCGGATATTAAGGTAATGAAAACATGAAACTTCACACCTAGATTTATGTCTTCTAGATACACAGGAGATGCTTAATTGAGTTAATTTCAATGAGATGAAGCGTGGTACAAAGACATACTTCCTGTTGAAGAGATAAAAGTGTGCCACACTCAACATTTGTGTCAAATATGTGTGTCTGAAAACATGAACAAAATCTAAGCAATTTCGATGTTTTAGTCTGTTTTACGATGTTGCTTCATAATCATACAACTCACGTAAAAAATTAAAATGCTGTGATGTCTCGAAGTCATTATCCGAGATTTCGAGTGAGTAAGAAATCCACTCTATCTCGGAATTCCCCGTGTAAGTTTTCCCACGGCCGTATCAGTTACGCATGTGTAATTAGTAACACGGTTTAATTATAATTTGATGTAAACGACAAGAGATAAGCTAAAACTCCCAGATCAGCATATTTAACTTGTAAAACATTTGTTTTTCAAACAGCGTAAATGTAAATGTTAATCCAAGCTGCTTATAAAGGATATCTTGTGTAAGAAAACTTTTAAAAATGTATCGCATGTACAACAAAAAGGAAAGAAAAGAGTCCATTTCACTCTATTGCTTTTTATACATATTTTACGGGCAATGTTTGAAAAAAAGGCCTTTTTGTTACAGCCAATTGTTTAAGAAATCATCAAGTTATAGTCAAAATATCTACACATGTAAAACCCTATTAAATCCAACGTAAAAAAAGTACATTAAAAATAAAAATAAAAAACTTAAAAATAATACTTTCTGAAACACAGAGTATTTTCAGCTCATAAGAGAAATCTTTAATTTAATACTAATGAGTAATATTTCCAACTCATCAGAAGTAGAGGTCTCATACGTGACGCAAAACATTATAATCAGAATTAAAGTAATCTATGCTGACTTTATTTATCAGTAATCACTGGAGTTTTAATTAAAATAAGCACTGTTATAATCTATATATATAAAAGAGCTTGTCTGTTTCTTTGTCCGCTATAGAATCATAGACTGTTTCACCAACCGGGACCAAATTCTGCACAGTTAATATTTAGAACCCGAGAAACTTAAATCAGGAAAAACGAAATTTGGGGCGCAATTAGTTTTTTTTTAATTAATTTTTTAAGGTTTTTTTGTGCCTCTAAGAGGTGCGGGTACCCCCTGTGGTGAACCCTTTTCCCTAACCAGCTCAGAGGAGCTGCGTTCAGAGTAGCTGCGTTCAGAGTGGTTGGTTTGGGGGTGCCGGGGGGGGTCAAATTCCAATGCGCGGGAGGAAGAGGATTGGAAATGACCTTTGGCCCTGGCCAACACCGACTCAAACACAAAGCCTCGGCGCACAGTCCGTGACGTCACATACCCCGGTCATTCGAATCGTCCGGTTTCGGCTCATGAGCGTAGATTTAAAAGCCTGATATTAGCACTTTTTGCTACTTCAATCAATATCAATATATATATATATATATATATATATATGTGTGTGTGTGTGTGTGTGTGTGTGTGTGTGTTATATATGTGTGTTTGAGTCGGTGTTGCCCTGGCTCCCCAGATAAGCACAACTTTCCTGGCTCTGCTTTGTGAAATCTGCAGATGATTCGTTTTCATGCGGAAAGTGATGCAGACGATTTTTTTAACGGATTCTTAAACGGATGACGCTCTTAAAAAGTATAAAGGAATAAATGCATCTAGATGTTTATCTTTAATTAAAATAAAGGATAAAAACTAATAATGCCACCAAAGAAACGTGCTTCGTTTGGAAAGTCTTCTGATGCGAAAAGAAAACAAGCACAAAAAGTAGTCGAAACAGAAGAAGGCAATCGAAGGCTTCAATATGCATGAAAAATTTAACATCTATATATCTACCCGGGCAACGCGGGGCAATAATGCTAGTTGAAAATATAGCAGCAAAACAGGTGAAACAAAGTAGGGATAAAAAACCGCAAAATATTCACTAGAAAAAAAATGAACAGTGAACTCTGTTTGCGAATTTCGAAAGCAAAAAATAGCATTCATTCCACTACTGGAGCAAAGCAATAGAACAGCCTAAACATTAAGCAATTAATTTATCATTGTCGTAGTGAAGACTACTCCAATAGATTCCATGCTGCTGCTCAAGGGAATCACGTTATTGATGAGAGGGCTATCATTTTATATGAAAAGCTCTTACCAATCTGCAATAATTATTGGACAAAATATCAGCACCGCCCGTGTAATCTGAAGACCCAACGATGTTTTGTCCAAAATTCTTCAGAGTGGAAAATAAAACCAGGTTTTTATTTTTATTTGGAAAAAATACAGGACCCCTGTAATCCTCTGAAGTTTCGAGTAATAAAAACAAATTTACATCTTCAGTAATGAGTGTTTAAATCAGATACCTTTCCTGCAGAAGTTCATCATCTTGCAATGGAAATGATGAATACCCGATATCCAAACCTGAATGGATACGGATTTTCGCTAATGAATCTTCTTTCTCAGATCAACCGAATGCTAGTGCAGGAGTTTTCTGCACTCTTTTTTTCTTTATATTTCCCTTCCGGATGATACAAAACAGCATATGATGCAGATGTTATTGCTATCTGTGTCATACTCCAGCAGCTGAACCAGCTACAAAACATATTCAAAAAGTTGTCCTCCTGTCTGACTTTACTAAAGCTGCTCTTCTTTAGAGTCCTCCATCTTCAGTACTCCATCTTCTAAAAATAGAAATGATAAATACCCGATATCCAAAACCTGAATGCCTGAGGATTTTCGCTGATGGATCTTCTTTCTCAGTTCAACCGAATGCTGGTGTAGGAGTTTTCTGCACTCTTTTTTTCTTTGTATTTCCCTGCTAGATGATACATAACAGCATATGATGCAGATGTTATTGCTATCTGTGTCATACTCCAGCAGCTGAACCAGCTACAAAACATATTCAAAAAGTTGTCCTCCTGTCTGACTTTACTAAAGCTGCTCTTCTTTAGAGTCCTCCATCTTCAGTACTCCATCTTCTTACAATGGAAATGATAAATACCTGATATTCAAAACCTGAATGCCTGAGGATTTTCGCTGATGGATCTTCTTTCTCAGATCAACCGAATGCTGGTGCAGGAGTTTTCTGCACTTTTTTCTTTGAAATTCCCTGCCGGATGATACATAACAGCATTTGATGTAGATGTTATTACAATCTGTGTCGCCTTCCAGCAGCTTAACCAGCTACAAAACAAATTCAAAAAAGTTGTCATCCTGTATGACTCTAAAGCTGCTCTCAGATATATTGAATCAGTTAATGATACACTTTCAAGTGATATTATGAAATGCCGAACTTTCATTCGTGTCTAAAAACGAAGAGGTATTGTTGTCGAACTCCAGTGAATCCCGGGTCATTATGGAATTTTTGTAAGGAGATAGCCGATGATCTGCCAAAAAAAGGTGCAAGTGTTCTACAGATTACTAACGATGCAGTCTCATTGCCAATGGTTAAGCGCTAAATTAAGAGAACAGTGTCTTTTCGATATAAGAAAAGAGTGGTTGGATCGAATAGCATATAAGAACTGGGCATTTTGGAGCATGTGGATATCCCTGACATGAGGGGTCCCTGACAAAAAAATTGTCAAAAAGAGGACATTTTTATTTTCTGCGCTTAATGTTGTTGTAGTTTCTAATGCCCCCTGGCTGAAAAGTTGCAGACCAGGTCCATGTTGACTTCCGGCTGAAGTGTGCGACACCGGTATATATAGCACCACAAGGGTCGGAGTCCGTCTTAGCTAGTTGCCACCTGAATTTTGACCAAGCATCTCCTGGGGCGACATCTAGGGGGATCGTACCGTCTCCCACACTATCTGACCACATAGAAGGTCTTTCCGGTCTACGGATTTAACGTGCCCCTATTTGGCCTAGACACGGGGGTATTTAATGGTGCGTGTCGGGAATCGATTCGAGCGACCCCAAACCGAAAGGCAGCGCGCTACCGCAAGGCTACCTCGAGTCCTCTGAGCTTAATACAAACTACAAAGCTTTTCGAATTAAAAACTCCAGTCCATATGTTTCTATGCTGATTCCATTGCCCGATGCAACATTTTTATGCTAAATTGTCTGTGCATAACCCTCTGTACATCTGTGCTTGAAGTCTATTTATTTCGGAGACGAATATTGTCATGATTTGCTATCTTTCACAGGCTTAGTAAAAATAAATTCGTTGCAAGGTATCTATTTTCATGGTTTTCAAGTGATGATCTATATTACGAAAAATATTAATTATTTTTCCTTTACAAAATTAGCATTTTGTGATTCAGGGATGAATGGATGTGAAGACTTTTGACTGTAAGCAGGCAATTTGTCAACAATGTCTACAATTTTTAGCCAGCTGAAACCTCTAAAAAAATAATTTCAGGTAGTCTCGTCTAACGAAACTATCGAGGGTTATTAACGTAGGTTTACTTGTCGTTGCTTACCTCTTTTGTATGTATATATGCATGTGTTATGTATATATATATGTGTGTGTGTGTGTCTCAGTCAGTCAAAATTTTGACGCATTTTGGTACTTTTCTGTTCAGCTGTTTACTGCTTGCCCAAGTGATAGAGACTGGGTTTGGTTTGCTGCCAAAATTATAACTCGCGACGACGGACGGTTTTAGCGTCTGAAATTTTGATTTCCGGAGCTGTTATGGAGAAACGTAATGTTATGGAGAAACGGTACGTTAAAAACTGAGCTAATGAGGAATAAAGCTTTTGAGGAAAATGAAGGAAAAGGAGAAATCAAATAAGGCATTAAGTTTTTAAAGGCAATTAATTAACGACAGCGAGTAGATTAAAACTTTTAATGACAACCAAAGAAAGGAAGCGAGCAAATGAGGTGTAAAATTTTTAAGGACAATGTAAGAAATGGAAAGAGCAAATAAGGATTCTTTTAAGGGCAGTTAAAGAAAGGATAAAAAAAAACAATGTACTGATTCTCAAAATTTATAATTTGTACCTTTACTTTAAAGAAATAAAATTCTCTAAAGTTTATTTTAAAAGTCCGCAGTGACTTCAATCAAATAACGGAAACATACCCTATACGAGTAACTTAAGGAAGGCCCCTTGAGCGAAACTTCAAGGCTGGCTGAATTGGAAAGTGACAGATTTCGGGCGCTGAATCCGAGGGATCACATCCAAGCCGATGGGGTTGAGTGATCCCCGTGCCACTGATACTATCCCATTATTGTGCGGAATGCGTATTTCCCCCAAAGAAGGCTTGGCTGGGCTTGTAATACTACACGTCCTACTTAAAATTAGGACTACATGAAACTGTTCGATAACATCCGTTTTGTACAGCAGTGACATCATCAGCATGTAACGCTAATAACTACCGACGTAGAGTAGATGTATTTACAAAGGGCGTTCCATAAAAACTGAGAGTGTTTTTTTTTTCACGGGTTGGCAACATTGCGAAAGGGAAAAACGAAACTTACAGACGACTTTCTGAATTAAAGAAGAAGCTGCGGTAAAACTTGATAAACGCGGCAGACCATTCTGTTTACGTCGTTGAGCAGTATTTTAAAGAACGTTTGCGTTTTGTATGCAGCAATGGAGCTGACTGATTCAGGGTAAGGATATGAACTGCGCTGCGGGATAAAATTTTCTTAAACATAAAAAAATAATTTCTATAAATGTTAATATTAAGGGCACAAGAGGCTTTGAATCTCGTTTTTCTTTAATTTTAAATATTTTACTCTATACCCCATGAACATATTTTATATTCTTTCCTATTACATTGAAGATACTTAGAATTCACAAATAAGTATTTTGTGGAGGAATAAGACCTGTTTATCAAAAAATTCTTCAAAAATTCTAGAATTTTCAAAAGGCTCCATGCGTATTCATTTTCTTGAGGTATCTTCCAAATTTCTCAGAATTGTTAACTGAAGTGTTTGTCCAAAAACTGTGCTTAATTACTTGAAATCAAATATTTTTCAAATTTTTAGACCATAAAATAAAGTAAAATCATAAAAAAATAACAAGCAGAATAGAAAAAAAAATATTTAACACTTTAGATTTACACACACACAAAAATTAAATGCACATTTATATTTATATACGTATGATAGACTTATAATACAAAATTTAAGAATTTTAATTTATATAGAATGCGCATGGAGCCTTTTGGAAAACGTTAGCAGTTTTGATTTTTTTTTTTTTTGAAAAACAGGCATTATTCTGCTAAAGAATTCCTTATTTTGAAATCTAAGGGTTCAATGTAGTAAAATAGAAAATTAATTATTCTCATTTTTTATACAGAGTTAAAAACTGAAAATTAATAAATTCGAATTTGATGGTCCCCCTTCCCCTTAAAACCATGCCACGTGCTCCTTACATTCCTGACCTCTCTCCAAGCGATTTCTGTAGTGTATTAACTATAACTGTTAACCTCCATGGAGAGCTTTAACTGTGACCATGAGAACACGCGGGAAACAAGAACGAGAAGTTTCCTTTAGTCTGTAACGCTGTATCTTAAACGCAGCGTGTAAATAGATGTACCGTAGAGTTGTAGATAGACTTAAATAAATATGTGTTATAAGATTAAGAGTTCTTCTCTCTTAAATGACATTTACATAATAGTCGGCCACGACAATTTCTTGTTGTTTCCGACGTTGAAGGAGAAGCCCCGTAGAAGAAAATTCAGTGAAGATGCTGACGTTATTTTGGCTGTGCAGCAGTGATTCTTAACCTTTTTAATAGTCAGCAGTCCCTTGAATCTGAAAATAAGCTCTCGCACCAACTTTAAAAATGTGTATCTATTTTTTTATTTAGAAAAAGACATTTATTGCAAGATAATTTATTTATTGCATAAAAAAATAATACATTTACAATGCATACTATATTATCACATATAAAAAAATATCTACATTTTTAATTGATACGTTGTTGCTGTTTGTTCATAATTATCCTTTTAAAACGAGGCTCGTTTGCTGAAAGAGCCACATGTAAGCCATCCAGGTCCCGATTTAGAAAATTCCTGACTATAGGCAAAACTCGGGATCCCCCCCCCCCTAACACTGATGTAGGCGTAAAATTTCCAAAATTGACACACACAAAAAATAATCATGAATCATTGTGAAAGTACCATTTTACCAAGAATTGGCTATTTGAAGAGTAGAACATTATCAAATAACAAAAGGCAATACAACATATTAACTTCATCATTAAAACACCAATACAATGCAACCAGAAAACCTTATTAATCCCTTATATACACTATAACATACATATGATTATCTATACATATAACTATACTTATGACGAACCTATCAATCAAATTTGTAAGGATATATATATATATATATATATATATATATATATATATATATATATATATATATATATATATATATATATATACCGGGTGGCCATAATTAAACTGACAGTGCTCACAGTGTTCTGTAGCGCGATCTATTTGCGAGAATGACGCCACATTTTGTAGGAAGATTAAACAAGACGGGGGACGAAGGATTCCGCGAAAAAGTAAATTAGTTCCAAAAGTCACCGCTAGGGGAATATTTGGCGCTGTGTAACAGAAAATAGAGTGTTAACAAATGCAAATTAATACGAAATAAAATTGCCTTTTATTATGCACATTTTCTTATTTAGTTCAAGTGCAATATGGCAACACTTTTAAAAAAGCGTAAAATCTACATAAACACCGATAAAGTCTCGTGATCTGCAATATCACGTACGCTGAGCAGAAGAAGTTCTTTATTCAAATTTCACGTTACATCCATTGGCACAGTGCCAGCTGCTTGGGTTTTAAAAGGCAATGTGTTACGTTTCGAATCAATCGGATTGAAAGTTTATGTGCAATGTCTCCTTTAGTCGAGCGTGCGTTACTGGTCAAATTCTTTTACCTCAACCAGTGCAACGCGTCAGCCGCTCTTCGTGCTTTTAGAACGCACAAAAAAATGCGTAAAGGTAACGGTCCTGTGTCAGTTAATGGGCTACAAGCAATGGTTGCGACGTTTGAGAAAACAGGTTCTCTGAAGGTTCAGTCAGGCAGAGGACGAAAACCTGTACCACAGGATACAATCGAAGCAGTTGCCACGGCGATTGTCGACAGAGGACCAGACAATATTGCTGCCACCTCTAGCGCTCGTGGATTAGCCCGGAATATGGATATGCCTTACAGTACGGTATGGAAAATCTTACGAAAGATTATCAACTTCTAACCATACAAGATCAGCCGTGTACAGGAGTTACTGTACCCCGACCATGATAAGAGATTGACTTTTGCTCTCACCTTTCTTGCCAGAATGGAGGTGGATGATGCTTGACCGTGGAAAATCTTATGGGGAGACGAGGCCCACTTTTACCTGCATGGAACTGTGAATACCCAGAACTGCCGAATTTGGGATGACAAATCACCACATGCAGTCACAGAAATTCCCTTACATTCACCAAAGGTAACTGTTTGGTGTGGGTTCACAGCGGAATTTATCGTAGGTCCATTCTTCTATTACACAGCGCCAAATATTCCCCTAGCGGTGACTTTTGGAACTAATTTATTTTTTCGCGGAATCCTTCGTCCCCCGTCTTGTTTAATCTTCCTACAAAATATGGCGTCATTCTCGCAAATAGACCGCGCTACAGAACACTGTGAGCACTGTCAGTTTAATTATGGCCACCCGGTAAATGCTAATAAAAAGGTAAAATTAAAGAAAAATTGAATTGGGAATTTTTTTTTTTTAAATAAAAATTTTGGGGACCCCCCAACACTCGGGGGCCCCTAGACCCGGGCTTACTGGGCCTAATGGAAAATCAGGGCCTGAAGTCATCAGATTTCTGACTTTTGTTCCGGTGTGCAAAAGTGATGAAAAACTCATTTCACAAAAGTAAGTGGTGGAAAATGGTAAAAGTGTCTCTCATGCTGCTTTTGCCAATTCTGGATAAAGTTCTAACTGCGTACACCAGAACTGTTCTAAGTCCAGTTTTTCCAATTGCATTTCAATATGTGCATTAGCTCGTATTACGATAAGATCGTCTTTTAATAAAGCGTTGTTGTCCACTAAATTTAGGTCAAACAAAAATGGATTGAGTATCCATCTATTAATTTTGCTTATATTTCCCGTGGAAAAGCATCCATCAAATGATTCACTCAATTAGTGAATGCTATACGATCATGCTATACGATCTATAGCAAGAAATTTATACACCCTCCCATTCGTGAGAAAATATTAGTTCCAATCAAATGTAGTTCTAAACAATTTAATAAGTAATTAAGTTGCTAAAAATTGCGTTTGCTGTAGGGGAAAGTACTAAGTAGAAACTAATTCTACACTTAAATGCCTTCACGAAGATATAATAAAAAGAAGCCGGCCTCACAAATTCCTTACCGATTCATAAATATAGAGCATGCCTATCAAAAACCATAACAGCACTTAATGTAACAAAGTCGAGGCCCTCTAGAAAGCCTTCAAAAGCAATTCGCTACAGCCACATTAAAAATTTAGAACCTTCTCTCGAACCCCTAGAAATGCTCTCTCGCACTCCCAGGGGGCCCACACCCCTGGTTAAGAACCACGGCTGTACAGGATTCACCGAAGTAGCTCCCACAACATGCCTTCGACACATGCTTTGAAAAATGGACTGAAAGATGGGACCATTGTAAACCACGTGAGAGAAGATATTTTGAAAAAGAATAACATATCTGTTGCTGCACCTGCAATTCTTTCTATTTTGTGATTTTACTCCCAGTTTTTATCGAACGCCCTTTGCGCATGTCGTCGATAGCTCAGGACACCACACAAAGTAATCACTCATGGACTGTTTAAAGCTCAGTTTATTACATATCTCTATAAAAGACTCAGACCCATCGGTTACGCGGTCACAAGCACCGCAAAACACGTCTCTCCGAAGGGGTCTCTCGATGAACTCTCGTAAACAAACACCCTTGTTTTTAAAAGGGGGCGCTGCTGCAACAGCGCTTGGGGGGTTGGTTCAGAACAGCGCACTTGGCACCTTTTATTGAGTATGCGCCAAAACTGTTCGCCACCATTCAAGAAATTAGCTTCATATCATAATCTGGAGATTCGGGGTCGGTATTCTAGCACAGTGGTTCTTAACCTTTTGTTGATCCGAAACCAGTTGCAACCCCACCACCCCCTCAAAAAAATCGTCTTAGACTCCTCCCAACGAACCCCTTTATAGAGACATATTACATTTTCATTACAGTCGGATAATTTTTATTTATGTCCACGTGCTATTGGCGATATTTTCTCTGCATAGTTCATTGATTTTTTTTCTTGAAATTATAGATTATAATTTTAAATTCATAATTAACTATGGAAGATGTGAATTCGTTTTCAGCTCACGAAGAAGCTGCATCTTCTATTCATGATGAAAAATTATTCTGTTGTGATGCTTGTGATAGTATTTATTCTTGTTATGAATCACTGAAAAGGCATGTACGGAAGAAACATCCTGATAAGCTTAATGAGTTGGCTCCCAATTTAAGAGAGAACGAGTGCTTTAAGTGCAATGTCTGTCCATGCCAATATAATAATATAAAAAATTTGAAATTTCATATGAAAAAGACTCATAATGAAAACAATAATGATAAACAACCAGAAAGTCAGAAAGAGTGCCCTTTATGCAAGCTTAAATTTGAAAAAAAGGAAATTCATGTACATTTCGAAACCGTACATGATATCAAAACTGAAAACATAGATCTCAGCTTTCCTAATTATGATGAATTTAATGAATAGAAAGCGAAAATTGAGAAAGAAACTTCATCAAGATTTGTAAAAAGATGGGGAGCCAAATCATACAATAATGTTCTGACTCACAATTTTGTATGTCACAGATCTGGGTATTACATTTCTAAAGGAAATACCCAGAGACATTTAAAAACTCAAGGCAGCAGCAGAATTGATTCTTATTGTCCTGCTGGAATAAAACTTAATGTACTAAATGAAACTGGAATTTGTAATGTAAAATTTTGTTGCACCCACACTGGCCATAAAGATGATATGGGACATTTATCACTTACAGATAGTGAACGGCAAATGATAGCAGCAAAAAATAGCATCTAAAACACCATTCAACAGTATTTTAGATGGAATTCGAGATTCTGTCTCTAACTCAAAACTACAGAGAATTCATTTAGTGACAAAAAAGGACCTATACAATATTGAAAATAGTTTCAATTTGGGATCTGATGCTGTAAAACACAAGAATGATGCTATTAATGTGGAAGCGTGGATAGCAGAAATGCAATCAAACATGGAATCGTGCATATTGTTTTACAAACCTCAAGACTCTGTTTGTGAAGAGTATACTGAATTGAATCGAGAGGACTTGTTTTGATTATTATGAACAAGCACTACTAAGATAAAGTTCACCATCAATCATCAAATATCATTCATTTCATGATGATATTTAATAATTACAAAATTATTGTTCAATTGAAATTCGTTTGCAATATTGTTTAATATCACAAGTGAAGAAGCATGTTTATTCTACCATCAACTATGTATATCTATGTTTTGTACATATGTTATATTCAAATGACATATATGTAGGGATAATTTTATTGTTAATTTTCATTTTGATGTATTGTATACATTTGATCATTAATAAATTATGTTTGAGGTATCAAAACTGCCTTTTTGTTGAAACACAGCAACGTGTGAACGGGTACAGCTAGTACAAAATATAATATCACACATGCAAACAATCTCAGGTGCAGGAATCTAGCAAATATTACATTACGTCATACTGCTAGGCTGAATTTCAAACATCATTACTAATTAAATGTTATTTTGATATTTTTGGGATATTTGTTCGGGAGCACCTAGAACCCAAACTCTGATTTTAAAAAAAAATTTCAAAAACCTTCCTAGGGATATACCTAATAATTTCCCAAATTTTCACGGCGATTGGATGTATGGTTTTTGAATCTATCGAGTACAGACAGACACACATTCATTTTTATATATATAGATGAGGCACAAGGAGAAATGATCAAAAAGTAGGATAGCCACATATGCATTGATGGTACTCATGGTACCAATAGCTATAATTTTGAACTTATTACTTTGTTAGTATTAGATGATATGAGACAAAAGTTCCCTTGCGCCTTTCTAATTTCTAATAAAACTGACAGTATGTTGTTGAGAATATTTTTTTCGAAAATTAAGGAAAGGGTGGGTGAAATTTCTCCATCTGTATTCATGTCCGGTATGGCTGATTCCTTTTTTAATGCATGGTCTGTCATTTTTGTAAACAAACCAAAATATCGACTTTACTGCACTTGACATGTAGACAGAGCTTGGAGGAAAAACCTTTCAAAAGTACAATCAAGAGATATGCAATTGGAAGTTTACAAAATGATAAGGACGTTAATGCAGGAAACTGATAAAGATTCATTTTGTGTTATGTATGAAAATTGCATACAAAAATTGCTTGGAAACAATTCAACAGCTGAATTCGGCAAATATTTTTCAGAAAATTATGACAAATGCGTTGAATTATGGGCATTCTGTTATCGTATGAAGGCTGGGTTGAACACTAATATGCATATACAGAGAGGCTACATAGAACTTTAAAATATATTTACTTGAAAGGAAAACAAGCAAAACGACTTGATAAAACTTTGCATGCTCTAATGAAGTTTGTAAGAAATAGAATATTTGATCGCCTTATTGTTCTGAATAAAGGCAAATTAACTTCGAAATTAAAAGACGATCACGACATAAAGAAAGCCAGTCATTATCTCCAGACCTTTTGATCAAGAATCAAAATTCATATACAGTTTTCTCTTCTTCTTTAAAAGATACATATTTAGTTGAAGAACAACAGCAACACTGCACTCAGTGGCGTAGCAAAGGGGGGACAAGGGGGTCTATCATGCCCCGTGCGCCACTCGCAGAGGGGCGCCAATGTAAGATCCATATATTATATTACTATATGTTTTCGTGGTGGATGCCAATATAAGGTCTATATATTATATTACTATATGTTTTTCGGGGGAGGGCCCCAATATCAGGTCTATATATTATATTGCTATATGTTTTTCGGGGAGGGCGCCAATATAAGGTATATATATTATATTACTATATTATTTTGTGGGGGGGGGCGCCAATATAAGGTCTATATACTATATTACTATATGTTTTTAGGGGAGGGCACCAACATAAGGTCTATATATTATGTTACTATATACTTTTCGGGGGAGAGTGCCAATATAAGGTCTATATATTATGTTATTATATGTTTATCGAGGGCGCCAATATAGGGTCTATATATTATATTACTATATGTTTTTCAGGGTGGGGGGCGCCACAAAGGTATCGTGCCCCGGGCGCCAGTTATGCTCGCTACGCCACTGACTGCACTTGTCAACTTGTATGTACTGACTGTAAAACTTGCATTCATCGTTTTTCCTGCTCTTGTATAGATTCTAGTATCAAATATAATGTGTAAACATATACATTTAGTTTGCCGCTATCGACTTACAGAGACACAACAAACTGTTTTAGATGTTGATATTCTAGATTATGATCAAACCAATTTACATATTGATGAAGAACAAACAGTGGCTCAGGAAACTGGATTTTTAATTTCTGAAGTAAATAAAAAAAATTAGTCTTCAGCCAGCTCGTTACCTTTTCAGGAGCAAAAAGGACAGTTTAAAATAAAATTACTCAATATTCTTGATGATGTGTCAAATGAGGATGAGTTAAAAAATTTTATGAATGCAGTGAAACCTGTTAAACCAACCATAGCAGCTAGTAGAATTTCAAATAATAAATATCTTAATGCTGAACAAAAAATTGTAGGAGTACCACATAATAAAAACATAGAACCCCAAAGGAGATTGTTTTCAACTCGAAAAAGAAAAAGGCAAGAAAAATTTTCTTTTAAAAAACCTTATGAAGAAGAGAGACAGAAATTTGTTTATCTTACTTCACCTTTTTTCAGCAATCAAGAGGAATAAACGTCGAGTGGCCTTTCTTAGTAGGGTGTATAAAATCTACATAGTAATTAAATCTGCTTCAGTGTAAGCTATCATATATTTTTCAAAAAAAGTTTAGTTTAGAAATACAAGAAAATTTAATTATTGATTTACCACATTCACAAATTTAGCAAAATATTGGATTTATTTAATATTAATATGACAAAATGTATTATATTATAATTAATATGACAAAATTTAAGAATTCTACCTTTCCTTCATGAATGTAACAAAGTTACAGTTGATATTTTAGAATAATAAATCATAATGAATAACAAATACAATAAATTATTAGGTCATTAACAGTAAATAGGTCATTCCATGGTAAAGTGGACATTGAAGGCATTGATAAATAGTGTAAATTACATGCAGTCTTGTTGTACAAATATGTATTTATACAAATTCATTATTTACTGAATGTTTATTAAAATATAATGTGTGCTTTATTTGTAGACTGTTTTATTTCTTGTACTTAGAATTAGTCATATGAGCTGTTATTTTTGAAAGTGGTATAAGTCCATTTTTTCATGTTTCGAGATATTTAAGGGTTTGCATTTGAATTAATTTAAAAATATTGGAAAACGTTGATCAATTCAAGTGATGTTTTTAACACTATATACACCTTTTAAATATTATTATGAAATAATAATTATTAAATTATTTAAAAAATAAATGATTTTTTAGCTCCAAATGGATTTGTACCACTTTCAAAAATAACATTATAAGAAATAAAAACAAGAGAAAATTTAAGTCCATATTTTTATGGATATTAGCTTCACTGAAATGGAATTTTTAATGTAAAAAATAATAATTAAAAGGAATACATGTAAATACACAAATAACCAAGTTTAAGAAATAATTTTAATTATATTAAGAAGACGATATAAATAAACAAGTGTAAAATGTAAATTACTTCATTAAGGTAACTAAAAAAAATTATATGTTTTAAAAATTTAAATTATTATAAGTTTAAAAAAATTATATTTTAAACTTATTTCTCCTTTGCAGTTAACATAGTTAATTATTCATGGTAAATAGGTAGTTTTCACGGCAGTAAACTCGTCATATCGTTGTATTTCTCTCTTGTTATAGGTCTTTAAGTTTTATACAGTGGCAGCATAGTAATTTTGCTAAGGTGTTTAGGTCTTCCTTTTTTTCCAAATAAAAAAATTGTTTTAAATAGAGCATTTTCTTCCATACTAGTTATGTAAAAAATTTTGGTCCGTTCATTCCTTTTAAACCTCATCCATCATATTTTGCCAGTTTATAATTTCTCCACCCGTATTTTTTTTTCCATTTAATATTGCCTCCTCTTTTTTTGGCAAGTCTTTATTGCATTATAACAGTCTTGAGGAGTATATAATTGATCCTTTTTCTTTAATGCTATTTCCACAACTTCCAAATATCTGTCGTTTAGAAGAAACGAATGAGCCGACAATAGAAATTTGGGGTCAATAACATTTATGTTATTATCAGCTGATTGAACAATCCTTAATCACATCAGTACGAGCTTAATATTTTGATTTTGTCCGGTACAGATGTCACTGTATGCTATAATATGGTCTTCTGAATATGTTTCAGGCAGCAAGATGCTATTTCTTCCGCACCTCTAGATGCTACAGTTTCCTCTCATGCCTACATATAAATTCTGTTGTCATGAAAATTATGAAAAACATTCATTAAGAAGCAAGTTGTTTTAATTATAATTATTAGAAATGGACTTATTCCACTTTCAAAAGAAAAAAAAATTTCGATAACATTTTGTCAAAAATTCATTTGTTTACTTTATGGAAAAATCGTACTCCATTGAATGTATGATTGTAAATATGAAGAGAAGGTGTCTATATCTTACTAAAATTACCATTAACTTTTTTTTTTTTTTGAAATGGACTTGTACCACTTTAAAAAATAACAGCTCATATATCGTAAATTTATAAATACTCAAAATTTGAGTGATTTATGTGTTTAGTAGCAAAAGAATGATTAAATATAATAAAAATATAAAATAAAAGGATAATGTATTATATTAAAGATACTTGTATCATTGATTTTGTGTCCGAGTTGGCTTGAAGTGTTTCTTATTGATGGTTCTTTAAAAACTTATTTTTTCATAAAAATTTAACAAAAGATTATTCAAACACTTTGCACTAAGAAAAATATTTTATTTGTACCGAATTAGCAGAAATTGATCATTTTGTAAACTCTTTAAAAAGAGATTTATTTTTGAAGTAACGTTAGTTACTATAATTGTTTTTAAATTTTCAAATTATTAAAAATTCAGGACTCCAATATTTATTGACTTTCAGTAACCTACATTCTTGTGAAATGATAGAAATTTGATTTTTAGGAAATATTGATTATAATTTACATTTTACATTGACAAAAACTTCTTGCAGTATCTCCAAACGTAACCTGAGTTACCATAGAAATGGATATAATGCTGTATTAAAAGATTTATTATGTTTGGTTCGTTATTACGTCAATAGATGGCGCCTGTAGCGCAGTTACTTTTGGCTGAAAAATAGCATCCTTTCTTTAGACCAGAGGGGGCCAACCCGCGGCACGCGTGCCACAGTGTGGCACGGCGGCGTTTTAACAGTGGCACGCGGAGACTTCTGCCATTGAAAAATTAAGTAATTTTAAAAAATAATAATTTGTCGAAATCTGTAAAAACCCTACTCATACGCTTCTGAAAATAACAGCGCTGGAAAGCGGCACTGCTTAACACCAGTACAACGATGCGCTAAGACAGCGGGGTCATTTCCAAATTTACACGATTTGGCTGTCAGGTAATGTTGTAGGTTTGGATCAACATATGTTTCTGAACAAATGTTTTCTATTATGAACATAATAAAATCAAAATATCGATCAAGATTAACTGATATGTACCTAAAACACCTAATTTGGTTAGCATCTTCAAGAACTAATCCTAATGTAGATGACTTGGTAAAAACACTACATATTCAAAAGCCACATTAATGAAGTACTGATTGTTTAATAATTATTTGGAATTAAATGTTTCAAGTTATTCATTTTATTTTATACATAACGTAACTGACTGAACTTTTAAAAATGTTTATTAACAATAAAACCTAAGTTTGTACTTTTGTTTTACTTATTATATTATTTTTTAAATCTCCACTACTCAGATAAAAAAAATGTACTATTTGTGTAAAAACCCAATAATCAGCCTATAAATAACATTTTTTCACCTTTTTATATTTTTGTATGTTGGAAAAGTTGGAAGTGGCACGCATAATACTTTTTTTTCAGATAGTGGCATTCTTCCCAAAAAGGTTGGCCACCCCTGCTCTAGACCATTGGTTCTCAATGGGGGCCGTACCGCCCCCCTGAGGGCTGTGAGAGGATGCTGAGGGGCGGTGAACTTGTTTTGTGTTGTAGGGGGGCGATGAGCATTTTTAGCCTTCGAACTTTAAAACTCCTCCCAAAATTTATTAAATCGATTATCCGGTTTACACCATTTGCACCAGCAATAAAACGAACTGACACCACGACTCCCCCCTCACGCAATTCTAATGGTGAGACGAATTTGTATTCTAGGTAGGATGACCTTGAAGAACTACACTAGGATTCTTGTCTGACCTCAACCAGCACAGCGCATGCGTTGAGCGTTCTACTATACGTCTGACTAGCATTTCACTATGAATGTTTAGTGAAGGTGTAGCGTGTTCTGCGAGGATAACTGATGATATCTTCCACATTAAAAAACTATATTTATTTAACAAAACTTAACATAGAAAATATTATGCAACGTCCGCTGCCGTACAAAAACGAGAGAGACAGTCTCTTCTTCGCTCTCCTTGAGCGCTGGGGGGAATTAATATCCTTGGCCGACGTAGGCGCGATCTGGTGGTCATTCGCCAAATTATCAGACACTCTGCCGGAGGTCGTAGCATCGCAGACACTGCAGAGGTGGGTTTCTGTTCATTTGTTTGTGGTAACTGATTCGTAATGAATGGTATTGGATTGGGCTTTACTTTTTCAGAAATTTGGAAAGCAGGTTTAATCCGATCAATTGATACGGTTGTGTTTTTACCATTAACTTCAATTACAAATGTTTTATGAGAACGTTCTATTACCAAATGAGGTCCGGTGTATGGAGCTGTTATGGGGGACGAATTTTGTCACTTCTTAAAAATACATGAGAACATGATTTTAAATTTGGGTTCACATAGAAATTATTGTTACCGTGTGTGGATGCAGCTATTGGGTTTAATTTTCTCATCATAGACATTAAATTTGTTACATAATTTTGTATTACTGGTGGAGATAAAGAATCTGTGCTTAAGGGGATGGTGGACCTTTCAAAACGATTTTTGAAATTTCTACCACAGAGATATGAAATTTTGTATATATATTCATTAATGTATAACAATATTAAACGCCTTATAAAATTTTATAAATATTTTTTTAAAAATATTTTATAATTAAAAAATTTAAATTAAATTGCCCTTCTTTAAAATGCTCCTTGCGACTCAATTTTAAACTTTTCCCCTTAATTTTGCATTTATATTGCTTATAAATACGTTCTGAACAAAGTTATGTATTTTTTTGTACTTTCGTTGAATAGTTAATTTTTAGAAAATATTTTTATGCTTGTACTCTGAATTTTCGCGAAATTTTTGTACTTTTCTACACTAAAGTTAAACTTTTATAACCTAAATGACCTCGAATCCTAAAATTGATACATAACTTTATTTTGATGTATTACAGGAATCTTTATTATAAATTTCATAAAATTTCGTCAAAAATTATGACGCGAGGAGCATTTTAAAGACTTGCAAATCTGGAAATTTCTCATTTTGAGAAAAAGTCATTTAAAAGATAATTTTTTATCTACCTTTAATACTTACTACTCTCAAGCCACCAATTTTTCATTTTTCTTTTCACTACACATTTTAAATGCATTTCATTCCAATATTTACATGTTTTTAAAATATTAATACACCCCCCCAAAAAAATTCCAATTTTTGCTCGATTTTTGGTAATTTTAAAGTCCACCATCCCCTTAAGAGATCTGAAGGTAATCGTAATGATGTACCGTAAACCAGTTGTGCACAAGTTGCATTGATGTCTACTTTTAAAGCTGTACGAATACCTAATAAAACTACAGGTAAAATTTCCGTCCATTTGTTATTTTCATGGGCTATTATTGAACTTTTAAGCTGCCTGTGAAATCTTTCTATCATACCGTTACTTTGAGGATGATAAGAATTGGAATGGATACGGTGACAGCCCAAAATTTGTGTTAATTCACGGAAAAGATTTGACTCGAAATTCCGTCCCTGATCAGTCGTTATTGTTACAGGTGTACCAAAACGAGATATCCAGCCGTGCATAAGTGCTTGAGCGGTTGTTTAGGCTGTCATGTCAGTCGTGGGAATTATTTCAGGCCATCTGGTAAATCTATCAATTATTGTAAGGCAATATTGTTTACCATCAGAAATCGGAAGGGGACCAATAAAATATAAATGGATGTGGGAAAATCGAGCGTCCGGTTGAGCAAATGTGTTGAATGGAGCTTTGGTGTGTTTAAATACTTTTACTCGCTGACATTTGACACAAGAACGAACTTTATTTTTGATATCCACCTTCATGTTAGGCCAGACAAAACGTTTTGAAATTAAATTTGTGGTTGAAAATGCGCCAGGATGAGATAAAAAATGTAAGTTATCAAAAATAGTTTGTCTTAAAGATTGTGGAATAAATGGTCGCGGTTGTTTTGTTGAAAAATCACATATTAAATTTACATCTTCTAGGGGAAAGTAATGTTTTTGTAATTTCAAAGATGTATCATTTGAATTTAATTTTTGTTGTAATTCCGAATCGTTTTGTTGCTCTTGCTCAAGTTTTTTAAAATCTAAAGTTGGAGGTTTAAAAATTGTATCTATCTCAATCCTTGAAAGAGTATCTGCAATAATGTTCTCACTGCCTTTAACATGGCGAATATCTGTTGAAAATTGAGATATGTAATCTAGGTGTCTTAATTGACGAGGTGAGCATTTATCTGGTTTTTGTTTGAAAGCGTAAATATGAGGTTTTTGGTCTGTGAAAATGGAAAAAATTCTGCCATCAAGCATATGAAAAAATTTTTTTATTGAAGCATATATTGCCAATAATTCGCGATCGTATGTTGACCTATTTATTTGGCTTTTACTTAACTTAGTGGAAAAGAAAGCTATTGGTTCCCATTTATTGTCATGAAATTGCATTAATGAACTGCCAATTGCAACATCTGATGCATCAGTCCATAGGCTTAATTAAGCACCAGGTATGGGATATTTTAAAAGTGTTGCATCAGCGAGAGCTTGTTTTGCATCAGAAAATGATTTATTATCTTCATCAGACCAATTTAAAGGTGGATCTGGCTTTTTAATTGATCTAGTTGATTTCTTTTTATTTCATTTCCCTTCTAAAAATTTATTTAAAGGTGACAAAATATGAGCCGCTTTAGGAATGAAACGTCTATAAAAATTATATAATCCTAAAAATCTACGTAATTGAGTAACTGAATCAGGTTTGGGAAATTTTAAAATTGCATCAACACGATCAGTCAAAGGTTCTAAGCCTTTTTCAGAAATTTTAAATCCTAAAAAATTTAAATTTTCTTGACCAAAAGAACATTTAGAAGGATTAATAGTTAAACCATAATAATCTAATCTATTGAAAAGTGCTCTTAGATGCTGTGCATGCTCTTCATGAGAACAAGATGCAATTAATATGTCATCAACGAAGGCATATACACCATCCAGACCCCTGACGACTTCATCAATGAACCTTTGAAATGTACTAGAAGCATTGCAGAGACCAAACTGCATTCGCGTGCTTTCAAATAAGCCAAAAGGAGTTATAATCGCGGTTTTATGTACTATATCTTCAGGCGCGATAGGAATCTGATGATATGCTTTAATTAAATCGATATAAGAAAATGTTTTGGTGCCATGCAATTCACTCGGAAAATCCATGATGTTAGGAATAGGATATTTGTCCTTAATTGTTTGAGAATTTAAAGCGCGATAATCGCCTACTGGACGCCAGTCCAAACTGCCTTTCTTGGGCACTAAATGTAAAGGAGAAGAAAAATTGCTTTTAGATGGGCGCATATGGCCTAAATCTATCATATGTTGAAATTCAGTTTTTCGCTATTTTAACCTATCCGGTGCGAGACGACGAGGTTTAGCGAAAACTGGTGAGCCAAAAGTTTCGATATGATGGACAACATTATGTTTAATAATTTGGTCAGTGCAAATAGGCTTCGTTATTTGAGATAATATAAAAATTATCACCGTAAACAGTTTTAACAGAAACAATTTCAGAATGTATAAAAATACCATGACAATTTAACTTAGTATTAATATCATTTAAACGACTATTTCTAACGTCAGGTTTCAAATTAAAATAGTACAGGAAATCAGCACCTACTATTGCATTCGAAACATCGCAAATGTAAAATGGAAACACGAACTTTCGACAAAGACCAAAATCCAAAGTTAACAATTTCTTCCCGAAAACTTTAATTAAAGAATTATTAGCAGCTGTAAAAATCTGAATCGGTGTAAGCTTCTTTTCATTTTTAGTAGCAGGAATGATTGAGCAATCACTTCCTGTATCGATGAGAAAAGATACATTTGTTGTTCTGTCACGGATAAAGAGGCGACAGTTTGTTGGCGGCAAGACATAAGTCGCCGTTACTCTTGCCCGTTGGCATTTTCCTTATAGTTTCAGGGCTGGACACATTTTCTTGTGTTCGATTTAAATCTTCTGTGATAAAAACACATTTTTGAATCTCTATGAGGAGAAGATGAAACATTGTTCTTTCGATTCCGAAAATGAAAGGAGTTTCGGTTTCGAGATGAGCTTCTCGATTTTCGCAAAGCAGCAACTTCTTTACGAAGTGCTTTAATTTCGGTCAATAATTCGGATTCATTATTATTAGATATAGTGTTCTTGGTGGAAATATGACTTACTTCTGATGAAGATACAGTAACCACCGCTTATAGTGATCAGTGGTTAAGAATCAACCGTTTATAAGAATCAATATCGCGAAAACAAAAACAAATGTATTATTTCTATGTTAAAATTTTCGCTTTAAAGAATCAATCCACCGGTTTTAAGAATCAGCTTACACTCTTCGGTTTTCTTTCAGTTTTCCAAAAAAGTCACTTAAACCCTCAAAAGGCACGAAGTTCTTTCTTTATTTTTTTTGTTAAAAAAGGACTGATAAGATGAAATGGAATACAGTTGTAAAATGCATCCCTTTCTTTGTTAGACGTAACATAATAGTTTCGCCTTAAACGCTTTAGCAAAACACTGTCCTATTAGCTTGACCCGGGGGCATCTTTGCCCGTCCGGGTCAGATTCCACATTTCTCCACTGACAAACAAAGACAGGGACTCTTTTTTCCCTCCTCCCACATCCTAGTTGCGGCTTCCTGGATCCTGATACACATAAATCTTCGGCGAAGTGTCCACTATCACTTAGGCAAACGTGACATTAGTAGATTCAGCACGTTATCAAACCGCGAAACGTAAGCTAGAAGGTGAATCTTCGTCTGAGACTATTAGTATTGAAAGAGGTATAAACAGCCTCCTGAAAACTTCATTACGTCAAACTACCATAGAAAACTTTTTCTTGCTCCCATCCTGTACTTGAAATGTTAAAACTGTTAAGCAGGTATGTTGTAACAAATATTGGATTTTTTTCTTCTCTTACTACGTATAATCATGTGTTATCTATTTATAAGTCTAAAAATTAAGTGTATTTTTAAAATTATAAAAAACATTTTAATAAAAGATAATTAACGTAAATTAAAAGTGTATTTATGGTAAATTATCTAATATATGTATATAGGTGTGTGTGTGCCTATCCAAAAACCTAAATTTCGGTTATAAGAATCACCGCTTATAAGAATCAAAAACAGTAATAACAAACGTGATTCTTATAAGCGGAAATCACTGTACTTCAATTATACGATCTGATACTTCCGCCGCTTTCAGTGGAGTTAAAGATGGAATAGAAGCCAAAATTGGTTTGAACGTTGGAAGGTAACTGGTTCAAAAATAGTTCCAGTAACAAAGAATCCGAAATGTTGTGGATTCTGTTCTTCGTTGCATACTGTGTAATAGTTCAGTTGGTTTCTGTCTCCGAGCTGCTCCCCAGCCAGCAAACGACGCAGTTCTTGGGTTTGGTTTCTCCGCAGCGAGAGATTATTTCCTCCTTCAATATTTTGTAAGGATCGTCTCGAACGGTAGCAGAAACTTCGGGAGAGAGAAGGGATAAGCAATAATTAAATTTGGTCTTGCTTTCTGTGATAGGTTTCGGAGTCGCAAGCTGGAACGTTGCTTCCACAATGTGGAACCAGAGGTGGGGATCGGCTAAATTGAAAGGAGGCATTTTCACTGCCGATTGTTCAGCCATTGCGAGGGTTAACGAAATGTTCACAAAACGAAAGTAATCCAAACCGATAGTGATGAGTCGACACGAAAAAATTTTGAATTAATAGAAGTCCATAGTCACCATTTTAGTGAAGGTGTAGCGTGTTCTGCGAGGATAACTGATGATATCTTCCACATTAAAAAAATATATTTATTTAACAAAACTTAACATTGAAAATATTATGCAACGTCCGCTGCCGTACAAAAACGAGAGAGAGAGTCTCTTCTTCGCTCTCCTTGAGCGCTGGGAGGGAATTAATATCATTGGCCGACGTAGGCGCGATCTGGTGGTCATTCGCCAAATTATCAGACACTCTGTCGGAGGTCGTAGCATCGCAGACACTACAAATGTTTCATTTGACACGTTTCTTGTGCTGTTTTTCGTTTGCTTTATTTCTGTTTTTTTCCTCAGTTTCGATTTACTTTCATTGTTTATTTGTCCACTCGGTAAGTGCGCTTATTAGTTCTTTATCGTGATCATAAATTAATAATTTTGAGAAATAGTTATCTTTCCCTCATCATATTTTCTTGCCGCCAACGATCTCGGTTAATAAAAAGAAGTGTCGTCAATACAATTCCACGAACTTGAAGTTCGGATTTGTTCCTTCGCCGTCGAACTCGCAACTACCCATGTGTTTACTTTGTAACAAAATGTTATCTAACGAGGCAATGAAACCATCTCGTTTGCAGGAGCATCTGCAAAAAATTCCTCCTGACAAACAAAATAAAGATTTGTCGTTTTTCACGAACATCACGGACAAGTTTCTGAAGGCACCGTCTATCTCAGGCTTACTAGCAACCTCATCAAAAAAATGCGACGATGGTTTGATAGCCCCTTATAATATATCAAAATTAATTGCTAAATCGGGGAAAACTCATACCATCAGCGAAGAGTTGATACTGCCGGCTGTCAAGAAAGATTTAGAAACGGTTTTGCACCATCCATCCGCATCCAATGTTATAAAAAATGTCTCATTAAGCAATGATACAGTGCGACGACGAATTGATGAGATGGCTGAAGATGTTGAAGCTTCCTTATGCAAACTTTTGATACACACCGAATTTTCTCTTCATGTTGTTGAATCAACCTTGCCAAGTACTAATGAGGCTTTACTGTTAGCGTACGTCCGGTTTGTGAAGGAAGGAAAAATTATTCAAGCGATGTTTTTTGCAAGAAGCTTGATTTCAGATACTAAAGGTGAATCTATTTTTAATACGGTCAAAGATTATTTTTTTAAAGAGAAAAATATTCCTCTTGCGAACATTATGTCTGTTGCCACCGATAGAGTTCCTGCAATGGTGCGTCGTCATCGTGGGTTCATCGCCCATTTGAAGAAAGAGGTACTAGGTATTTTAGCTGTTCACTACGTGATTCATAGGCAGTATTTAGTTGCAAAAAACCTCAGCGACCGTTTGCATCAGTCATTGCAATATGTCATCTCTGCTGTCAACAAAATTCACATTAATGCTCTCAACGATCGATTATTCGGGCAGCTGTGTAAGGACAACGATGAAGAATTCAATCGCTTGCTTCTACACACCGAGGTTCGCTGGTTCTCCAAAGGCGCCTGCCTCAAAATAGGTTCTGGTATCTTTTCGACTCTGTAATTGAGTTCCTCGAGGAGAAAGATGTAGCTCTGAGAGATAGATTGCTACAATTTAAGATTGATGTTGCTTACATGACCGATTTATTCGCAAAATTTAATGGAATAAATTTGCAGCTTCAAGGCGAAGAGCTCAATTTGATCACAATAAAAAAATCTGTTATTTCTGCCTTCCTAAAAAAACTCACTTTGTGGAAGCAGAATTTTGGTCGCAACGAGTTCAGCCAGTTTCCAATCTTGTAGGATCTGCATAAGAGCAGTGAAATCCCCTTAGATGAAACACAGGTTTACTGTCAACACCTTGAGTCTTTGCACAAGGACTTTTCTGGGCGTTTTGAGGATATTTTGTCCCTAGAAGTCCCTCAATGGGTCATGAACCCTTTTATGAATATTGAGACAGCAGACGTTCAGATTCAGGAGGAATTGGGCGAAATTTCAACTAATGAAACTTTGAAAGCCAGCTTGTAGAATTGTTATCGTCTCACATAATTTTGGCTTCAAAGTAACATCAGTCGCCTCTACCCAGGACTGTGGACAATCGTCAAAAAGTTTTTTATTGCCTTCCCTTCCTCCTACCTTGTCGAGCGAGGATTCAGTGCTGTGACTGATCTAATTATAAAAAAGAGAAGTCGACTCCAAATCGTGGAAGGAGGTGACTTGCGCCTTCATCTGTCAGTGGCGTAGCGAGAGGGGGGCAAGAGGGTCTATCATGCCCCGGGCGCCACTTGCAGAGGCGCGCCAAATGATACCTTGACCATTGGTGGTACCTTGGTACCTTGGTCCACTGTACCTTGGTACCTTGTCCAATGGTACTAAGACCATTGGACCCTTTGGTCCCCAAGACCATGAGGGGCGCCAAAAAGGTATCGTGCCCCGGGCGCCAGTTATGCTCGCTACGCCACTGTCATCTCTCTAAAAATATTGAAGCGAACGTTCAGAAACTGGCTCTGAACCATAAAAAGCACAAACATCCCACTGACATACTTGATTGCTTCATTGCTATTACTTTTTTAGTGTAATTTTTTTTGCTGTTCTTTTTTAATTATCTAATTAAGAATTTAATTATCTAATTATCTTTTAATTATCTAATTATCTAACTATCTTTTTTAATTATCTAATTAAGAGCATTTTAGCTTTTTTTGCGTTACTCATTTCAATTTTAATAAAGGAATGTAATTACCTTTTAGGGCAAAATTATCGAGTTAAATCAAACAAATTTGGCGTGTAAATCTACTGAAAAAAATTACTCAAAATTTTTGCTTTTTATAATTCTGTAACACCCCCCCCCTCCCCTTCTCCATACTCTAAATTACAGGATTTTCGCAAGGGGGGGGGGGGGGTTGAAAATTTTTCTGTCTCTTAGGGGGGCAGCAGCTGTAAAAAGGTTGAGAATCACTGCTCTAGACGCTTGTGGTTCACGCGAGTTCAAACGGTATCCAGTCCGGACAGCACACTGACACGGTTGGTCATATTTCGTTCGCGACCTGCGAATTGTAATCGCTCTGTAATTTTTCTTAACCCACGCAAATAAATTGAATTTGTTATATGTTATAAAAAACCTTCTGATATTACTTTTACTGGAGTATTGTGGATTACAAACTCTACCAATAGTGAAATCTCACAGATCGATTAAGATATTAAAATTTGATGACAACAATGGCGGCTCCAAGGGTGGGGCAATTGCCCCTCCCAAAAAATCCCGGCGTATTTTTTTTTTCGTAGCCTAAAATTATATAATCATAGACCTAACACTAAATGAGTTTAAATTTAAAATTAGACGATAGACTATATATATATATATATATATATATATAACCCTAAGAGCCGACGATGCCCCCCCCCCCCCCAAAAAAAAAGAAAAAAAGACTGGATTGGAGCCGCCCCTCGGTGACAATGAAAGAAAGAGAGCAAATAAGTTATATCTCTATCTCTAATAAGTCTATGTCTCTCATAAGTCTATCAGGACAATTAAAGAAAAAAGGTAGATAAGGCAAAAAGTTTTTAAGGATAATTAAATTTTAAAAAAAGCGAGAGACCAAATAATGTGTTTATGCCACTTCTGCACTTGCCCACAACAATGCTTTACATTATATGAATATTTTTCGAAATTCCAAGCCTGAATGAAACCATGAGATTAAATTAGGACATAGTAGGAAATTTCCTAAAAAATATTCATCTTACGTATGCATAACCATGACATTAAATTAGAACATAGGAGGACATTTCCAAATAAATGTTAATCATATGTATGCATAACTACTGTATCCTTTCAATAAAATTTATTTCATTTGTTGGTGTCGCCATCTATGAGCAAAATACTAAAATATTTTTCCATTTCTGTTTCACTCGATATTTTCATAACCCAAATAGGTTTAAATTTTGCGAAGACCATTTCTCCCACATTGTTACATATTTGCTAAAAGTTTCGGGCTGAGAATCGTACTTTGTAAAACTTAAAATAAATCCATTTCATTCGTATTAGAGAAAGCTAAAGATCAGTCATTTCTGACGCTTGTGATGTAACATTTTAAATAAATTTCTATTGATACAGATGAGCATCTATAAACTTCAGTGATTAAGAAATATGATAGCTCGCACGAGGACAATTCACTCTAAAGACATCGCATGTTTTAAACTGTTTTCTAAATGTTTATTCTAATGTAGCAAATATATAAATTTCTGCATACCTAATTCTTCTAAGTCATTCTTAACCCAATTCTTATAACTCAGAATTGGGTTAAGCTTAGAAATGTGCTGTGAATAAAGGTAATTATATTTTATCATAATACTGTAAAAAATATTCTCGTATAATCCACTGATAAAACTCTCGGTAAATCTCTAAATAAAACTAGATAGTTTTCATATTTGACTGCTTTTAGTTTCGATAGCTGTACATAAGCTAGAATTTTTATTTAGAGAGACTAAAAACTCTACCCTCTCACTGAATGTCCAATATGGAAATTTCACAGTGAATTCTTACTCTTTTAATTTAAATATGGGAACAGAATTAATTTTTATTGAAAGGTTTAACAGCAGAATTAAAATTGCGAGGAGGTCAGACAATAATTTCTTAGAGCAAAGTAAGTAAAGGGACTTATTTACAGTACTCAACCGCATTTTATATTTCACTAGCTTTATATACCCGGCGTTGCACGGGTGAACTCTTAATAAAGCTTACTTGTATGATATGTATATTTGTATTTTATGGCAATCTATACCCCTCTCCACTGGTCATCATCCCATCAGCATATTATAATAACCCCCCCCCCCCATGCTAATGTCAGCATTAAAATGTTTCTTTCAATTTTGATAACCCACTGGATCCCGGCCCTTCGAGGAGTTTGAGGGCTTCCCCGTAAACCCTTGTGAAAATCGCCGGTTTCATAAACAAAGAATTACCTGACGTTGCCCAGGATAATAAAAATGAATGGAGTTAACCTGAGCTCTAGATGTATATGTACTAACAACCGAAATATATACAATTCACACACACACCCACTTTTCCACACTTCATTTAATTAAGATTGATCTCTCTCTTTTCTCCTACCACCAATTTGGTGTTCAAAATGGTGATATATAGGAAATATAAATTATTCGATTGTTTCTAGCAATTTTTTCAAAATCTAAAGCGAATGTCGAAAAATCGTGACATTGATCGTGTTTGTTACATTTAATCGTGTTTCTTACATTTTAAATCAAGAATCTTATGGATATCTGTTTCCTTCTTTGAGATATGACGGAATATGTAAAAAACACGTAAAAACATGTTTAGCCCCCCCTAACCCCGTGGGGGCCAAATTTTGAAAAATCCTTAAATTGGTTTTTAGGTATTCATATTCCTTAGATTTTAAAGCAAGAATCTTATGGATATCTGTTTCTTTCTTTGAGATATGAGGTAATATGTAAAAAATACGTTTTGCCCCCTCCCCCCCCCATGGGGGGACCGAATTTTGAAAATCCTGAAATTGGTTTTAATGTATTCGTGTTCCTTACATTTTAAAGCAAGAATCTTATGGATATCTGTTTCTTTCTTTGAGATATGAAGGAATACGTGAAAAACACGTTAAGCCCCCCTCCCCGTCCCCTGGGGCCAAATTTTAAAAAATCCTGAAATTGGATTTAAGGTATTCGTGTTCCTTACATTTTAAAGTAAGAATCTTATGGACATCAATTTCCTTCTTTGAGATACGAAAGAATATGTAAAAAACACGTTTTGCCCCCCTCCCCCCCCTTGGGGGGCGATTTTTGAAAAATCGCTTCTTAAATGACGCCTTCAGCCCAAAAGTAATAAGCTCTTAAAATTTGATATCTGTATCTCCAATAGTTTTTGCTGGGTGTTGATTCCTTTATATATATAGATAAAACACGTAAGAACACGTTTAGCCCCCCCTCTCCCTCTTGGGAGACGAATTTTGAAAAATCCTGAAATTGGTTTTTAGGTATTCATGTTTCTTACATTTTAAAGCAAGAATCTTATGGATATCGATTTTCTTCATTGAGATATAAAGGCATATGTAAAAAACACGTTTTGCCCCCCTCCCCCCCCCCCTTGGGGGGCGAATTTTGAAAAATCCTGAAATTAGTTTTTAGGTATTTATGTTCCTTACATTTTAAAGCAAGAATCTTATGGATATCTGTGTTCTTCTTCGAGATATGAAGGAAAATGTGATAAAACACGTAAAAACACGTTTTTCCCCCCCTCCCCCCCTTGGGGGCCTAATTTTGAAAAATCCTGAAATTGGTTTTTCGGTATTCATGTTACTTACATTTTAAAGCAAGAATGTTATGGATATCAATATCCTTCTTTGAGATATGAAGGAATGTGCAAAAAACACGTTTTGGGGGCGAATTTTGAAAAATCGCTTCTTAAATGACGCCTTCAGCACAAAAGTAATAAGCTCCTAAAATTTGATATCTGTATCTCCAATAGTTTTTGCTGGGCGTTGATACGTGTATATATGTATATATAAGTCAGGACTTCTTCCTTTATAGATATAGATTACAAAAATTAGTTTTTCTTTAACAATTAGGAAAGTTACGTCAAATCCAAATTTCAATATATAGAACTTTTGATCTACAACAGAGGCTCGTTTTTTTTTTTTTTTTTCTGATTTTTTTTTTATTCTTTCCTGTCGATAACTGGAGTATTAGGTAAATTCCAACATCGAAACAACATGGAAAAAAAGTTTATCAGCGCCATCTATTGCTTCTTATCGAAACCAAACTTTATGACATTCCCAAATATTACTTTAAAATATCATTTATTCCAAAATAAATCTAGTAAGTTTCAGTTTTCCAAGGAACACAGGAGGATAAAGCAAAATAAATGCACAGAAAAAAAAACGTTATTAAATATTGCAGTATTAAATGTAGTTATTAACGTTCTTTAAACATTCGGGTTGCGTTTCAGGTTCTTCTCAATACTTATGCATATTGGTTTGTACTTAAAACACATTTGTATATGTAATTAAATACATGTAATTCAAATTAAATGCGTCTTAATCAATATGTAAGATATCATCCTTACAATTGATAGTTCATTAGCACTGAGATACTAAACCATTTCCACAATCATGACCGAAGTTTTAAGTTACTCGTAAACTACCAAGGCCGAATTCCATCACAGCAGACTCACAGAACAATGATATATATATATATATATATATATATATATATATATATATATATATATATATATATATATATATATATATATATATATACTGCTGGCCACCCAAATTGCAACTCCAAGAAAGACAAGAGATATCACAACAAAATTTATTTTGTAGATAACATTTTGACCAAGTGTCAAATGATTAAATTTATAGACTTCTGTGAAGTGTGGTTCCTGCCAAAATCAGTAGCCAGAGTAACCGCCATTGTTGGAGATCACCGCTGCCACACGCCTCGGCATTGATTCAAAGAGACTTTGGATGAGTTCTTGGGGTACAGCAGACCAAGCAGCTTCCACACGTTGCCAAAGTTGATCTGCTGTGGCAGCTGGGGATGGAATCTGGGTCAATCGTAGAGCAACCATGAACCACATGTTTTCTATCGGCGAAAGATCCGGAGAGCGAGGCGGCCAGGGAAGCAATTCAATCTGGCGATTGACGAAGAACCGTTGGACAATGCGTGCCACGTGTGGTCGCGCATTATCCTGTTGAAATATGGCTGTGGGCAAGCCCTGAAGGTAAGGAAGGACAACTGGCTCCAACACCTCGGAGATGTAGCGCTGGCTGTTTAAAGAACCGACAATGCGTACTAGAGGTGTGCGAGAGTGATATCCAATACCGCCCCATACCATAATACCCGGTGCAGGACCAGTGTGGCGGTGCATAACGCAGCTGTTCAGTATCCTCTCTTCACGGTGTCTCCAGACTCGAATGCGACCATCGTGGTGTTGCAGACAGAAGCGTGACTCGTCAGTAAAGACAATTTCATTCCATTCTGCCGTCCACATCCTTCTGCCATCGCACCATTGGCGGCGGAGACGTCTGTGGTTCTGCGTCAAGGGTAGACAAAGCAATGGACGTCTTGAGGACAGACCACTCTGCTGTAAACGGCGTCGAATGGTACGCGTAGACACTGGATGATGCGTTACAGACTGCATGTGCTGTGCTATGGTTCGTGATGTCACTGAGCGATCCGTCACTGCCATGCGCACAATTTGCCTGTCATCACGTGAAGTTGTGCACTGAGGTGGATGCGATCGAACACGCCGGTCCGTCGTACCCTCCTGCATCCAACGATCACATATCCGCATTACAGTTGTTTGGTTTCATCCAACACGACTACCGATTTCCCTGAAAGATAATCCACAATCTCGGTAGGCCACTATCCTTCCTCTGTCGAACTCGGATACTTGATCAAAAGATGATCGCTGTTTTCGACGAGGCATAATTCATTGTTTTTTTTTTGAAAAAACCACAAGAAAAACACAATTGCCGAACTTGAAATCGTCGAAATCTCTAAGTCTTAAATAGCGCTTTGAAGTGGCGCCACAGGCGCGCGTGATGTGCGTCTGCGCTGAAATTCTAATCATTTGCATATCTCACCTCCGCTAATGCATGTTGTAAATTTCATGTTATTTGCATGTTTCCATCAGGGTGTTGCATTTACAGTGGCCAGCAGTGTATATATATATATATATATATATATAGTGAAACTTCTCTAGCCGGCCACCTTAGAGAAGTTTCACCATACATACATTCAGACAGACAGGCAGACATACAGACAGGCAGGCAAGCAGGCAGGCAGGCAGATAGATAGATAGATAGACAGATAGATCAGGACAGAAAAGGTGAATATGAAATTCATGGTGTTGGGAAATTGCGTTTCAAGTTTGGGAAAGCTCTTAGGATAGAAAAGGCGAGAATGGATTTTAGAGCAAAAATCGATACATTCAGAGTAAAATATTTTATACTTTTATTTCTTGATGATTAGAATTAAACTTAAAGAATTTATTAAAATTTGAATAACTACTCTTCTTCTCATCATTATTATTATCATTTAACAATATTCGCAAATGTATATAATAAAAGGTACTAGAGTGTCAAAAAAGTAAATTCTTTTGTGCATTTCCTTCAAAAATGAAAATTAATAATGATCAGTATTCATTACTGAAACACAAACTTATTGAAAACGGTGGGTTTTATGACCACGCTAGCAGTCACTATTAAAACGTATTGTAATAAGGAAGAAGTAACTTATGCTATATAAGAAAGAGAACGAACTATCCACGTTAAAATACCGACTCAAACTGACCTAGTGGATGTTGTGGTTCCTAGACCCCCTTGGCCGGAAGTTCCAGACCAGGTCCATATAGGCCTCGGGCCGAGTAGTGCGGCTCTGGCTTTTATAATAGCACCACAAGGGTCGGAGTACAAATGGACTAGATGCCACCCCAATTTTGACAGAGCAACCCCTGGGGTAACATCTGGGGATATCGTACCTTCCCCACCCACTGACTTCATAAAAGGACTTTCCGGTTTACGGATTTAACGCGCCCATATCCAGCCTAGGCACGAAGGTATTTAACGGAGCTTGCCGGGATTTGATCCGAACAATCTCAGTACCGACGCGCTACCAATAGGCAACCTCGGGCCCTAGTGTGGATGTATATGTCGTAGGCGAATTGACAAATCCGGCTTATTGCAAACAGCGACGTCATTTTGCAATGCGCCAGGCTAATTCGAAAATTATCGACAACTTTCTATTAGCCTGATATTTTTAGGCATATTTTACTGAGCCCATACAACTTTAGACTAGTTAGAAAATGTTAATAATTTGTTTATTACAATTATTTAATAATAATAATACAGTTTTTTAATAATAATAATTAAAAATGTTCAAACAATGATGACTGTTGTGCAGTTTTTAAGTGACCTCTTTTCAACCTAAGTAACTCTTAACTAATTCATACATTCACTAATGGAAGTACTTAAGTGACAATCTCTTCATCTGTCATTTTGTTGTTTCTTATGTCCCTTGACCGACAGTAGCATCAGATCAAGTCCCGAAGGCTATGGGCGATGAAAGTGCGGCTCCTGTTTTGAATTAGCACCAGAAGGGTCGGAGTCCGACTTGGCTAAATGACCAGTCCCGTAATTTTGAACCGAGTCAAGTGACCAGACCGGAACACTTGACCCCGCACCTCCAGAGGTAAATTTGAGAACTTGGAGGACATTGTAGCCACGACCTATGTCACGTGCCCCGGCCACCATTAGTGAACACGGAGGTAGATTTGCACGATGAGCATCGAACCAGGGACGTTCAGATCACTGAACCGCTGCTCTTGCCAACTGGGCTACCGCGCCCATCTGTCATTTTGAATAAGCCTTTACCACTTTGGGTGAACTGCAGTAGGCCTGGATTAAACCAGGCTGTTTGAGCAAACTATTGCGAATTTTCTAACCAGACTAAAGGTGTATGGGCTCATTAGAATAAGACTAAAAAATATCGGGCTAATTAGAAAGCTGTCGATAATTTTCCAATTATCCGGGCGCATTGCAAAATGACGGCGTTCTTTGCACTAAGCCGGATTTGTCAACTGGCTTACGACATACTACATAAAATAAAATTCAAAAGCATGACGTCGTGATATGTTATATAAGAATGACTAAGCACGGTGGAGGAAGGGCGAACCCCAGTTAAAGATCCGGCAGGCGTGTGGCGCAGTGCAGTAAAGTTAACAAAAGAGTTGTATATTCGTCCTTGCTCCTCCAACAGTACAGCACTAAGTTTTCAGCTATTTTCGTGCCGCCCTATATTAAGTGCGATTCACAAGATATTAAGGGCGAATGTAGACATAAAAGTGGTAATAAGGTGTCCTTAATATATATATATATATATATATATATATATATATATATATATATATATATATATATATATATATATATATATATATATATATGTATATATATATATATATATACACTGCTGGCCACCCAAATTGCAACACCAAGAAAGACAAGAGATATCACAACAAAATTTATTTTGTAGATAACATGTTGACCAAGTATCAAATGATTAAATTTATAGATTTCTGTGAAGTGTGGTTCCTGCCAAAATCAGTAGCCAGAGTAGCCGCCATTGTTGGAGATCACCGCTGCCACACGCCTCGGCATTGATTCAAAGAGACTTTGGATGAGTTCTTGGGGTACAGCAGACCAAGCAGCTTCCACACGTTGCCAAAGTTGATCTGCTGTAGCAGCTGGGGATGGAATCTGGGTCACTCGTAGAGCAACCATTGACCACATGTTTTCTATCGGCGAAAGATCCGGAGATCGAGGCGGCCAGAGAAGCAATTCAATCTGGCGATTGACGAAGAACCGTTGGACAATGCGTGCCAAGTGTGGTCGCGCATTATCTTGTTGAAATATGGCTGTGGGCAAGCCCTGAAGGTAAGGAAGGACAACTGGCTCCAACACCTCGGAGATGTAGCGCTGGCTGTTTAAAGTACCGGCAATGCGTACTAGAGGTGTGCGAGAGTGATATCCAATACCGCCCCATACCATAATACCCGGTGCAGGACCAGTGTGGCGGTGCATAACGCAGCTGTACAGCATCCTCTCTTCACGGTGTCTCCAGACTCGAATGCGACCATCGTGGTGTTGCAGACAGAAGCGTGACTCGTCAGTAAAGACAATTTCATTCCATTCTGCTGTCCACATCCTTCTGTCATCACAGCATTGGCGGCGGAGACGTCTGTGGTTCTGCGTCAAGGGTAGACAAAGCAATGGGCGTCTTGCGGACAGACCACTCTGCTGTAAACGGCGTCGAATGGTACGCGCAGACACTGGATAATGCGTTACAGACTGCATATGCTGTGCTATGGTTTGTGATGTGACTGAGCGATCCGTCACTGCCATGTGCACAATTTGCCTGTCATCACGTGAAGTGGTGCGCTGAGGTGGATGCGATCGAACACGCCGGTCCGTCGTACCCTCCTGCATCCAACCATCACATATCCGCATTACAGTTGTTTGGTTTCTTCCAACAGGACTACCGATTTCCCTGAAAGATAATCCACAGTCTCGGTAGGCCAGTATCATTCCTCTGTCGAACTCGGATACTTGATCAAAAGATGATCGCTGTTTTCGACGAGGCATAATTGATCGTTTTTTTGAAAACACCACAAGAAAAACACAATTGCCGAACTTGAAATCGTCGAAATCTCCAAGCCTTAAATAGCTCTTTGAAGTGGTGCCACAGGCGTGCGTGATGTGCGTCTGCGCTGAAATTCTAATCATTTGCATATCTCACCTCCGCTAATGCATGTTGTAAATTTCATGTTATTTGCATGTTTCCTTCAGGGTGTTGCATTTACAGTGGCCAGCAGTGTATATATATATATACATACATATATATATACATATATATATATATATATATATATATATATATATATATATATATATATATATATATATATATATATATATATACAGTGATTTCCGTTTATAAGAGTCACGTTTGTTATCACTGTTTTTGATTCTGATAAGCGGTTGATTCTTATAGCCGAAATTTAGGTTTTCGACAGGCACACACACACACACCGATATATAAATATATGTATTAGATAATTTACCTTAAAATACTCTTTTATGTTAATAATCTTTTATTAAAATTATTTTTTATAATTTTAAAAATACAACTTAATTTCTAGACCTATAAGTAGATACAGATGATTATAGTAAGAGAAGAAAAATATCCAATATATGTTACAGCATACCTGCTTAACAGTTTTAGCATTTCAACTACAGGAAGGGAGCAAGATAAAGTTTTCTGTGGTAGTTTGACGTAATGAAGTTTTCATGAGTCTGTTTATACCTCTTTCAATACCAATAGTCTCAGACGAAGATTCGCCTTCTAGCTTACGTTTCACGGTTTGATAACGTGCTGAATCTACTAATGTCACGTTTGCCTAAGTGATAGTGGACACTTCGCCGAAGATTTATATGTTTCAGGATTCAGGAAGCCGTAACCAGGATGTGGGCGGTAGAAAATAAGAGTCCGTGTCTTTGTTTGTCAGTGGAGAAATGTGGAATCTGACCCGGACGGGCGAAGATGCCCCCGGGTCAAGCTAATAGGATAGTGTTTTGCTAAAGCGTTTAAGGCGAAACTATTATGTTACGTCTAACAAAGAAAGGGATGCATTTTACAACTGTATTCCATTTCATCTTATCAGTCCTTTTTTAACAAAAAAAATAAAGAAAGAACTTCGTGCCTTTTGAGGGTTTAAGTGACTTTTTTGGAAAACTGAAAGAAAACCGAAGAGTGTAAGCTGATTCTTAAAACCGGTGGATTGATTCTTTAAAGCAAAAATTTTAACATGGAAATAATACATTTGTTTTTGTTTTTGCGATATTGATTCTTATAAACGGTTGATTCTTATAACCACTAATCACTAAAAGCGGTGATTAATTAATATATATATATATATATATATATATATATATATATATATATATATATATATATATATATATATATATATATATATATATATATATATATATATATATATATATATATATATATATATATACAGAAGGTCGTTCGCTCTTTATGGAAACGATTTTGTAATTTATTTTTGGCGTTTGCATTTTGAGATAAAAATTTGGCAACTTCAGAATAATCGTCTGCTACTGTTTTGTTTTGATTGGAATGTAAAATAAAAGATTTATTTTGAAAATAGATCCTAAAATTGTTGGTTGGCTCGAAGGTTACGTAACTGCGCTTTCCGAGTAGAAATATTCGTATCAACAAATTATAAAGCGGTGCAAATACCGCGGTTATGCCATTTCAAGATAAGGTATTTATTAAATATTAAATTTCAAAGGTGTCTAACTGAAAGTAAAAATGAAAACATGACCTCGAAACCTCATTCTAAGACTGTTCGAACGCAAGTAAATATCAAGAAAGTGAAGTCTCTCATCCTAAAAGAAAATCCGGCGACTCAAAGATCCATTGCATCGAAACTATGAATGTCATATGGCACTGTAAGTAAAATCATTCAAAAAGATTTGAAGTTAAAAAAGGTGTTTAAACCTAAAGTTCATCTGCTTTTGCCAAATCATATTGCTGAAAGAAAATCAAATTGTAGAAAATTATATGAAAAACACCTAGCTGCTGGAAAATGGAAATTTATGGTAACACTCTATGAGGCATGGATGTATTTAAGTGACTGTAATTAAACAAAAATCAATTTTCTATTGCTCAGCTGACGGGAATGACCGTACGAAATAGCTTCGTCAGTATACAGAAAAGTTTCCAAAGGGATTTATGTTAGTTGCAGGTATTTGTTACAACGGCAAATTAAAAATCAAAAAAGTCTCAAGTAGAGGCAAAATTAATTCACTCTACTATCAGCAGAATATTTTAGAACCAATTTTTGAAGAAGAAATTCCAGCCTTACATGCAAAGGATTTGATAAAGTTGAGCTTCATATGGACAAAGCCTCTAGACACACGTTTAAATCAGCTTCCGCTTATTTAGAAAAGAAGGAATCAGAAACAGGAATAAAGTGTATCCCATTGAATGAAATACCTATAAAATCACCTGACGCTTCTTCAATTGACTTTTGCGCGTTCGGTTTATTAAAACGAGCCTTAGGAAAACGGTATCTAATAAAACTGAACGGACATTGGAAAACGGTCCAATAGGAATGGGGTAAAATTGACATGACAGTACTCAGAAAAAGTTTACTTTCATGGAAAATTCAAGCTAGAATTATTGACAAGAACCATGGCTATCAGATAGAAGCAAATCATCGCAAAAAAATACGGCATTTATACATAAAACTTAACTATCAAAATCATTTCCATGAAGTGCGAACGACCTTCTGTATATATATATATATATATATATATATATATATATATATATATATATATATATATATATATACAGTTGATTCTCTGTTTAACGACTTTCAAGGGACCGTGAAAAATCGTCCTTAAGTAGAGATCGTCCTTAAACAGAATTTGTGAAAAAATAACATTTCCCTTCACACTTTACAGGTTTAGGACTGTCAATATATTTCTTAATATATTGGCGTGTTTAAAAATGTTATTTTTATTATCATCATTATTTTATTCACAAAAAGTTATTTTAAATTACATTGAAAAAAAGAGTACAAACAATACAATAAATTACGTTTTAAAAAATTCAAAAAGTGTTGATTGCTTCATGCGCCTTGTTTTCGTTATTCTCTTTCCAGATTTTCTAAAATGTTAAATGAGTCACCTTCCATTTTCGATGTAATATAGCGTCGGAGAACATCTAGATCAGAAATTGCATCTGTGTAAGACGGTGGCAGTGTCTCGTTTTCCATGTCTTCAACTTCACCTTCTTCGTCTGACACTGTTTTCGTTTACAATATCTTAATAAATTTGTTCTACATTTCTGAACTCTGTTGTTAAAACATATTTATCACAATTGTAGAAATCTTGAATTGAAACATCTTCATCTTCAACAAGACTTCTCCATTCTTCAGGGGTAATGTCATCTTCGTTGATTTCTATATCCATACTTTGCAGTTCCACTACAAGTTATTTGTGAATTCCAGCAATGCGAAAGCAGTTTTTTATTGTGGATGAAGAAACTTCATTCCATGCTGATGTTATCATGTGCATTGCTTCCAAGATTGTAAATTTTCTAATTTTTATACTGTCAGCCGAATTGTTTATTAATTTCCTAATTAAAGACTTTCTGTAGTATGCTTTCACACTGCGAATGATACCCAGGTCTAATGGCTACAACTTGCTAGTGCAATTAGCTGGTAAGAAATGGATAGTCAAATTTGTAAGTCCAGGGATATTTGGAGTATGTGCAGTGCATCGGTCGATTAAAAGTAAAAATTTTCACTTTTCTCGATGCATTTTTGAATCAAATGTTCTAATCCAGTCAATAAAAATTTGTGATGTCATCCACGCTTTATTGTTATTGCGGTACTCACAAGGTTTTCTGGTGATATTCTTAAAACACCTTGGTTGCTTTGATTTGCCTATAACTAGTGGTGGAAATTTCTCAGATTCATCCGAATTAGTGCACAGTAAAACAGTCAATCATTCCTTACTGTGTTTTCCACCAAAACACTTTTCGCCCATATACATTAAGGTTTTATTAGGCACCATATTGTAGAATAGGCCCGTCTCATCTGCATTGAATATGTTCTTATCATATCCATCTAATTTCCCCTTCAGCACTATTTTCCATTCATCCACTATTTTTTCATCTACGGAGCCACTTTCGCCAGATATGCTTTTAAATACAAGCCCGTATCTTTATTTGAACTTTGCTAGTCAACCAGCCGAAGCCTGAAAATTTTACATTCCAAACTTTTCTGCCAGAACAATAGTATTTTCTTTAAATATCACTCCGGAAATTGGAATGTTATATGCTCTTGCTTGATGAAACCGTTGCAGGTCTGCCTTCTCAAACTCTTCTGATCGGCCACATTGAATTTTCTGCCTTTTGGATTTCGATCTCAAACCAAATTTTTGTGCTGCTTCAAGAATTTTCTATTTGCTTGCTAAAATGCCTTTGAGAGTAGACTCGGGTAGCTGAAATTGTCTTGCGAATTGGATTTTTGTTATTCCAACACTTTCTTCCCAGTTTTCAATAATTTTCCCTTTTTCGTGTAGCGTAAGATGCTTTCGCTTTGATGCCATTTTGGTCTGCTCACCTCGTATTCGTACTGGAATGAGCTCCTACACCCAACCATGAATTCTCTAAACATGAACACGTGCTTCTCAGAAGGAGTGAGAGAGGGGTGCTTTTGGACAGTTCGTCACATGACAACATGGTAGGTACAATAGAGTGATTCCACACCCGCACTAAGAAATTCGATCCACCAGGGAAGAATGTTCGATCTTCCGAGAAACAGTAACCCCCCCCCCCTGCCCCGGTTTTTTCCACTGCAACAAGTCTATGATTGCAACAAACATAAAGGAAATTCCGGGTCTGTTTTTGAAACCAAACTCCCCCACAGAAAGTAACCCTCCAGTAGATAAAATGTTGAAGAAAAAGTTTATCATGTAAGAAAAAATCGTCGTTAAATAGAAACAAAATCGTCTTAAAATAGAATTTTTTTGCGTCGGAGGGACCGGGACCGGGAAATATCGTCTTTAAATAGAGATCGTCGTTAAGTAGAGCGTCGTTAAACAGAGAACCAACTGTATATATATATATATACACTGCTGGCCACTGTAAATGCAACACCTTGAAGGAAACATGCAAATAACATGAAATTTACAACATGCATTAGCGGAGGTGAGATATGCAAATGATTAGAATTTCAGCGCAGACGCACATCACGCGCGCCTGTGGCGCCACTTCAAAGCGCTATTTAAGGCTTGGAGATTTCGACGATTTCAAGTTCGGCAATTGTGTTTTTCTTGTGGTTTTTTCAAAAAAACGATTAATTATGCCTTGTCGAAAACAGCGATCATCTTTTGATCAAGTATCCGAGTTCGACAGAGGAAGGATAGTGGCCTACCGAGATTGTGGATTATCTTTCAGGGAAATCGGTAGTCGTGTTGGACGAAACCAAACAACTGTAATGCGGATATGTGATCGTTGGATGCAGGAGGGTACGACGGACCGGCGTGTTCCATCGCATCAACCTCAGCGAACCAATTCACATGATGACAGGTAAATTGTGCGCATGGCAGTGACGGATCGCTTAGTCACATCACGAACCATAGCACAGCACATGCAGTCTGTAACGCATCATCCAGTGTCTGCGCGTACCATTCGACGCCGTGTACAGCAGAGTGGTCTGTCCGCAAGACGTCCATTGCTTTGTCTACCCTTGACGCAGAACCACAGACGTCTCCGCCGCCAATGGTGCGATGACAGAAGGATGTGGACGGAAGAATGGAATGAAATTGTCTTTACTGACGAGTCACGCTTCTGTCTGCAACACCACGATGGTCGCATTCGAGTCTGGAGACACCGTGAAGAGAGGATGCTGAACAGCTGCGTTATGCACCACCACACTGGTCCTGCACCGGGTATTATGGTCTGGGGCGGTATTGGATATCACTCTCGCACACCTCTAGTACACATTGCCGGTACTTTAAACAGCCAGCGCTACATCTCCGAGGTGTTGGAGCCAGTTGTCCTTCCTTGCCTTCAGGGCTTGCCCACAGCCATATTTCAACAGGATAATGCGCTACCACACGTGGCACGCATTGTCCAACGGTTCTTCGTCAATCGCCAGATTGAATTGCTTCCCTGGCCGCCTCGCTCTCCGGATCTTTCGCCGATAGAAAACATGTGGTCCATGGTTGCTCTACGATTGACCCAGATTCCATCCCCAGCTGCCACAGCAGATCAACTTTGGCAACGTGTGGAAGCTGCTTTGTCTGCTGTACCCCAAGAACTCATCCAAAGTCTCTTTGAATCAATGCCGAGGCGTGTGGCAGCGGTGATCTCCAACAATGGCGGCTACTCTGGCTACTGATTTTGGCAGGAACCACACTTCACAGAAGTCTATAAATTTAATCATTTGATACTTGGTCAACATGTTATCTACAAAATAAATTTTGTTGTGGTATCTCTTGTATTTCTTGGTGTTGCAATTTGGGTGGCCAGCAGTGTATATATATATATATATATATATATATATTTATATATTTATTTATTTATTTATATATATATATATATTTATTTATATATATATAGATATATATATATATTTATATATATAATATATTCATATATATATATATATATATATATACAGAAGGTCAAATCTTGCGTTATATTATGTCTCACATTCTGTCTTTATCTGTTTAGCCTACTTGACATGAAACAACAACTCCGATTTTTTTGAATATGGCCATTTGTTCACCGTCCTTAGGTTTTGTCCATCAGTTTATATATATATGTGTGTGTGTGTGCGTGCATATGCGTAACGTGGGGGCACTTCCCCTCCCCCCTAACTTATCTTGAAATAAATTAAAATGTTAATAAAAGTTCAGTTAAAATCAGAAAATTGTAGAAAACTTTTAAGAAAGTTGGTTTGTTCCCGCTTTTTCAAACTGTGAAACTGAAGATTCCGATATGTCTTCAGCCTTAACATAGTTTTTAGCAATGATATGATCCATAACAAAAATTCGAGGCTGTATTTTTTCTCATTTTATTTATATATTTATTTATTTTTCTCATTGTATAACTTTTGAATACTACTCAAACATCAGTTATATTCTCATTCAATTTTAAAAAATCATAATATTTCAAATTTTAAGGACCGTACTGCAGTCAATGCGCTCAGGAGGGCCCTAACTGAATTCAGTTCGTGCCTCCCCCCCCCAAAAAAAAAAAAAAATTATGAGTAGAAGCACGCTACCTATGCAGAGCCCGATTTAGAAAATTCTTGACTGTAGGTCCAACTCGGGATGTTGGACCCCATAACACTCATGTGGGCGTAAAGTTTCCAAAATTGACACACAAAAAAAAAATTATGAATCATTGTGCCAAGAATTGGCTATTTGAAGCGTAGAAGCCTAGAACATTATCAGATAACAAAAAGCAATACAACATATTAACTTCATCATTAAAACACCGATACAATGCAACCAGAAAAACTTATTAATCCCTTATATACAACACTATGACATACATATAATGAACTCTATATATATAACTATACATATGATGAACCAATCAATCAAATTTGAAAGGATATATATAAAAAAATTGCTATTAAAAAAGGTAAAATTTTAAAAAATTTAAATTGGAAATTTTTTCTTTTTCTTCTTTTAAAATAAATTTTTTTTGAGGGGCCCCAACAATCGGGGGCCCCTAGGGGGCCTAATGGAAAATCAGGGCCTGCGCCTATGTATATTTGTGTGTATAGTATACGGACAAATGTATTTGGACACTGCAGAAAATCGGCAAATATGAAAATACTGGTTTTGCTGAACGGTATGCTAGGAAGGCCATGGGTAAAATAAAAAGGATCTCATTTTGTATTAACTAGTCATTCCCTCTAGTGGAGCTATGCCGCGGGGACCTGAACTTAACCGTTTTCCAACGCGGGATCGTCATCGGATGCCATTTGTGTAATCTTTCTGCGCGAGCTATTGCATCCAAACTGGATATCCCAAAATCGATGGTAGTGTATGTTATCAAGCGATGAAAGCAAGACGGAACAACAACAGCAAAAAAAAGTACCGGTCGACCGCATATACTGACAGAACATGACAGATGCTTGGTATGCCATGTCAAGAAGTCGCGCTCTTCTCCAGACCCTGCGATCTCTGTAGACTTTCGAAATGCATTTGGGAGCTCCGTTAGGGGCAAAAATATCCGTAGAGAGCTGCACATGATGGGTTATCAAGGTCGAGCACTTGCATAGAAGCCACTGATTACACTTGTTAATGAAAGGCGTTGTTTTATAGCTCTCTCTTTTTTTCCTTTTTTTTTTTGAGTCTGGTCATCCTTTTTGCTTCAATTTATAAACGAATGGTTTTTTTTTTATATACACTAGGGGCTTTGCCCTTAGGCTCGCTACGCTCGCTCCTCTGTTATGGCTAATAGCGAAATACATACGGGTGATTCTCGGGCAATGTAACAGCCATTTACTGTTGTCAGTCACCCTTATGCAAAGTGGATGAAGCCCCCCTATGGGTGAAAAATTGGATCTTCTTTCATGTCCTTCTGTGAAGGAAGCGAATGAGAAGATTTTTTTGAAGTATTTCTTTAAAATTCAATTAAAAATCGAAATTTTAAGATAGAGACTTGAAATGAGGTTTATATGAATGAGGAAGCTTTCGTCTTCCAGATGATGCAAATATTTTTTTTCGTAACATAATAAATCTGAGAGCATCGAACTTATATTTGTCGAAACGCATAAATTTGTCGAAAAAGGGGGTTTTAAATTTTAATAAAAATATTAGTCTCTTTTAAATTATTTTTAAACAAATGAGGTCTTGTTTGAAGGAGAAATGTCTGTAGTCTTATATTGTAAAAAAATCAAATTTCTACGATCCTTTTTTGGCGAGTTATCGTAATCTGAACATGAAAAAATCAATATTTTTCCACAAAACATACAATAAAATACAAACTTAAAGGCCGACGAAGATGAGACATGTCTTACTTTCTTCCCCACGTTCTTCTGCATCTATTGGTATCAGTCTCGACCCCATACCCCCAGCGGTTTCGGAGGAGATAGCGTGACAAACTTTTGACAGCGGCTTCGACAGCAGCGGCAGTTACTTTTTTTTAGAATAGAGAGAAAATCTCAAAACTAGAGAGACATAAATAAAAAATAATTAGATAAAATAAAATAAAATTTAACTTCACTTTTAACCTATGCTAAGAGAAAAAAACTGATGGTGGTGAGACGGTTTTGCTTAGAAAGGGCAATTTCCAGTAAAACAAAAGACACTCAAAAAGACAAAGGGGTTCTTTGTCTTTTCTGTCGACCCCTGGACCCTACTGTTGACTTAGATCTAGGGAGTTTCACTACAAATCTATTAAGCGAAACTTTGTTCTGCCTACGTTTCAAAATGTGTTTAAAGTCCCCGTTTCGGCTTGCTAGAACTTTGTCAGGGGGATACATTCCCACAAAATTTTGTAATTCAACCCATTTAGAACACATTTCTTGTAGCAGTGCAGTAAGGGCTTCCTCCCTTCCCTACTCCTCATTTGATGAAGGTTCGCTTCAAGTTCTCGCAGTGGTGAGCTCTTGTCTGTGTTCTTCCACTAACTCTTCGATATCTTCATCCCTTACTTCCACGCCCGCGAACTTTCCCACGGACACGATGTCCTCCATTTTTGATACAGCCTCAAAGCCTTATGAGTCCCTCTTGAATTACCACCATCTTCGCTCTGCAGCAAGGTAAGATTAGGGATGGGACATCGATGTCGATGCTTTCAAAACATCGATGTTTTGATAAAAACATCGATGTTTTAAACATCGATTTATTGAAGCCGATTTTTTTTAACATCGATGTTTTGTGCTCGATGTTTTACGTTGTCTCAATGTTTTTTTAAATGAAAATGTACCATAAATTAAAAAAAAATTAACCACGTAGCATAATTTTCCCACTCAGTAAATGTAAGTCTGAATTCTGAAAAGGACGAATACTAAAGGGGGAATGATCAGACACAAATGGCAATGAACAACTAATGAATAATATTTATATGCCCCAATAGCCCCAATAATTGTTATTAACAGTAAAGAAAAAATAAGCTTGTTCAGTTTTCCCACATACGTTGGTTTTGCATCAGTACTTCAAATTGGTGTAAATATATGCAATTTTCTTTTGTATTATTTAATTTGAAAATAAAATATTTGTTAATAAATTGCAATAATTTCTTCCTCAATTTTCTGGTAAAAGTAATAAAATGTGTATTGGAAATTCTGCGATATGCGCTGACTCTAGCCAACACCTTCTCTCAGCGGAGAGAATTCACTGAATCTCTCTCCGCTGAGAGAAGGTGTTGCTCTAGCAACCAAGTTTTTGTCATTTGTGTCAGCCCAATCTGAGAGTAAAATTCCCCACCCCCCTCCATGACTAACCGAAGTAACATAGAGGTTACTAAACCAGTTTTAAAAAATGAAAGTTCATAAACATCGATGTTTAAAAACATCGATGGTTTTGGGGCGATGTTTTATTAGCATCGATGTTTTAATATTGAATATCGATGTTTCAAAACATCGATATTTTGTTGTTGATATCGCATCCCTAGGTAAGACACGCAGCTACCACGCTCATACTTAGCTATTGTCTCATCGTGGTTTTTTTTTACTAATTTCTGCTGAGTGGCATCATTAACCTTTTTCGAACTCATGATGACTTGACAGAAAAAAAAAGCTCGAAATGAAAGGAAAGTACAATGAAAGTACAAGAAAAAATATGTGAGGTTCTATGCTGAACGCGAGACTAACGAGTCGGTGTTTGTTTCGTCCAGAATGACGGGATTGCCTCATGCAAACAAGTGTTACGAGCACCAAGCAAAGGTCGAGTACCGAAGCATTTTTTATGTATTATTTATTTATTTATTTAATTTTTTGCGTCGGAATGCGTCGAGTACCAAAGCAGACAAATACCGAAGTATGACTGTATATAAATAGATTTGACTGTAAATAAATAGAAAACGTCAATGCGTAATACATTGGAACACATTTGAAAAAAAAATTGAATTTTCAAAATATTTGAGCTCCGTCTGTTTTGGGCCGATTTTAAGGAAATTCGGTTATTTTTGTTTTTTAAGCTATATTTATATTCAAAAGTAATCTGGTTGAAATCCAATATTAAATACGGGTATTTTTTTTTCGAGGGGAAGGGTTTAAGCTTCTCTTAACCACCTTAAAGTTTGAGTTTTTCAAAAAGATTTCTTTGTAAGCACCTAGAACTTAAGAGGAATCACCATACAAAATTTCAGCTTCCTAGGACTTAAGGTTCGGGAATTACAGTGATCAGTCAGTGAGTGGTATTTGGCTTTAATATATATAAAAGATCGATGTGCTAGAGAACAGTTTTAAATTTAATAAATCTAATATACAAGTTTTAGATTTGCCACGTTTGGCAGTTCACGATTTTAAAAAAATCTATCAAAGTCTGCCATTTTGAGTCTACGTGAAAACTCAAAAGTTTTTAAAAAAAAAACTCAGTGTTTTACTGAACATTTTTAGATGAAATCGAAAAGTTATTTTTCACTTTTTTAAGCTGATTACGACCAGAATGGTGCCTTGAGAACTTTTTTTTTCTAATTTCCATATTAAAATTACCAATATCGCTTGAAAAGACTTTTTGTGTCACTGGGCAACAGTTTGGGAAAAACAAATGTCTATTGTGTATCCAGGAGTTAATATACACTCAAGAGCCAAAACATTATGACCACCCCTACATTTTGCAATGAATTCGCCTGGATGACGTGGAAGGCACGTGATCAGGTGGAAGTGGTATTTAACTGCTGCTGGAGAGTCTGGAGAATCATTCTTTCACTTACTTCTGTGTGTGATGGGAAAGGCTGCGGATCTAAGCGACTTTGATAGAGGGCAGATTGTAATGGCTCGAAGGCTCGGAACAAGTATTTCCGAAACTGCACGATTCGTGGATTGTTCGCGACCTACAGTTGTTAGTACTTATGCAAAGTGGATGAATGACGGTGAAACCAGCAGTAGACGACATGGTGTTGGACGTCCACACGCTATCAAAGAAAAAGGTCGTTGGAGACTGTCTCGCATGGTGAAGCAAAACCGGAGCCAGACAGTGGCTCAGCTGACAGCCCAATACGATGCAGGGCCAAGTAGAATAGTATCGCAGCACACTGTTCAGCGGACACTGTTGGATATGGGGCTACGCAGCAAACGTCCCACTCGTGTGCCTTTGCTGACCAAGCGTCATCGCCAACTGCGCCTGCGCTGGGCCCGGGAACATCGCGACTGGTCCATGGATATCAGTGGGAGAGAGTTGCCTGGTCAGATGAATCACGGTTTGTCATTCATCACGCCGATGGCCGGGTCAGGATACGCCGTCTTCCAGGCGAACTGTTGCTCCCTCAATGTACAGTAGGTCATACACAGGCCGGTGGTGGCGGTATTATGCTTTGGGGGACGTTCTCTTGGGCGTCTCTGGGACCCGTGGTTGTGGTAGAGCAGACCATGAATGCTACAGGGTATCTGAACATCATTGCGGACCAGTTGCACCCTTGCATGGCCTCTGTTTTTCCAGCTGGAAATGGAATGTTCCAACAGGACAACGCCCCGTGTCACAAGGCTAAAATTGTGTTGGAGTGGTTCCAGGAACATGATGCTAAATTCCAGTTAATGTCCTGGCCGCCTAACTCACCGGATCTCAATCCGATAGAACACATTTGGGATGTCATGGGACGGCAGCTCAGAGTTCAAAGACCACCAATTCGCAATATCTCGGATTTGCGCGACCGTTGCTTAAACATTTGGTACAATCTGTCTCCGGCCATCTACCAAGGACGTGTGGCATCCATGCCAAGGCGAGTTGAAGCTGTGTTGCGCGCCAAAGGTGGGCCAACTCGTTATTGACAGGTGGTCATAATGTTTTGGCTCTTGAGTGTATACTCTTAGACAACAACAACAAAAAAAACGCACCAAGAAGGGGTACTGCAAATTAGACACAAATTGATATGCATACAGGTTTCGACGGAAAATACAAAATTTTAAAGTTTGGCGGCCAATGAATGAACATGTGACGCTGTAGCGCATCTTAACTGCGCAATTGCCAGGACATTAAAGAGGAGAAATTTCGATTCCAGGTCATAAATTCTTTGCGAATTCCATTCCGTGTACTCAGGTAGACAGTAACTATGTCTCGCATACAGGTACGCGAACAATATGCGCAGATGTCGGCATTTGAGAGAGGACGTGTAGTTGGGCTCAAAGAATCCTGTTGGTCTAAACGGCGAATCGCTCGACATTTGAATAGGAGAGATGTCACTATTAGCCGATGTTGGCAGGAATAAGTGAACTATGGCGGAACATAGCGTCAAGAAGGAAGCGGTCGGCCTAGAGCAGTGGTCTTCAACCTTTTTACTTTTGCGGAACCCTACAGTTTAAATGAAATTTTCTTAGAACCCCAAAGCAAAAAGTTGCAATAATGGTATCTATGCTTAATGTTAAGCTGTTTTACTGAAAACTGTACAGATTCGCTCTTATATACAAAGTACATAATTCAATTTAAGAAATTTAACAAAATCATTATAAAACCATTTTGATTCATGTTTTTATTGTCTACATGGGAAAAATGAAACAAATTTTTTTAGGACCATGGTCCTAATTTTTAATAAACAAAACTAAACAAACTGAATTTAATAAAAAATTAATGGCTTGGTTGTGCCTGTTTCTGTCTGCAGATCTGTTCTAAATGTGGAGAAATGGTAGTAATCTGCAAACGAATTTAAGGTTTCGCATCGAAGGCGTTTCTGTATTTAGTTTTTGTACTATCATATGTCGAAAAAGGTATGTAGTAACAAATGGCATGAGCATTTTCACAGCCCGATCAGACACTTCCGGATATTCTTTGTAAACATCCAACCAAAAATTAAATAATTCTTCTGGTTCAAATTTCGCCTTCAACGTGTAATCTTTTGATATTTCAATAAATTGTTCTTTTTCTTTTAACGGCAGATCATTATCTTCTTCTAAATTAAAATTTTTTAATGTATTTTGAATCCACATATATGATAATTCAGTTGACGGAAAATAATCTCTAAAAATTTTCTGCAAATGGGATAAATGTTCTACAATCAATTTTTGAACGGCACTGTTAAGAAAAAGCTAGTTTGATGCCAAGAAATCATTCAGTTTTTGAAGACATTGCAAATCGGTTCTATTTACATATGTTTTCCATAGATCGAGCTTCGATTTCATTGCTTCAGTTTTGTTATTAACTTTCAAAATATTTTTTGTTGTTCCTTGCAATGAAATAATCATTTCATTCAAAATGGAAAAAATGTCAGCAAGATATGCCATACTTTGCATCCAATTTTCGACATTTAATTTATCCGCAAGTTCATGTTTATGTTCAATTAAAAAAATTCTTATTTCATCTTTCAGTTCGTAGAATCAATTTAGAACTTTTCCACGAGATAGCCATCGTACCTCTGTGTGCAAAAGTAATGTCTTATGCTCACTAGATAATTCCTCACAAAGTAGTTTAAATAACCGGGAATTTAAATCTCTTGATTTGCTATAATTGACAATCTTAACTGCATTATCAAGAACATCTTTCAAATCATTGGGCATTCGTTTAATTGCAAGAGCATGACGATAAAGGCAACAATGAGAATGTTGTATGTGACTAGCTATTGCTTTTATTCGCGCAATTGCACCTTTATTTACCCCGAGCAACGATTTTGCACCACCGGTGCAAATATGGAAGCATGAATCCCAAGATAATTTATGCTTTTTCATATAGGCGTTGATCGTTTAAAAAAATTTTTCACCTGTAGTCTTACCTGGAAGAGGTGTAGACATGAGTAAATCCTCGTAAACAGTTGAGTCGAAAACATAACGTACAAGAATAATTAATACTTTCAAACCAGCAACATTGGTAGACTCGTCTAATTGTAATGTAAATCCACGTGGAGATTTTTTTAAACGACGTATTAATTCTTTCGCCCAAAAATCTGATAGATCTTTAATACGTCTAGCAACAGTTGTATCAGAAAGTGGCACGCTATCAATTTATTTTGCAAATTTTTCACCAATTTTACACATTATTAAATCTTTAGCACAATGTTTGATTAATTTTTCTCCAATCGTGTAAGCTTCTCCTACTTTACCAATTCGATAACTAACGCGGTAAGAGACTTCCAATGATGCCTTGTTATCATTCAACAAACAGTAACCGCTTATAGTGATCAGTGGTTATAAGAATCAACCGTTTATAAGAATCAATATCGCAAAAACAAAAACAAATGTATTATTTCCATGTTAAAATTTTCGCTTTAAAGAATCAATCCACCGGTTTTAAGAATCAGTTTACACTCTTCGCCTTCCTTTCATTTTTCCAAAAAAAGCCACTTAAACCCTCAAAAGATACGAAGTTTTTTCTTTATGCTCTTTAAAAGAAAGAGTGATAAGATGGGATGGAATACAGTCGTAAAATGTATCCCTTTCTTTGTTAGACATAGCATAATAGTTTCCCCTTAAACGCTTTAGCTAAACACTGTCCTATTAGCTTGACCCAGGGGTATCCTAACCGTTCGGATCCGATATCACTTTTCTCCACTGACAAACAAAGACAGGGACTATTTTTTCCCACCTCCCACATCCTGGTTGCGGCTTCCTGAACCCTGAAACACATAAATCTTCGAGGAAGTGTCCACTCTCACTTAGCAAACGGGACATTATTAGATTCAGCACGTTATCAAACCGTGAAACGTAAGCTAGAAGGTGAATCTTGGTCTGAGACTATTGGTATTGAAAGAGATATAAACAGCCACCTGAAAACTTCCTTACGTCAAACTACCATAGAAAAATTTTTCTTGTACCCTTCCTGTAGTTGATATGTTAAATTGTTAAGCAGGTATGTTGTAACAGTTATTGGATAATTTTCTTCTCTTATTATAATTATGTGTATCTACTTATAGGTCTAGAAATTAAGTTGTATTTTTAAAATTATAAAAGTAATTTTAATAAAAGATAATTAACGTAAATTAAAGAGTATTTTACAGTAAATTATCTAATATATGTATATATAGGTGTGTGTGTTCCTGTCCAAAAACCTAAATTTTGGCTATAAGAATCAACCGCTTATAAGAATCAAAAACAGTAATAACAAACGTGATTCTTATAAGCGGAAATCACTGTATATTTTGAAAATTCCTGCCCTCTTCTTTTAAGCTCGTCCCGTTTTCGTTTAAAATAGTCAATGTTTTTATCTTTTAATTGTGGATGCATCGTCTTTAAATGTCTTTGTAATTTTGCTGGATTTAAACTACTATTAGTCACTTCCTTTTCACATTCGACACACAATCCATTTGGTTCATTTTCATTTCCAGTCCAATAAAATCCGTAGTTTAAATAAGAGTCATCGTATTTATGAATAAATAATTAAACGGTATAAATAATTAAACGTACACAGGTTGAATACCACTGGTCTAGAGAAACGACAGAACCTGAGGACCGAGCAATCGTCAGAGCGGCACTCACAGCCCCAGATTCATCATTATCCTCGATCGTACGTGCAACTGGTGCTTCAGTGACCGCAAGGACCATTCATAGAAAATCCATTCATAGAAAATAGTGTTCCTCAGAGAAAGGTGGCTGAGTTCGCGGCGCCCCTTGCGCCGACTACCATTGACCTCTGTACACCGACAAGCCCGTTTGCAATGGTGTCGGGCACATTCGACATGGAATGTCATTGACCGGAGTAGAAATGTCTTCAGTGATGAGTCCCGCTTCGAATTGAGCCCCGATGACCAGCGAGTAAGTGTCTGACGCCCCGGACATCAATGAGATACCAACCTGACTGTCTTCCGCCAAACAGGCCGACAACCAAGAGTTATGGTCTGGGGTTCCATTTCATTTCATAGCAGGACCACTTTGGTTGTCATCCGCGGCACCGTTACAGAACAGCGGTACGTCGACGATATTCTACGCCTCATTGTGTTGCCCTTCATATCATGCCATCCTGGGCTTACATTTCATCAAGATACTGCACGCTCGCACACGGCGAGAATTTCTGCTGCTTGTCTTCGTGCTTGCCCAACGCTACCTTGGCAAGTAAGGTAGCCTGATCTCTCCCCCATTGAGCAAGTTTGGAGCATTATGGGCAGGGCCTTCCAACCAGCTCGGGATTTTGACGATCTAACGCGCCAATTGGACAGAATTTGGAACGATATCCCGCAGGAGGACATCCGCCACCTCTATCAATCAATGCCAAGCCGAATAACTGCTTGCATAAGGGCCAGAGGTGGACCAACGAGTTATTGACTTTTTCATTTTGTGAAGCTCTTTCTCTTGAATAAATCATAAATTTTTTCTCAAATTGTAACCATTTGTTTTTCTGTACATGTACATCACATCTACCGATTTTCGTCCTATTCGGATAACTCCTTCTTGGTGCAATTTTTTTTTTTTTTTTTTTTTTGGGGGGGGGGGGGTGTCTGTCTAAGAGTGTATTTGGATTATTTGAAATTTGAAATTTTCTTTTATTTTTTTTTTTAATTTTAAACATTAAACATACTATTGTTTGATTTAACAGCCAAGCCAATAACTCTAATATTTTTTTCACATTTGTGAGTAGGAAAGGTTTTTGAAATAATTTATCCTCAGGACTTAGAAAAAAAAAATATACAATTTTTTAATCTGTTTAAAGAGCAGAAAGTTCATTTTTTGTTTTTCTTTTTCTTTTTCGGCCAATAATTACTGCTCGAATATTTTTTTGCACTTTGTGTGTTAGGATAAGATACTAAATAATTTACCATAAGTATTTGCAAAAAATTTTAGTAACGTTAAAGAGCCAAAAAAAAAATCTTTTTTTTTTTTTTTCAGGGTAATTTTTGCGACAGATAAAATATCTGTAAAATTTTTATTTTAAATCTGAAAACCTGAAGACAATTTATTGAAAATAAAACCCAAAAAGCATTATAAAATTGATTACGATGGGGAGGGGGGGAGAGCAATTTTTAGATATCTCATTTTAAAGATATCAAATTGGAAAAAAAAATACCAAGATAAATAAAGGCATAGACAGTTTGACCTTGTCCACAATGAGTCAGTCAGCTTTACTCGTACCGAAATAATTTTAACCAATCACAGACCTCTAAATAATTTGCCACGAAAATGTTAGGGTCTGCGATTGGTTAAAATTATTTCGGTACGAGTAACGCTGAACGGACTCCACGTGAACAATGCCTAAAGCATAAAACGTGTCTCTCAATGTAATAATCATCGTAGAAACGTGCGGTTTGTGTCATTTGATTACAAAAGCTCTCTGTCATGTTTTAAACCAAGAAAATAAGAATGGGCTATTTTATTTGTTCGAGAATTTTGCGCCCCGGAACTTCTCTTAAAGAGTTACGGGACTATAAGTTTCTGTGCTTCACCGTTTACTCTTAAAATAGCTTTAAAAAGAGTGTTTTATGCAGATTTAAATAAGTAAAAAGATAAAATATTTGACATGTTTATCTATCTTTTCGCCTGCAAGCTGTGGAAGACGTAAAAAATACGATTTGAATGCAAATGGGTATAAATGATGTAGCAGATACCTTCGCTTTATCAAATGTGCTGTGACGTAACTATAAGTAGGTAAGGCGATTCTCTCTGAGGCATTTTGAAGAAATTTCACAACTATTGATCCATACCAAGAAAGACAGAGTTCTAATTAACAAACGAAGGCCAAATTTTTAAAACAAAACTTAACAATTTATTAGCAAAAATAATTAACATTTAAAACAGTGCAACATATTCAATTTTAAAAAAACCGTCTAGATTCACAACGTACGGAGCCTAAACACACATCCGTACCGCCCGCGTTCTCCAGCGTCTCTCCCCCGTGTCTGGATTTTTAGACGGGGTGGAGGGGCCGGCAGATTATCGGCTGACAGCTCTTCTTAGACGCCGAACTTTATTACCTTGCAGAAACGTTAGGATGACAGCTGTTACTGGCTGATCTGTAAGGAAAACGGTTTTTAATCCCCCACGTGTTCCGAACTGGTGGAACCGAACAACACATTCCTTGAAAAACACGTCGCTGTGTTTCAAGCTCTTGTGGGGTCTCGGGAAAAATAAGACCCTATTTCCAGTACGTTACAGTGCCTATCAGTTTGTTAGGGACTCCAGACGGAACATTTTAATTTTAAACACGCAGCCCTTTCACGCAGGAAAAAAAAATGTTTAAAATCTAGCCTTAACAAGTTTTACTGATTATAAAAAATAAGCCAGCAAAAAATATAAATAAATAAATAAATAAAAATAAGCATATACAGATGGTTATCAAAATAATGGAAATACCTATCAATATCAGTGGTGTTTATGAATATGCTTCGTATTCCTTAAAAAACAACTTTAGCCACCGGTATTTTTTTATATAATATAGTGTATGTTTACATTCTACTGTCAGGTAGCAGTAATGAAGATAAGGGCATCGTGCTTTTGGGGGGGAACAGCGTAAAATGTTAAACTTTGCAGACTTTGCGAAAAGGACAAATTCTTTGAGCGCGTTTAAATTGGAGTATCTGTTACTGCAATCCCCAGGCTAATCGGCATTTTTCGAGCTATGGTATCGAAAGTCATGATAGCATACAGAGTGCACGGAAAAACATGCTTTGTCAAACAGAATAGTGGACGAAAGGGAGAGCTGGGTGAAAGAGACGGACGAGGTATTGAAGCGGATTGTGACACGAAGAAAGAAAAAAACTGAAACTAAAATGACCGAAGAGCTCAATCTGCATCCGCATTTTCCGGTATCAACCATCAGAGGTAGAAGGGAACTTCACAAACAAAGCATTTAAGGAAAAATGGCTATTCCCAAACAACTTGTAATATATGCCAATACAAAATATCGTCCACAATGTTGCCACGAGCGCAAATCATGGTCGAGTAATATGTCGAAAAACGGCATTTGGTCCGACGAATCATTGTTCACGTTGTTCCTCGCAACAGGACTTGCTTATGTCTGAAGAACACCTACACAAGCGTAAGATTCTGGCTGTCACATCTCAACATCACTCTCTCCCTGATACATCTCTGTCAATCATGGAGATAGATCTATCAGGGTTTGGGATGGCATCTCATGGTTTTCTTCGACCCTATTGTAACCCTAAAAGGGAGAATGAATGCTACGGACTATGTCAAAATTTTACTAGTCTATCCTATGATGCAAACATTGTTTCTTGCAGGAGAAGGCGTTCTCCGGGATGATAATCCCCCTATACATACAGCTAAATCTATCAAGCATTGGTTTGAAGAGCATGAAAAAGAAGTCAAATATCTTCTCTTACCCTGTACAACCCCCACCCCCCGACTATATATCATCCAACCACTGTGATCTGTATAAGCGGATAGAGCCAGGTATCAATATCCACCACAGCATATCTACAGGAACTTTCATGATTTTTCCTTGCAAAATGGTATAATATATTCTTAACCACTATTCATGACTTGTATAATCCAATTCCAAGGTGAATCAGGTGGTATTACATGACAAAGGTGATTCTGCGCCGTATTAATAAAGGTTTTCATGATGTTTCTTAGTGTTTCCATTATTTTGATAACCACCTGTATGTATATATATATATATATATATATATATATATATATATATATATATATATATATATATATAGTGAAACTTCTTTAGCCGGCCACCCCTATAAAGGGCCATACATTGTTCAGAATTAATTAAAGACCCAATAAAGCCAATGTTATGGAAGAACCCTTATTTAACGGCTACTTTTTTCAGAACCATTACTGACCGCCTATATATATATATATATATATATATATATATATACAGTGATTTCCGCTTATAAGAATCACGTTTGTTATTACTGTTTTTGATTCTTATAAGCGGTTGATTCTTATAGCCGAAATTTAGGTTTTTGGACAGGAACACACACACACCTATATATACATATATTAGATAATTTACAATAAAATACTCTTTAATTTACGTTAATTATCTTTTATTAAAATTATTTTTATAATTTTAAAAATACAACTTAATTTCTATACCTATAAGTAAATACACATGATTATAGTAAGAGAAGAAAAAAATCCAATATTTGTTACAGTATACCTGCTTAACAGTTTAACATTTCCACTACAGGAAGGGTGCAAGAAAAAGTTTTCTGTGGTAGTTCGACGTAATGAAGTTTACAGAAGGCTGTTTATACCTCTTTCAATACCAATAGTCTCAGGCCAAGATTCACCTTCCAGCTTACGTTTCACGGTTTGATAACGTGCTGAATCTAATAATGTCACGTTTTCCTAAATGATAATGGACACTTCCCCGAAGATTTATGTGTTTCAGGGTTCAGGAAGCCGCAACCAGGATGTGGGAGGTGGGAAAAAAGAGTCCCTGTCTTTGTTTGTCAGTGGAGAAATGTGAAATCGGATCCGAACTGGTAGGATGCCCCTGGGTCAAGCTAATAGGACAGTGTTTAGCTAAAACGTTTAAAGGGAAACTATTATGTTATGTCTAACAAAGAAAGGGATGCATTTTACGACTGAATTCCACCCCATTTTATGACTCTTCCTTTTAAAAAGAATAAAGAAAAAACTTCGTACCTTTGGAGGGTTTAAGTGGCTTTTTTGGAATAATGAAAGGAAAGCGAAGAGTTTAAACTGATTCTTAAAACCGGCGGATTGATTCTTTAAAGCGAAAATTTTAACATGGAAATAATACATTTGTTTCTGTTTTTGCGATATCGATTCTTATAAACGGTTGATTCTTATAACCACTGATCACTATAAGCGGTGGTTACTGTATATATATATATATATATATATATATATATATATATATATATATATATATATGTATATATATGTGATAATATTACTAACTATCTATAATCGCCCATTCTGTACTTCATCTCTGCCATGGTAACCCGTCTTGACGTAAACGCTTCGCCTCCCACATACTAACTTCCTCCGCCAATTCTGGCAACCTCTTTCACCTAATGCTATTTTGGCGCTTTTTAGCAAGAGACGCAGGCTGGCTCCGAACTGAGTAAGATGTGTTGATCGTTACGTCGAATAAACTATATTCATTAATTATGATTCGGAATCTTTGATACGGCTTCGATTGCAGTATTTTAACGAGATGACCATTCGGGTCATCACATATATATATATATATATATGTGTATATATATATATATATATATATATATATATATATATATATATATATATATATATTAATTATATACTGGTCTCGTTTTTAGGTATCTTTTTAAAGTGGCTTTGAAGTTATGCCGGGCAAAACACCACTCGGAATTTCCCTTTTTTTTCACTTTTTGAAAAAAAAAATCAGACTCGTCAAAAATAAATTATTTTTGTTATCTAACACTGCGAGTACACATTCGCGAAACAGAGAGCGAAGTGTCGGGGAAAGCAGTGATTTATTGGTCCCGTCGCCGAGAGGAGTTTTTATGGCGTTCCTCGTGCCTTTGATGATTCATACTCAGACCGCTCCGGAGAGCGTTTTTAAGACGAATGATCAAAGCGACGAAATACTTCCCCCACGTTGGGAGGGGGGGACTAATCGACACCAAAATGTGTCAAGAGGCGACGGGGGGAGTTGATTCGTTTGTGTGTAGATGCGCCTTGAGCGACATCGCCTCGGATCTGTCAATCTCCCCTCGAATTTCACGCAAATTCGGGGTTTCCCAACACGTTGCATAAACATTCGAGTAGCGAAAGGGTATTCAGTGATCTTTTAAATTTCAAGGATTCCCCGCTGTATTGTTTTAGCTTGGGAGATCAAAATTAATAAATAACTTCGGTTTTATGAACAGATAAAACAATCAGAGTGTCATCTACTTCCGCTTCCCAGGCTGATAAAGAATTTTCGGCTAGCAAAGGATGATTAACTGTTTTTTTTTTTTTTAATGAATGCACTTCATTATGTGAAGATCACAGACGAAGTTGCATCAGCACATGAAGCAGCCAAGAATTTACCCAAGAAGTCAGCCACAATTATTAAAGACTAGAAGGTAACCCGTCATTTTGACGTCATAAAACTAATAATGACGTCATAATGGAAAAAGTATATGAAAGTTAAAAAATATCCCGAATTATCTAACAATATTGTATTTAATCCACACCTTGTAAAAGCAAACTCTTTCATTATTTTTTATTTAGTTAGTTTTTCATGCGAGTGGAGTAGTAGACTGCCATCCAATTTTTTACAGCTCACTACGTGATATGAATACTTGAGCTACTTGATTCATTCACATTCAAGTTTGTTTACTTTCAGAATTCATCGCAAAAGTAAACAGATTTTTAAAAACTGTGAAATATACAGCTAAAAGCATCCAACTTTTTTTTAGTTCTGAATGTTTTATAGAAAAATAGGCTGAACAAACGTAATTTGATGGAGAAGATATTAGTTTTTAGGCAAAAAAAAATTCTGATCCACATCTGAAATTGAAATTAAGCCTAACCGGCTGTTTGTTTACTGAGGGCATCAATTGAAAGATGAGTACAGCCCGGAAGTGTTATACAGAGACAACGGCTATTATATATATATAATGGTGGATATTTCTCCGATCAAGTGTTTAACGCTGACGAAACAGGCTTGTTTTGGAAGAAAATGCCTAGTCGAACGAACTTCGCAAAGTCTGAGGAAAAAGCAAGCGGGATCAAAGCAAGAAAAGATCGAGTAACACTATAACTTTGTGGTAAAGCATCAGGAGAATGAAATGTTGAAACTCCTCCCAGTAGGGTAAACGCACCAGTAATGGGCCGGATAAGAGAAAAATTAAGGTTAAGTTGCCGGTTAAGTAAATCTGAATTTTCACAGCTATAGATAAAGCAAACTGGTCCAAATTTTTACCTGTCATTTTAATAACTGTCTTACATCTGTAGTAGCAATTGGAGCGCACTGGCTGCATTCATAAAAAAATATATGTACATAAATAATAACCAACCTGATGCACCTATAATGGGCCATTATTTTATCCGATGTACCCATAATGGGCCATCAATATCGCCCATCACAACATTAATAGGCCATCTATTTAATCTGTTATGGAACAAAAATCAATTCTATAATATCATAAAATTGGAAAGAAAAGGAACTAAAAACATGATGTATATTTTTAAACCGGTTTATTCATTTTATAACTACAGTACAACTACACTAAATATATAAAAACTGAAATATAAATTTATTAACTTAAACATCTAAAATTAAATTTACTTAAAAAAATGTGGTTAATGTTGCCGGTGATGTACCGTTTTACTTGTCACAGTTGGTATGTTCTTGCAAATATTGACAGTTCGGAAAAAATAATTTGTACCAGTACACGGGCTGGCCCAATACAGGGACAGTGTAACAATTCGTGATCCCATAATGGGCCACGCTATTTTGACAATTGAATCTAAGTTTTTTGTCATTTAATCACTGTACAAATTGAATTATACATACTATCGTAATGAATAATAGTTTAAGTCAATAAACAGGCATTATAGTACTTAAATAAAAATTTTTGAAAAATTCTCTTACCTTAACAGAATTCTTAAGCAGACGTTAAAACAAACACAAATTTTCTTCTCTCTAGCGGAATACACCTTACACTTTGCACAAAGTAAAGGAATGAACTGAAAATTAGTGATGCGACATCGATAACAAAACATCGATGTTTTGAAACATCGATATTCAATATTAAAACATCGATGCTAATAAAACATCGCCCAAAAACCATCGATGTTTTTAAACATCGATGTTTTAGAACATCGATATTTTAAAACTGGTTTAGTAATCTCTAACATTAATGTTACTTCCGTTAGTCGTGGGGGGGGGGAGGGGGGGATTTAATTTTACTCTCTGATTGGGCAGGCTCAAATGAAAAAAAATTGGTTGCTTTGGGCTACATTGATGACTCAAAATTCTTGTTGTAAATACCGCCATGTTTTGCCTTCAAATGTCCAGATAAATTCGTGGTGTTGCCAGAAATTTTGAGGGACTTCAGGCAAATATTGTATTTCGCCAATTTGTCAGTGGTTTTGTAAAAATATTTCCAAACGGTACTTTTGGGAGGCATCTTACTAATAATATTAACGTCAACTTATATACAACCAGAACAAAACAAAAACTTAAATGGATGCACTCGTCTATACACTATTTGTAAAATAAAACCCCATGGCAGGTTCTGAAGTGTCAGGAACATTCCAAGCGCTCTGATTGGTTAATTGGTTGTTAATTGCCATTTGTCTGTTTGCTAAGGAATCTTTCTACCTTTTGTATTCGTCCTTTTCAGAATTCAGACTTACATTTACTGAGTGTGAAAATTATGCTACGTGGTAAATTTTTTTTATTACGGTACTTTTTCATTAAAAAAAAAACATCGAGCACAAAACATCGATGTTAAAAAAACATCGGCTTCAATAAATCGATGTTTAAAACATCGATGTTTTTATCAAAACATTGATGTTTTGAAAACATCGACATCGATGTCGCATCCCTACTGAAAATCGCTAAGGGATCCTCGCAGGTAGTAGCCAATGACCCCCACCCCTTCCACTGCCTAAGGTAACAATAGACCCTTAATTTCTCGACATTTCTAAAGGGTGGCCCATTATAGGTGCATTTACCCTAAATACATAGATCTCTAAGATAACGTGCTCTAAAAGGCAAAAATTTAAAACTAGATACCGGTAGACTGGATGGCTGTTACCAAGGCCTGGGTGACAACTGATGTATTTACTGAATAGTTCAATAATTGTTTTGCTCCAAAAGTGGAAACATGTATGAAGCAATAAGCTCTCAAAAAAGAGAAAAAAATCTATGAAATCAAAAAGAGAAGACATTTTCAAAATGTTCAAGTATCTATGTGAAAAATTAATAAAACTGTTTGCCTCAATGCACTCGGTCATCCGCATTTAGAACATCCAAATGTGCAGGTCGTGTTTTTTCGACCCCACACAACTAGCATTATTTAGTCATTACATCAAGGCATAATTGCCTCTTACAAAAGATTTTACGTTACGGGCACTTATCAATTTATAATGGATAAACTAGAAAATGTATCATTAACAGTAACTGACGTTTAGAATTTTTTTTTTTTTTATCTTTTGGACTGTTTAAATCATGTTGCATTTGCTATGGCTTAAATAAGACCACAGACTTTAAATGTCTGTTGCCAAGCAGCTTGGCTTGGATGTGTTGAAAACAGTGCAACCATACACACATCGACATCATCAGATGAAATCCTTACTTTGGCACATGAAATTGGTGAAGGCATTGATGCCTTCAGCCAGAATGATGTCGACAAAACGTTTGTGGGTAATGCCTTAAGTGATGATGATATTATTGGTATAACTTTAGATATCGTCGAAGATCCAGAAAACGATAGTGAAGTGGAAGAAAAACATGTCCCCCTCACTGCAAATATAATTCGAGAAGTTCTTCAACTTTGCAATAAATAAGAAAATCATTTTCTTTTTATTGATACAAATTCTGAACGAGCCTTCAAAGCTCAAGAAATGTATGTCTGGATATCACGAACTGCATAAAAAATTAGTAAAATCTTCGCAAACCTGATTGCATTGTCACAGAGGAAAAATCGACACAGAACGACAATGAAGTTGACGCTAATTCTGTTTATGAAGAACCATTGCCTTCTTTATGCAGATCTCATGCGATGACTATCTCTTCTAGTGATCAAGAGTTCTTTCGCACCAGTTCGCAAACGGTTATGAAAATTGTCAGATAATTTAATGAAAAAATCGAAAAAAGAATTGTTTCTTTTCAATAAAATTAAATGAAGTTTTAATATCAATTTCTTTCAGATTTTCGGAGGATTTTTTTATGCATTTATGCACTCTTATTAATCTCAATTTTTACAAACATTTTTATGCGATCTTAGGTTTATTTTAATTCATAACTCTAGACTTATAGGGTTTTAGGCGATTACAGAACGTATCTAAGGCATAAAAAGAGACTCGGCAGCATATGTGTGTGTGTGTGTGTGTACGTACGTACAGAAGGTCGTTCGCACTTTATGGAAACGATTTTGTAATTTGTTTTTGGCGTTTGCATTTTGAGATAAATATTTGGCAACATCAGAATAATCGTCAGCTGTTGTTTTGCTTTGATTGGAATGTAAAATAAAAGATTTATTTTAAAAATGGATCCTAAAATTGATAGATGCCTCGAAGGTTACGTAACTGCACTTTCCGGGGAGAAATATTCGTATCAACAAATTATAAAGCGGTGTAAAAATTGCGGTTATGGCATTTCAAAAATAGGTATTTATAATATATTACATTTGAAAGGGAAAAAACGTCTAACTGTAAGTAAAAATGAAAATATGATCACTAAACCTCATCCTAAGACTGTTCGAACGCAGGTAAATATCAAGAAAGTGAAGTCTCTGATCCTAAAAGAAAATACGCCGACTCAAAGATCCATTGCATTGAAACTAGGAATGTCTTCTGGCACTGTAAGTAAAATCATTCATAAAGATTTGAAGTTGAAGATCTTTAAACCTAAAGTTCATCTGCTTTTGCTAAAGCATATTGCTGAAAGAAAAACAAATTGTATAAAATTATATAAAAACACCTAGCTGCTGAAAAATGAAAATTTGTGGTAACACTCGATGGGGCATGGGTATATTTAAGTGACTGTAGTAAAAAAAAAGATCAATTTTCTATTGCTCGACTGACGGGAATAACCGTACGATATGGCTTCGTCAGTTTACAGAAAAGTACCCAAAGGGATTCATGATAGTTGCAGGAGTTTGTTACAACGGCAAATTAAAGATAAAAAAAGTATCGAGTAAAGCCAAAGTTAATTCACTCTACTATCAGCAGAATATCTTAGAACTAATGTTTGAAGGAGAAATTCCAGCCTTTTATGGAAAGGACATTGATAAAGTTAAACTTCTTATGGGCAAAGCCCCTAGTCACACTTCTAAATCAACTGCCGCTTATTTAGCAAAGAAAGACTCAGAAACAGGAATAAAATGTATGTCATTTAATTAAATACCTGTAAAATTACCCGACTCTTCTCCAATGGACTTTTGCGATATCGGTTTTTTAATACGAGCCTTAGGAAAACGGCATCCAAGAACTTTGAAAAAAGATCCTAGAGGAATGGGATAAAACTGACATGACAGTACTAAGCAAAAATTTGCTTTCATGGAAAATTCGAGCTAGAGCTATTGTCAAGAACTATCAGATAGAAGCAAATTACCGCATAAAATACGGCATTTATACATATAATTTAACTATCAAAATCGTTTCCATAAAGTGCGAACGACCTTCTGTATATATACGGACATGTGTGTGTATATACAGTATGCCCACTAAAGTCCCTTCCTTCCTCTTAACTTCGGAACGGCTGCTGCTATATTCATAAAAGTGGTGTCTAGGTATAGTAAAGTAGCCATGCGCTACTGAATGAAACCACCTACTGCGCCACCTGGTGGGAAACTGCGGAGTTAGCATTCCTATCTCGAAAACGGAACGAGATGGGGAAAAAGAGTGATTTACAAAGTTGTAGAAAATCATCGATTTAGTACGAAAAGATAGCTTGTGGACATTAATGAGAAGACTACAATGGTTAAAATGCGCATTTGTTTTATCGTGATTTCCTACACTGTGACGTGACAAAAGGATCTGAGAAAGAAACATAAGCAAATTTTAGCAATATACCTTTATTTGAGATGACGGTGAAAATTCTCACCGTCAGCTGCAATACACATTTGTATCCTCGTTTGAATCTCACGTTGCACACGTTGGAGCATAGAGCGTGACATGTTCGCACAAGCGTCCGTAATGCGTCGTTTAAGGTCCTGCAATGTTTGTGGCGGGGTCGCATACACCTGCTGTTTCAGGTATCCCCACAGGAAAAAGTCCAGTGGAGTCAGATCAGGCGAACGTGGAGGCCACTCTTCGAAACTGCCATACCCAATTATTTGGTCCCCGAATTCCTTGACGAGGTACTGCTTCACTGGATATCTCAGCTTTCGAATACTTAGCCATGACCACGAGCATCAACATACTACAACCCCAAGAAGATGCCTCTTTTATAGCTGTCTCAGGTGAACAAGCGTGACGTTTCTTACGTATTTGCATACTGCAAAAATTTCGAACACCAATCGCAAGTTGCTTGAGTTGATGCGACACTATGTTACACGATCTACGTATTGTCTACTCTGTTTATACAGACAATCAGTACAAGGATGAAACACTCAAGGTTTAAACCGCGGTCCTTTTGATTGGGGATCAAAAGCGATATACCACTGTGCACATTGCGGTGTCCTGTTTTGCCCGAAAGATAACCATTTGTCCTTTCTTTCAAATTTCGTGACGTCACAGTGTAGGAAATCACGAAAAAACAAATGCGCGTTTTAACCATTCTATTCGTTGCATGAATGTCCACAAGATATCTTTTCGTACTAAATCGATCATTTTCTACAACTTTGTAAATCACTTTTTTTCCCTATCTGGTTCTGTTTTCGAGATAGGAATGCTAACTCCGCAGTTTTCCACCAGGTGGCGCGGTAGGTAGTTTTATTCAGTAGCGCATGGCGACTTTACTATACCTAGACACCACTTTTATGAATATAGCAGCAGCCGTTCCGAAGTTTAGAGGGTGGGAAGGAACTTTAGTGGGCATACTGTATATACATATATATATATATATATATATATATATATATATATATATATATATATATATATATATATAAGATAAAGTTGAAAGAGAAAAACCAGTATGAGCACTAAAGCTACTACAGCCAGGAACCAAAAACATGAAAAGATAAGATTGAGAAAGGTTTTAGACAATATTTCATCTTCAGCGGTGTCAATACTGTCTAAAAACCAATGGATTGTTTCAGATAAGTATGATCTATACAATAAACATACTCAGACACCGTACAATCCATGAAAAACTGTAGAATTGAATAAAGAATTTCTTAACCATAGAACACCAAGCCTGACGCTAGACAGAGTGGAAGTTAAGAATAAGTAACCACCGCAAGATGACTGACGTCACAAAACTTGCAACCATGGAGATTATGGAAATACAGAAACTGACCTACTATGGATACTGTGCTTTAGGACTATTAAACCTTTATTAATTTAGTTTTTTATTATTATTACTAAGAGTAATTTTTTATCTTAATTTTATTTTTACTTAAGATTTTAATTTAATTTTTTTTTTTAGTAATTATTTTTTCTAATTTTACTTATTAGTTTGATTTACTTATTAATTGCAACAGAACAAACTATTCATATAAATATATATATATATATATATATATATATATATATATATATATATATATATACGGACTCGTATATATACACACACACGTATATTATATATATATATGTAACATGGGAGATTGACCACAGGTTAACTGCTCAGAAGACGTCGAACCTCCCATGCTACGGTGATATTAAGCAATTGAATCCGACGACACAAGTATTCGTGTACATTTTATTTAGGAAAACTGTCACTCACTCTATAGGTATGATTGCGGCAAGTGAAAAGCGTGCGAGAGTCCCTCCATTATTGGACGTCAGAACTTAAATAGTTTTATCTCATCACGTAACAGCAGGGGTGTTGATTGGTTAAAAGTTAGTGTTTTTGCGCTGAACAGAGTTAATCAGGTAGCCACGCTACGAGGTCAGGATTTCGAGAAAACAACCGCCATCTTGGGACAATTTGCCTGGGGCTGTTTTTAATGTTGCGAAGAATTTAATTCGAACGCCCAAGGGAATTTAAAATAGCTTAGAATTTAAAAGGGCTGTGTAGTTTTTAATGTTATATATATATATATATATATATATATATATATATATATATATATATATATATATATATATATATATATATATATATATATATATGTGTGTGTGTGTGTGTGTGTGTGTATACATTGAAACTTCTCTAGCCGGCCACCCCTCTAAACGACTATATATTGTTCAGAACCGATTCAAGACAGCCAATGTTATGGAAGAAACCTCTTCTCTACAGCCACCCCTCAAGACGGCCACATTTTTTCGGAACCATTACTAGCGCCATAGAGAAGTGTCACTGATGCTAGTACCACACACATATATATATATATACATGTGTATATATATATATGTATATATATATATATAATATATATATATATATATATATATAATATATATATATATATATATATATATGTGTGTATATATATATATATGTATATATATGTATATATATAGATATATATATATAGATATATATATAGATATATATATGTAATATAATCATTACATCTCGTTCTTAAAATGCAACCTGAAAAGGAAAACTAGCTCAAATTTACATGGCTGGAGCTAGTCTCAGCCTGAAAGGAATTAAAATTTTGAAACAGTCGGGTCGAATCGTTTTATTAGGAGCGATAGTAACATACGTCCTTTCATTTCAGATGCTCGGAGCGAAGTGCAATATCACCTTTCAACCTTACGCGCTAGAAGCGAGGTACATGTGGCTGTTGTTTTGAAATGTCAGCGGAATTTTGGGGCTGGCGATGCGAACTCACGCCTTTATCGAGACGTATACACGTGTAGAAATGCAACGTTTGCTGTTTTATGGGAAGTCCTGTTGCTATGGGTTTTTAAAGCGTTAAAGTAATGTTACTGGGGATTGGATTCAGGAAAGGGAATTGAACTGATAGAATGGAGGGCCTAATATTTAATTTATTACAAATCCCCCCCGAAAAAGGGAAAATCATCACGTTGAAAGGTGACATTTTCACAACATAATACAGATGAACTCTTATATAATAAAGTAAGTACAATTACAATCAAATATAATCAAAATTAACTACATTATACAATTACATGTCTCTGAATGCAACATTGGTGGAAAGAAGTCACGACAAACAGCAAGGTGGGTGAGAATTAGAACACATCAAGGTTACAGAGTCAAGATCTTTGTCCATAACCCGTCATAAATTAACTTCACCGAAACAAATCCAAAGTTAAATCTCCTGAATCTTTACTATAATACTAAACTCACTCTTATGACTTCGTTGCACCATTACACAAAATATATGAAATTAAAGGAATATACAATGAAATTTATAATGAACATTCAAAATATATGGAATTAACATAGTATGCAATAAGTTTATAATTATTATACAATGTGCAATGACATTCAAATAACTGAAATATTATTGGCTAATATAATCTAAATAACTTTTTAATTAAATCAAAGTTCTTCATTCAATAATGAGTCCTAAAATAACGTATAATTCTTGGAGTCCTTAAGCTCAGTTTAAATTCAAGTCGTTATACATTGTTTATCAAATAAGTCCTTATTGTATGTGGTTTATATTCAGTGTTTACATTTTACACATGATTTCACATGATTTCAAAACTTCCTCGTTTACATCAATTATCATTCATCGATCTCCATTTTTCATATTCCTAATCTCGAATACTTACATAAATTTTAAAATAATTCACAATATATAATTCAGAAGATATTTCAATAAGTTCAAGTTCAAAACAACATTACTTTAGACAATATTTTTACAAAATTGATTTCTTATATTATTCTGAGAGTTTCACTTCAATTACAGCATAGATTTAGATACCTGTCAAGTTTTTAAACAATACACAAGATCATAAATTAAACAATTCAAAACAACTTGTTATAAATCCTTAATTAAGTAAATGGGCATCATTTTCATATTAGGTAATATTCAGAAACATTATATGCTTTAACATCGTCACAGATTTCACTTCAAAATATTCAAATTCTAAAATCATTGGTACCAATCATGACATAAGGTGACTGCCTACGTTGAAAATGCCATTTTTGACTATTTTGATCAATTTAATTTTTTGCAAGAATCTTGTTATTCAATCTTTTCTCTTTTCAAAACAGTTTTGATTTTCATTCTACGTCAATTAGAAGCAGAGTTATAGATATTTTAAAAAACATCGTCTAATACAAAATTTAAGTGACATACAACTTTAAATGCGACCATTTTTTGACCATTTTGGTCAATTTTATTTTTTACAAGAATCTTGTAACACAATCTTTTCTCTTTTCAAAACCGTTTAGATTTTTATTCTACATCAATTAGAAGCAGAGTTATAGCTATTTTAAAAAACATCGTCTAATACAAAATTGAAGTGACAAACAACTTTAAAGGCGTTTTTCTCAGAATTATGTTTTTAGCAAAAATCTCTACCGTTATCATGATATTTCAGATAATAATGCATATAATATGATAAAATTTTCAGGAAATGTTTTAGATGCTGTTGTTAATGAAATGACGTACAATAATTGATGTATAATAAATAGTTTTTTGTTTGGGGCTGTTTTTATAAGGAAAGGAATGACGAATTGGGGAAAATTTTCATATTGGAACATAAAATTGTCTGTATTATTTTTGCATTTCAAAATTTCTCTTAGATTTTAGGTCATTTTGAAGATAACTGTTATATGTATCATGTGTGAGAAGGAAATTAAAATAGTAGCATTAGAATTTTGTTCAGAGTGATAAGCGTTTTAGCTAAATTTCATTAAAAATTACTTCAAATTGACCAATTTATAAAAAAGTATGGTGTTTACAGGAAAATTTTTTTTTATTTTTTATTTTTAAATGCTGTTTTACCATATGAGACCAAAAAATCCTTAAAAAAACAATTTTTTTAAAAAATTGGCTCCGAACGTAGGCAGTCACCATAAGTGACAAACCTGGAGTTGAAATGGGCTATCCTCTGTGATGTCCAACGTGAAAGATTGTTAGTGATCACGAGGGTGCTGTGATGCAAAGACAGCAAGAGGCTCATCCCTCTGCGGAAGGAACTACCCCTTGTGCTGGCAAAGGGTTTCTCCGGTGTCAACAAAATTAACAACTCAGATCATCAACATACTTGGAAAAATTAGGGGTAACCTGTGACATGTCATGTTAGCCCCAACATTGACAAAATTTTTCAACTTAGCACATCAACATTCTCTTTTTAATAAATATTCTTTTAAAATAATTCAGATGGTAATTTGTGGAAGGCAAACTAGCATCAAAAGTTCTCTAAATATGATTAACTACGAAATTTAGGTAGGTATCCAAATCCATCAAAGTTAGGTTATCTTCATCATGCGTCAACAGCAATCTTCACTAGGTCATCAAAATATCGTAGGATTATCGGAGTCATAGTCAGGTAGCTATTTGAGTCACAGTTGGGTAGTCTTAATCATCACAGATAGGGGTTTTTTTTCTAACACTATTAATTAATTTTTACTTGGGATCTTGGGCGTTTTGGGGTTTACTGTTACTAAAATAGGAATTTTACTTTTTCTCGTTGCTAATCGAAAATTATCTGCAGGGTTGAAAGGTCTTAATCTGGTACAGTGTACAATTTCCGAGGTTTTCTTAGTGAGGGAATTGGGTCTGTTAATTTCAAAATTTACTCTAGAAATTTGTTTCAAAATTTTATATGGACCAGAATAAGGGGGAGTAAGTTTAGGAGTATTTGGGTAACGAAACTCTTCGTACATTACTATATCACCTACCTTAAATTTAGATTCCTCAAAACGAGTGTCATATCTCTATTTACTTCATGATTTTTTATAGTTCTCTGTTTAGCAATCTTCCTCGCTTCTTCAATTGGTGGGTACATGTCTTGATCATCAAGTAAATTTTTGTAGGGTGGTTTTCCATGCATTAAATAAGAAGGGGGAAATTTTGTTACGGTATGGGGTGTGTCGTTATATTCATTCGTTATTTCACGTAATAATTTTGTCCAGGAGACTTTACCAGGGTGTGAATTTAATTTACATTTAAGCCTAGTAATCAAGGTCTGATTTACTCTTTCATTTTTCCCGTTTGTTTGTGGTCTATGCGAAGTAGTTAGCAATTGTGTAATATTATTGTTTCTCAAAAAATGTTTAAATTTGGAGGAAGTAAAAGCACTATTTCTATCACTTAAAATTTTCTTAGGTACTTGGTGTTGAAAAATTTGTGTTAAACAATTAATATAAGTATCTGTATTTTCATTTTTAGAAGCAAAGGTCCATATATACCTCGTGGCATGATCTATAATTATGTGTAAATATTTATTTGTAGACCCATAATAATTTAAACCACCAACAGTGTCTATGGCAAGAATTTCAAAGGGTTCACTGGTAGGGGGTAACATTTGTAAGAGACCAAATCTTTCTAGTCTAGACTTCTTATTTAATTGACATACTTCACAATGTTTCACATAGTTACTCACATCTTTAGTTATTCCAATCCAATAATATTGAGGGGATATCAGATTTAACATTGCCGAAACTCCTAAATGTCCATAATTAACATGGGCTTTTTCTAATAATTTTAAACGTAAAGAGAAGGGCACAACAATTTTCATTAAACCTTGTTTTTTAATTGTCCATACATTATTAACTTTTTTAAACTTCTTACCGTTTACATTATCTAAATTTTGATGATGCTCGATTTCTTGCAATGTCAACAATGGGTCACGTTCACGTAAAGTTACATGGTGAGAAATTGGGTTTCTAGTTAACATATCGGCTTCATAATTTGTAGAACCTTTTTTATATTTAATGTCAAAATCGTACATGGAAAGTTTAAGTGACCATCGGAATAATCGTCCAGTTGGGTGTTTAATACTTTTTAACCAGACAAGTGCAGCATGATCCGTATGAACGGTAAAATGAGTCCCATGTAAATAACAATAATATTTATCAACAGCATCAATAATTGACAAGCATTCCAGCTCGGTAATGGCATAATTTTGTTCATAGGTTCTAAGTTTTCGAGAATGATAGGCTATGGGATGCAAACTTCCATCAGGGTGTTGTTGTTTTAAAATTGCGCCTACCGCTTGTCCGGACGCATCCACGAAAATATGGCATGGGTAATTTGGGTTATAAATAGATAAAACAGGTTTAGATATTAAAGCGTCTTTTAAATCCTGAAAAGCTTTCTGGCAATCATCTGTCCATTCTAATTTAGTGTCTTTCTTCAATAATTTATTCAATGGTACTCAACTCTTAATTTAGCATAGTTGGGAATGAATTTATTATAAACATTTACGCTACCTAAAAATCTTTGTAAGTCTTTAACATTCCTGGGAGGTTGAAGTTTCTTAATAATTTCGATATTAGCGTTACTCGGGTGATAACATCCCTTTTCCACTTCATATCCCAAAAATTTTATTTTTGTTTGGGCAAATTGGCATTTTGAAAATTTCAATTTTATGTTTTCTTTTTCACAAATCGAGAAAATAGTTTTTAAATGCTCTAAGTGTTCTTCGAAAGAGTCTGAAAATATAATTATATCGTCAAAATAGTTGAGCGCAAATTTAATTTGGTATTTATTTAAAATTTGTCTGAGTGTTCTTTGGAATATGGCAGGAGCGTTTTTCCAGCCAAAAGGTAATCTTTTCCATTCATATAAGCCAAAGTTTGAGGTGAAAGCTAATTTTTCTGTATCTTTTTCATTTAGTTTAATATGCCAGTAGCCACTCGCGAGATCAAGGGTGGAGAAAATCTTAGCATTGGTTAGTTGATCTAAAACTGCGTCGATTCGGGGAATTGGTTCCGAGTCCGTTTTTGTAATACTATTTAGTTTTCGGTAATCGATACACATTCTGGATTTTGAATTTTCATCTTTCTTGTAAGCCAACGTAATTGGGGAAGCATAGGGTGAATGAGATGTTTTTAATTAAACCTGCAGCTAAAAGCTCGTCTATTTGCTTCTTAATTTCGGCATTATCTTTTGGCGACGCCCTGTATGGACGAAGGGAAATTGGTAGTTCAGAATTCAAAATTACTCTTTGTGGTTCAAGACGTATACATCCAACATCATATTTATTTTTCGAGAAAATATTATTATATTCATTCAATATTTTGTTCAATTGAACACTTTCATCATCAGCAACATTATTTTCATTTTCAATTTTATAAAAACGAGTATCACAATTTCTATTATATTTAGTATCAAGATTTATAGTATTATGAGAACAAGTATGTGGCACATTAGGATTATCATATGTTAAAAATATATAGCAATTATTAGTAACATTTTCCAAAGACAAAGTAGATGAAATATTATTTTTTCCTTGGTAAACACACATTTTTAAAATCCAAATTAATTTTAAATAGACTAATAATTTCCGACGATAGAATTGCATACTTTAAATTTGTTTCAATAACATAAAAATTCACAAATCTATTCAACTTACCGATTCGGCACTTTGTAGAAATTATTTTATCAGTTTTTATTTTACCTGCGAGGGTACTGACCTGTGAATTGTCCGATGGAAGAATTTTCACATAATATTTAATTTTATCATATACAGTTCGAGAAATAATGTTAATGGTGCTACCTGTATCTATCAGGCCGATAATCAGTTCAGTACCGACTTTTAGGTGTATGGTGAACATCCGTCATTGTCGCTGTTCTGTCATGTTGCTGTTATAGTTGTTTGCATGTTGTGGAGACTGGAACCGAGTCCTAGGACGTTCCTCTTCTCGAAAATTCTGGGGCCATCTATGCCATGGTCGCGGTTGTTGGTGCCGGAATCTAGGTGACTCGTGTTTTGGGAATCTGTCATAGTCATCTTGCCGATCGAACGGTCTGCGAAAACCGGACTGTTGATTATGCATGTCTCTATTATGGTGATCTTTCCTCCTATCTTAGTAGCTGTTGATCATTTTCCTCGCAAGGGAAATCCACTCAGTAGTTGTACCAACGTTACTTATTAAAAATAAATCCCTGTATCTTGTCGGCAATCCGTCTGTGAGACCTTGAATTATAATTTCTTCTTCAAGTTTTAATGCTTTACCAATATTAATTTTCTTTTTAAAATAATCATTTATATTTTGACTTCCAGAAAGGCTCAACCTGCTGAAATCTTCGAATGAAAACTGTTTTTCTTCTGAGAAATAGTCACTGATTTTTATTTTAACTTCATCCCACTTTTGTGATTCTATTAGGTTTTCGATGTAAAATTCCAAAGCCTCGTCCGATAGAAAATCCGGAAATATTTGTAGTTTTTCTTCTTCCGTCAATTCAATAGTCTTTTCTCGAAGAATTTCAACCAGTTATTAATTTTGACCATTCCACAAGGATTAAATTTCGGAAGATTACTTAATTGATTTGGTGAAGATATAGCACTGTTTTCCAATAATTGTTTGTCGTAAACTCCAGAATTATCCCCTTGTTTTTCTTCAGGTTGGTCAGAGTCACGATGATCAGCCAATTTTTTATTTAAATCTTTCGATGTCATTTTCGAAAAGGGAAATCAAAACTAGGTCATTTCATTTTCAAGTGGCGAACTCCTATTGCGCTTCTCTCAAGGTCGGTATTTCACGCGCACACACATAGTCCAAGGCAATGGATTCGAAGTTCGTTGAGGTTGATTCGCACATGAAGAATCGCTTTCGGCTCTATGTAATATAATCATTACATCTCGTTCTTAAAATGCAACCTGAAAAGGAAAACTAGCTCAAATTTACATGGCTGGAGCTAGACTCAGCCTGAAAGGAATTAAAATTTTGAAACAGTCGGGTCGAATCGTTTTATTAGGAGCGATAGTAACATACGTCCTTTCATTTCAGATGCTCGGAGCGAAGTGCAATATCACCTTTCAACCTTACGCGCTAGAAGCGAGGTACATGTGGCTGTTGTTTTGAAATGTCAGCGGAATTTTGGGGCTGGCGATGCGAACTCACGCCTTTATCGAGACGTATACACGTGTAGAAATGCAACGTTTGCTGTTTTATGGGAAGTCCTGTTGCTATGGGTTTTTAAAGCGTTAAAGAAATGTTACTGGGGATTGGATTCAGGAAAGGGAATTTAACTGATAGAATGGAGGGCCTAATATTTAATTTATTACATATATATATATATATATATATATATATATATATATATATATATATATATATATATATATATATATATATGCACCTCCCGCTGTTCATGTTCATCTGGCTAGACAGACTGCGCTTAGCACATTTCTACTGAATTGATATACAAACAATAAGAGAGGAAGAAACTTTGGGCCTGCGAACCTTCGTCTGATTATACGTCTGATTTTATTGAGAATTAATAACACAGTGTTGCATGATTCGCACGTTTCGATTGAATAAGTTTACTGTTTAATTATATTTGTTAGATACTGTTTAATTGGATTTAATTAGATTTGTTTGATCCACTGTATGATAAGAAATAAGTTTTATAATTTGCATTTGCCTTTATTTTTTATTTTTCCCTTAAAAACGCAGTTTTTTCCACATCACCCAAGAGGTAAAGTGCAAGATGCTTTATCCCCTTTACTTAATCAAAATAAGTCGGGATTCCGCATAAAGCCTATTTTCCTTACTTTTGTAATTCGGTTTTTTATTGTCGACAGGCCAAAAACCGTATAAAGAGTAAATTGTAAATCGGTTTTTAATTTTCTAAAGCCAAAATTGAAAAAGCAAATTGTAAATCGGTTCAAGCGATGAGAAAAACTGCAAATAACAAAGGACACAAAGCAGAGCCAGGAAAGTTGTGTTAAAACATACTAATTTGAATTGCATTCCTAAAAAACTTCCATCTCAGTTAGTCTGGTGGTTAAATTTTATCTTTTACCGTATTTTAATATTTCTTTTGTGAATTTATTTTGTTGTTAAATTTAAAGTATCGCAAAAAGAAAAGAAACCACGTGATCAGCATTTCATAAATTAAATTCGAAAAATTAATCGTTGAAATTTTACCAAAAATCAGAAAATGGAGGTAAAGATTCGAAAAAGATTTCGTTTTAAAGGAATTTCTATGATCTAATTTTTAAACCCTTAAAGCTTAAATTTTATAACCCTCAGATTATCATTTTAAATACAAACTTTAAAAAATGACAAAAACAGCTTAAAAATTAAATTTTCAAAAATCTAAGAAGAATTTTTCAAAAATCTTTCTTAGTGCACCACTACACTATAAGAATAATCTCCATGCAAAATGTCAGCGAGGAGTGTGTATCTGGGGAGGCAAGGTCAAAGGTTATCAGTACCTCTCCTCCCCGCGCATCGAAATTTCACTGATAACATGTTGTGGTGAAGGGGCTGTATCCACATTTAAGTGCACCTCTTAGGGGCACAAAAAATCATTAAAAATTAATTTTAAAAAGACTAATTGAGCCTCACATTTCGTTTTTGCTGCGTTAAGTTTCTCGGGTCCTAAACATTAACTGTGCCGAATTTGGTCCCGGTGGGTGAAACAGTCTAAGATTCTATAGCGGACAAACAAACAGACGAGCTCTTTTATATATATATATATATATGTGTGTGTGTGTGTGTATATATATATATATATATATGTGTGTATATATATATATATATATATATATATATGTATATATATATATATATATATACACCGGGTGGCCATAATTAAACTGACAGTGCTCACAGTGTTCTGTAGCGCGATCTATTTGCGAGAATGACGCCACATTTTGTAGGAAGATTAAACAAGACGGGGGACGAAGGATTCCGCGAAAAAATAAATTAGTTCCAAAAGTCACCGCTAGGGGAATATTTGGCGCTGTGTAATAGAAAATAGAGTGTTAAGAAATGCAAATTAATACAGAATAAAATTACCTTTTATTATGCACATTTTCTTATTTAGTTCAAGTGCAATATGGCAACACTTTTAAAAAAGCGTAAAATCTACATAAACACCGATAAAGTCTCGTGATCTGCAATATCACGTACGCTGAGCAGAAGAAGAAGTTCTTTATTCAAATTTCACGTTACATCCATTGGCACAGTGCCAGCTGCTTGGGATTTAAAAGCCAATGTGTTACGTTTCGAATCAATCGGATTGAAAGTTTATGTGCAATGTCTCCTTCTTTAGTCGAGCGTGCGTTACTGGTCAAATTCTTTTACCTCAACCAGTGCAACGCGTCAGCCGCTCTTCGTGCTTTTAGAACGCACAAAAAAATGCGTAAAGGTAACGGTCCTGTGTCAGTTAATGGGCTACAAGCAATGGTTGCGACGTTTGAGAAAACAGGTTCTCTGAAGGTTCAGTCAGGCAGAGGACGAAAACCTGTACCACAGGATACAATCGAAGCAGTTGCCACGGCGATTGTCGACAGAGGACCAGACAATATTGCTGCCACCTCTAGCGCTCGTGGATTAGCTCGGAATATGGATATGCCTTACAGTACGGTATGGAAAATCTTACGAAAGATTATCAACTTCTATCCGTACAAGATCAGCCGTGTACAGGAGTTACTGTACCCCGACCATGATAAGCGATTGACTTTTGCTCTCACCTTTCTTGCCAGAATGGAGGTGGATGATGCTTGGCCGTGGAAAATCTTATGGGGAGACGAGGTCCACTTTTACCTGCATGGAACTATGAATACCCAGAACTGCCGAATTTGGGATGACAAATCACCACATGCAGTCACAAAAATTCCCTTACATTCACCAAAGGTAACTGTTTGGTGTGGGTTCACAGCGGAATTTATCGTAGGTCCATTTTTCTATGAGAACATTACCCCGACAGGACCGGAAACCTGTTCTGTTACCGGAGAGAAATATCGCCACATGTTGAACAGCTTTGTTATTCCGGCACTTCAGCAAAGACAATGCCTGGGGGAAATCATTTTCATGCATGATGGAGCCCCTCCACACGTTGCTGTACGGGTGCAACAGCTGCTACGACAGAAATTCACAACAGAAAGAGTCATTAGCTTCTACTTTCCAACTGCATGGCCACCTCGGTCGCCTGATCTTACCCCATGCGACTTCTGGCTATGGCGTTACCTTAAGTCCAAGGTCTATCAAGGAGTGGTCCAGGACCTGGCTACGTTGAAGGATAATATATCACAGACTGTACGAGAGATTCCTGCAGGCATGTTACTTTCTGCTGTTGTGCATACTGTGCACAGAATGCAATATGTGGTCCACAACAACGGCAGCCACATTGAACCTCATTTGAATGCAAAATAAAAGGTAATTTCCGTATTGATTTGCATTTGTTAACACTCTATTTTCTATTACACAGCGCCAAATATTCCCCTAGCGGTGACTTTTGGAACTAATTTATTTTTTCGCGGAATCCTTCGTCCCCCGTCTTGTTTAATCTTCCTACAAAATGTGGCGTCATTCTCGTAAATAGATCGCGCTACAGAACACTGTGAGCACTGTCAGTTTAACTATGGCCACCCGGTATATATATATATATATATATATATATATATATATATATATATATATATATATATATATATATATATATATATATATATATATATATAAGCACTGGTATACAAAAACCTGGTTAGCTCAGTCAGTCCCTGTTTTTCTTGTTTTCAACCTAGTTACGGGATATTTTAATCATTCCGTGTTACATATAATAATATTTTTTTTTCAAATACGCAGTGATAATGTTTTGAATTTTTTATTTTTACATTACATCTTTAGTAGCCATCCTTGTTAAAATAACCTGCAGTATATCGTCCTTATCCGAAACAATGGAGGGAATTTTATACAAGTCGAATATGGATTCAACATCGTTCACATCAGACACACTTCCAAAATTTAGCGGCTCCCCATCCACCAACTTGGAAATCCGCTCCGTGATATCTCTTTTATCGTCATCAAATATGACGAATGCAGCTTCACGCTCATTCTTTTTCACCCCTAATGTCTTTAGGGCGTCTCTTATGCTTCTGCCGGGATACAGGTTGTACAGCCCTTCGGTAAATATTGTCTTTGTTTGTAGCATTTCCTGAGCTTGCAGGAAGACGCATTTGTGGGCGGCGATCAGCAGCTGCTCTGGGTGATATACGTATTTTGGAGCTACAACTGCCGCTTCCAGTTTACCGCTGAGCAACAAGTCACTGATTTCCTCCATGTTGCGAATGTTTTTGTATAAAAGTAAGTTCACTGTTTTACCCATGGTGTGGTCTTCCTTGCTTTTAGGCCTTTTTTTCATATACCTGTTACGATACAGAAAGAGAATTAGAAGTTTTCTGATCACTTTTAGCTGATATTTCTCAATTAATCATTCATAAACATTCGTGAAATGTGGGAATTTCGTAACACTTATCTCCACTTTAAACACAAAATATTAGGAGATTTGGAGATCACTATTAGTAAACAGCAACAATAAAAACTAAATTTTCTTCACAGAATAAGATGAAAACATAGGGGAATTGGAATACAGTGGAACCTCGATCGATCGTTCCCCGAATCATCGTTTTCCTGTAAGTGTCGTTTATTTCATCCAGTCCGACGATAATATTTCTTTGTTATGTACTCCCGCATACATAGTTTTTTCTCATTTATCGTTCAATTCAATCGGTCCCTTGAAAAACGATAGATCGAGGTGTCACTATATATGAGTTTCATAACCCACGTTTTAGTTAAAACATTAAATCAAGCGTTTTCCACATAACTCTTACTAAACAGCAATAAATCTAACTCAACGTTGCTCAATTAATCATTCAAAAACAGTCCAGGAATACACGAATTTCATAACACACATCTCCACTTTAAACACTGAATATTAAAGAGATTTCGCGATCACTATTAGTAAACAGAAATAAATAGAACTCAATTTTCATCAACAAATAAGATAAAAAAAATCATACGGAAATTGGAATATATGAATTTCATAACCCACATGTTTTGGTTAAAACACAACAAAGCAAACGTTTTCCACATTACTGTTACTAAACAGTAATAAATCAAACTAAACGTTGCTCAATTAATCATTCAAAAACAGTCGAGGAATACATGAATTTCATAATACACATATCATATACTGGGTGCAATTCGTCTTCACTGCCCAGTCTATTTCGATAGCGCGCCGAACTATGGCTAATTCCTAGCCACCCGGTTCCCTCAGAAATCACTGAGAATACGCTGGATTAAGGAACGTAAAACAAGCACCTTTATTCTTTAGCGTATTTACCTAATTACATTAACTCCATATGAGTTTTGCACCTCCAGTGCATGCATGGCCTCCAGCCAAATCAATTAATTCACCAAACAAATCGCAATCACCTCCACGTGGCTTCTCCGCACACGTAAACTGCTGGTCCGAGACAAAATCGGCATCCACGCCGGACCACTGTCTCTCTCTGTCTCGACACCTCGCTGCTCTCTCCTGCACAGACCAGCACCAGTCCCAAAACCGGTTCCCCTGCATACCTCCGGAACCAGTTGTCCACAAAACCATTTGCACATCCGGTCCTGGTTGTCACGTGTTTACCAGAGAGCTGGCACGCCTCTTGATTGATTACCTGGACTCGCCTCTGGTAAACATTCAAAACTGAAAAGAAACTTCACCAAATTTTATATATAATATACCGGGGGTTAAGCAGAGGGCCCGCCGCCATCACAGCTCCTCCCCCCTTTAAAGGCTTTTTTATACATAAAAAAGTCTAATGGAAAGTTCGGTAGGTCCCTTTAGGTAGGCCCACCCGAAACAGTTCCAAAGAGGTCAATACCATTTGGCTTTCTTCAGCCCTAACTTCCTAGAGTCAATTTCCGCCTACTTTAGAAATTTCCCTCGAAAATGCCCTAAACTGCACTCAGTCTGGGACACATAATTCCTAAACCTGCACTCCGAATACTTTTCGAGAGTGAAAAACATTAATTCAATTTCCAGTAAGAGATGCAGATAATCATTACACTGATATTACATTAGCTAAACACATAATAAATTCACACATGATTAAGAGAAACAAAATACTCATAATGCACTAAAAATCTTACGTTAACAATTTCATACAGAAAACAACAAAAACATAGCCTCAAGGCCATTCTATCTGCAGATAACCTTCTCGGTTCATTTATAAACTTAAGGGCGTTAGCACCCGTACCTTTCGGCCAGTCATAGCCGACAACGTACCCTAACACGTTTAGCTTCTATACGCCAACACTTTAAGCACATTCATTTAACATATTTTAGCATAGGTTCTACAACAATACATTACTCTAATCTTAACTTAATTACAAACATTACCACAATTTCGACCATATTTCAATTATCAACTATATCTTAACCTAGTTGCAATAACATGAAACAAAATATTACTCAAAGACACATTAAACAAAGAACCATTACTCAAAGAAACACAGTTAACACAGCATACATTGATCACAACGTTAACCAATTAAAAATTTCACAATTACTCTGTAAACTTCTCTTAAAGCAAAAACACATCATCGTGGATAACGATTACCAAATATAGTGGACAAAATTAAACCTATATTTCTTACTAAATATTAGTTATGCAATTCTTACTATTTCATTAAACATTCGGCATTACAAGATCATTAACTATTCGACATTCAGTTGGTCCTGTAACCCACGGAACATAATTTCTCCTATCCAAACGCGCGACTCAATCGGCCTCTTTCCACTCGATTGGCCAGGAAACCGAAACTCACAGTTGAGCCCACATTTCTATCTACACTAGGATTCCACAATTCCATTAGGTGTTTTTAACGTCAATTCCTGACATAGAGTCATAACAAATTAACTCGTTTGGTTCCTTTTCTAACAATAACAAAATTGTATTGCAGTACATTAATGACAGTCTTTATGAGGCCTTCCACCGGCTTACACAAAAAGCGCCTTAGGACCTTTCACCAAAACAAAATCATTATACTAATTGAACATAAGGAATTATACCTAATTTGCCTAAATCCATTCTCAAACTATGTGGTCATGTTTTACCAACATATATGCACTTTAAATTTCACAAAAATCATCACATAAAAGATTATACACTACAATTTACTCAATTCAACATTCTCGTATAAAATCATACAAAAAAAAACCAATACACAGAATTACAACACATACAATTCTGGGTCACTGTTTCACGCAGTATTAAATTCTCCCTTGACCCTCAAAATATCATCTGAGAATTTAGATTTTCCCAAACTTCATTCCTTTAAATTTGGAGTTAACCCTCCTCGTAGCATCGCGCTTACGCTGAATTTTCGTGGAAACCCTGTCACACGACCCCCTAAATTCATCCTGTCTATTAATCTTCGCCCTCGCGAATATTTGCAACTTTCGGTTTTTCATCAGTCTCCCGAAATTGCTAGGCTGCCCCTCTGAGCACCTCGTACCCATTTTCATTTTGAATTTAACAGAATGTCTTCCTCCCCTAAATTTCCTCTTGAACTTGCCAAAACCCTGGCGTCCCACCTTTTGTCTATGCCTTACGCAATTCGGTTTCTTTCTAGACAACGGACCTTTCCCCCTAGTTTTGCTCAAGCCCCAAAACATTTTAAACTTTGCTTTCTTGCACTTTATTCCACTCGCCTTTTCGCGACGCTGTTTAGTCCTTATCACTACCGGATGTAATTTCCCTTTGAACTCTTTACAATGGAGTATCCCAATCTTAGGTAACCTCCCTCTCAAAATGTTTCTACTCGGAAACCCCGTCCTTCTATTTTCTACAGGGATTCTCTCCCCCTCAGCCGCATTGTTTAGGTTTCCCCTAAATTCCGTCAAAATCTGACCATCCATTTTAGACGAACTTTCGGCCCTTTCGCGGTCCGTGTTTTCCCGAATGCCATTGTCTATTCCCTGGGGAGCAAATTCTAAACCGTCTCTCGGCTCTACTTTTTCGACTACATTCATCACAGCCTGACATGCACTTATAGTCCCTTCCGCTTGTAAAGAACCTGATGAATGGACTCGCGGACAAAGGTCCATCCCCCTGTGTGTGCGGTCAGTTACACAAAACGCGAGATTCAAATCCCCTAAAACATCGGCTGACTCAACGAAACTAACTTTTCTCACTTCGAGCTCACAAATGTTAGAGTCGCTTTGAGACAATATTTCTCTTTTATCTAGGCTACTTTCTTCACACAAATCTACATTCATTTTCCCACATGTCTCTACATGCGTGAATTTGCGGAGCGAGTTATCTATTTCCCTCCTATCTGGGCTAGTTTCCTCACACAAATCTACATTCATTTTCCCCACTGTCTCTACATTCACGGATTTGCAGAGCGAGTTATCTATTTCACTTCGATTTCCTACACCCGAATTTAAGCCTGCTTGCTCAATTACAAAGGTTTCCTTATTTTCCCACTCTTCCCTCGAACTGCTCAAAGTATCTCCGGCAACCAACTGGCTACAGAATTCCTTATTTTTAATTTTGCCTCGAGTACTCGCGCTTCCGAAATTCCCAGCTTCCACCTCGCTGAAATTTCCCAACACATTCTCTACATTTTTTTCTCTACCCAGAGATTTAACCTTTTGCTCTACGCAAATTTTTCCCTCAATTTGACTTTCGACACTTTTCTCAATTTTAGTGACTCCGGCCTTCCTTATTAAACCTCTACTTTCTCTATAGGAATTTACAGCCTGTAATTTTACCCTCAGGTACTCCAATTCCCTCGCTTTAATAAATCTAGTTGATTGATCTAAAGCATATTTCGCCTCGCAGTCTAGGTCGTATTCTAGTCTCTCGAAGATTCCTTTATCATGTCTCACAAAGAATTCTTTATTCGACTCAAAAACCTCGAAGATATTGTCTATTATGGCTTTCTGACTAATGTCTAAACTTTCTCTCTTTCTTATCAAAGCTAATTCATAGGCCCTATTCAATTGCTCATACTTCTCTTCCCAAATTTTTCTCGCTTCTCTTTCTTTCTGTTCTAGAATTCCTTCTAGACACGCCTTGGTCCCTACTTCATTGTAATTTTCTGCTCCAATGATTCGTCGGACAATTACTATTTTTTTATCATTTATCGACGCCTCAACGTCCAAATTATCGGCCAAAGCCACAAGAACAATTTTAGTCTGTCTAATTAGAAGAACTTCCATTTTCCCAAACTAAAAGATTTACCACAGTATTCACAGAAATCACAATAACTTATTTCTAACCCAATGCCGTACACTCAATACGCTCACAGAAATACACATGTAATTTCACTTGCCCTACTTAACACAGAAATATAGGACAGGTACTAGATATAACGACACTAAATATTGTCACCTTTGAGCTTTCACTTATACACATAAACTGGTACCATTAATCACAAGCAATCCTATCAAATTTCATAACAATAGCTAGAACATATATCACAATATATTATCAAACATTTAAAAGAAACACATATGTATCACATTATCTTATAGCATAAAACACTCAAATTGCTCATACACTTCTAGAATAACACTAATACAAATATACTATTTCAAATCAGCGTTTTGTCCCACACTGAGTACTTTCCTGTGCACCAAGGCACTGTGCGGTTTCCTACAAACACTCGCACAAATTCAATTCATTAAACACTTTCTATTTATTAAACACAAAAGAAAACACTTTTCTTCTTTTTTTCCGCACAACACGTGCCCGTGAGATTCCCTGTGGATTTACTCACAAAGTTTTGATTAACCAAAATCACATTTAGAAAAAACTAACTACTAATGTCTACTAAGACTGCTACATTTACCCGATCTCTATCAGGATTTCACACCTGTTCTTCTCGAACAAATTTTCACTAAACCTTCACTGGTTTAACTTTCGGACTTCTCAAAGAAGCGTTGAAATTATCTTTCTAAATCCCCTGAATTATTAGACTAATTCCAACCAGTCACTAGTTCCAACCCCACAATTTACTACCCCTCGACAATTATCGCGCAGACCTCTTTGGAAGATTTCAAATGAGCTTACCTTTCCTGCTGTCGCATCCAGCTGTACACGCTGATCGAATTTTCTTGCACAGGTTCCACTTCTTCTGAACAACTTGCGTCTGGCTACACGTCTCGGCTGCTAGTATTTTCCGCAGGTTCTAGTTGACTGCTTGCATCGGCAGATTCCCTTGGCTATCCTCGCCAGTTCCGCCACTGCTTCACCTCCTCCGTGGATCCTCACGTATTTCACAAACACATACGTAGAATTCCTCCGCTGCCACCAGCTATCATATACTGGGTGCAATTCGTCTTCACTGCCCAGTCTATTTCGATAGCGCGCCGAACTATGGCTAATTCCTAGCCACCCGGTTCCCTCAGAAATCACCGAGAATACGCTGGATTAAGGAACGTAAAACAAGCACCTTTATTCTTTAGCGTATTTACCTAATTACATTAACTCCATATGAGTTTTGCACCTCCAGTGCATGCATGGCCTCCAGCCAAATCAATTAATTCACCAAACAAATCGCAATCACCTCCACGTGGCTTCTCCGCACACGTAAACTGCTGGTCCGAGACAAAATCGGCATCCACGCCGGACCACTGTCTCTCTCTGTCTCGACACCTCGCTGCTCTCTCCTGCACAGACCAGCACCAGTCCCAAAACCGGTTCCCCTGCATACCTCCGGAACCAGTTGTCCACAAAACCATTTGCACATCCGGTCCTGGTTGTCACGTGTTTACCAGAGAGCTGGCACGCCTCTTGATTGATTACCTGGACTCGCCTCTGGTAAACATTCAAAACTGAAAAGAAACTTCACCAAATTTTATATATAATATACCGGGGGTTAAGCAGAGGGCCCGCCGCCATCACACACATCTCCGCACTTTAAATACACAATATTAGGAGACTAGCCGCTGCGCGACCAGCATGGTCGCTTTTAGTTTTATATTTTCTTTTGGAAAACAGCTGAACGTAACATTTGTAAGGGATGTTACCATTACCTGTCATCATAAACATACGTTGTTAAGGAATATTCTCCATAAGGCTGATTCTAAAACATCGTGATTAAAAAATATAAATTTCCATTACTTCAGAACAGAGTTAAAGATAAGACTGAGAAACCCAACACCAATGATTTTAAAAATTACACCCCTCTCTGTATGTACTATTTTTCAAAATTTAGATATCTACACTTTATCATTACATCAAATAAGAAACTGTTGGGGAAAAATTTTCAACAAATTTTTAAAAGAGGAGTAAAAATTCAGCAAGTACTAAAATATAATGTGGATTACATCACTCTCTGTGTGTACTATTCACAATTCAGATATCTCCACTTAATTATATCAAATAATAAACTGTTGAGAAAATTTCTTCACTTATAAAATGGAGTAAAAATTCAGCAAGTACTGAAAACAGTGTAGAAAATTAACTATTACTGGCTCTCGGTTGCTATGCCGGCGACGGTTAAACCTAACTTCGCGGTTATTTATGCTCTCTCTTTCACGCCTCTCTTTAAATGAATTATTTCTTCTTCGCTTTCTTTCTTGAGACTGTTCCCAATTTTCACTTGATCGTGCAACTCGCTTTCGGGCATTACTGATTTCAGAGCGTAAATCCATGTTGACACGCGGTTGCAAATTGCGGACGGCCGCTAATCTTTACATCTGGTAGTTGCAGCCGTTGCCATTCGGAGTGTAGAAATATCGTCGATTTTTGTGCCGCATACCTACGCGTTATATATATATATATAGACTTCGAGATCACTGTTATTCGGAATTCACAGAATTTTGGGAGATTTCGAGATTACTATCAATAAACAGCAATAATTAAAACTCCATTTTCATCAACAAATAAGATAAAAACATAGGGGAACTGTAATATATAAATTTCATAATCCACATGTTTCAGTTAAAACACAGCAAATCAAGCGTTTCTCAGATTACTATTACTAAACCCAAATAAACCTAAACTCAACGTTGCTCAATTAATCATTCAAAAACATACGAGGAATACATGAATTTCATAATACACATCTCCACTTTAAACACAGCATATTAGGAGTTTCCGAGATCACTTAAGTAAACAGCAATAAATTAAAACTCAAATTTTCTTCAACAAATAAGATACAAACAAAGGGGAATATAGGAATTTTATAACCCACGTATTTTAGTTAAAACACAACAAATTAGGAGTTTTCGAAATAACAGCTACTAATCAGCAATGAATTACAATTCAACGTCCCTAAATTAGTTAATAACATACGAGGAATTTACAAATTTTATAACCCCCATCTCCAATTAAAACACTGCAGGTTAGGAGTTCTCGAGATTACTGTTAGAAAACTACAGTAAATTAAAACAAATATTTTAAACAAAAAAGTGAAGAACAAATGAGAAATATATTTCGAAACCCACTTGTTTGCTTGACCAGTTTGCTTTATCTATAGCTGTGAAAATTCAGATTTACTTCAATTTTTCTCTTAACCGGCCCATTACTGGTGCGTTTACCCTAATGCAAACATAAAACAAATGGGCTTCCAGAAACCGACGACAGCACGAATATTGTTTTCCTCCATGTATTGTAGAGAGCAGGGTCCGATTTCGAAAATTCTTGACTATAGGCACAACTCGGGATGGGGGCCCCCTAACACTGATGTGGGCATAAAATTTTCAAAATTGACACACAAAAAAAATAATCATGAATCATCGTGAAAGTACCATTTTACCAAGAATTGCCTATTTGAAGCGTAGAAGCCTAGAACATTATCAAATAACAAAAAGCAATACAACATATTAACTTCATCATTAAAACACCAATACAATGCAACCAGAAAAACTTATTAATCCCTTATATACACTATAACATACATATGATATATTATACATAAAACTATACATATGATGAACCTATCAATCAAATTTGAAAGGATATATAAAAAATTGCTATTAAAAAGGTAAAATTTAAAAAAATTGAATTGTGAATTTTTTCTTTTAAAATCAAAATATTTTTGGGGGCCCCCAACATTCGGGGGCCCCTAGGCCCGGGCCTACTGGGCCTAATGGAAAATCAGGGCCTGGTAGCGAGTCGATAATTTCAGTGTTTGGTTCCAGTGTAAAAAGTTTAAATGCCGTTTATATTTTGTTCCTGAGAAAAATTTTAGGATAATTTCTGAAAGTAAAATAAATTCTCCGAAAATCAAATTATTTTTAAATATTGATAGGTAATTAAGACAATGAAAATGTTTGAAATCTGAGATAATCCTCTTATTTTGTTGGTCATACTGTATTTGTAAGCAAGCATGTGCACTGCATTGCGATGATGAAGAAAAGCCCAGACCGTGTAACATGCCCCTATGATGTACATGTAGCAAAACCGATTAACACACTTCTCGCTCGGCTGCTATACAGGTATTCCTCGACTTACGACCGAAATTTTTATTTATTTTTTACTTATTTTTAGCTTTTTCTCAAAAATATTGTTCCTTGAATGTACAGTACATACCTATATGTATTACATTACTATTAAAAACTACCTTGGATAACTTTGTTTAAAAAGAAAAAAAAACTTGCAGCGTATCTTAACGCAAATTCTGAACCATTGGATTGTACTAACATAATAAGCAGTGATGGCAAAGAACAATCTATGCCTTGTAAATAAAGTACAATGTATTTTTAATTACGTATGTATGTTTGAGAGTAAAAAATATATGTATGTACATGTACAAAAAAAAAAGGTCTAAAACTCGACTACGACCAATGTCTGGGTCCCTATCTCAGTCTAAGTCGAGGGATATCTGCACATAAAAAATAGCACATTAAAAAACAGAGAGGAAATTTTTAAGTAAATGCACGTGTTACCCTGAATCAATCAATACTTAAATAAAATATATGTTAATCAAACCCATAAAAAAAGGTACCTTAGGTCCGAAAAGTAATTTCATAGGCTAACGAAAAAATCCTTGTTCAAGGCTAAATTACCGATTTTCAGATTTGATTGTCAGCTAATTCTAGAAACATCTGGCACCATGTTTACAAAAGATTGGCCTTCTATGATTCATAGTTAGTTTGCTGTGACGGGTCAATTCTTAGCAGAGTCGGATAACAGTGTGACAGGATGTTTACATTTACTGCGTAGCTCTACGAATTCATAACCGATCTAGATAATATTTTTAAATACTCCCTAAAATCTGCTCTATAAGATGCATTCAAACACATTAAATTGAATAATGAGACTATAGTGTAAATGCTGCGTTCCTGTAGTAGTTTATGTTCCAAATTTTTGTTTTTTCTTCTCAAACTTTAAAAGCTGTTTTTCAATATTGTGATTTTTTTTTCAAAACTCTTTTTTGTAAAACGTTGTATCTCCCTTACATTCCAACGGATCGAGTATATATTTTTTAAAATTTTTTATTTATTTTTTAAATACTTCCCAAAGTCTACTGATGCTTAATAAGTCAGCTGATTTTTATTTTATTAAAACACTTCCCAAAGTCTCGGAATCTTCTGATACTTCCAAAAGTCTGCTGTTAAAACATTCGTGAGTGTAATGACTCAAAAGCTAATCGATATTTTCAAACCTAAAAGAAATATAGGTGATTATATGCTATTACATGCAAAATTTCCGTAATCTCTCGTAAGTTTTTTTTTTATTAATTCAGCTGTAAATCAATAAATAATAGACTCCTGTTCACATAGACTCCGCCAGCGTTACTCGCATTGAAATACATTTAACTAATTACAAAACCTCCAAACGATTAGTTACGAAATTGCTAAGGCCCTTGATTGGTTCAAAATATGTCAACCCAAGGACGATGTGGAATTTCCACCCCTCAAGATGTCGAAAAACCATTAAACGCTGCTAGAAAACAGCAATAGAACTTTAAAACCGCAGATTCCTTTCGGAAGGGTTCTCTGCACAGGTATTTCCACTCCCCGGAGCAGTCAGGAAGCGGCAATGCATCAACTGATCGCCAGGCAGGTGAACAGCAAAAGAACAAAGCCCTGGCTTCCGAATGTCTGCGAGCTTGATGTTATAGCATAAAGACGAAACCGCCCCATGACGAGTTTCGATGCAGGACTTATCGATATTGTATCGATAAATTAATTACGATAATGTTGCACACGAAACCCGAGAAGAACCAATAAGAAAACGGACTCAAGAGTGCAAAAATTAAAATGTTCCACCAGGGGGAACACTTATAAAAGAGTCGCATGATGAGAGCGAGAGAATTTTTTGCAGACTTTTAAGATTTGAGTGGATAAAGGCCAGAGAGATCTTTTCTCTCGGAATTTATTTGATTTAGGCTCTAAGTTGCAAAACTTGCACTTAGAAGATGAGAGAGCCGCTGGCTCTAGTTAGGGATAATGATCCCTGTATAACCATCGCTAGGTTGTTCGACCGATAACATTAGCGGACATTTACAGACCTTATTCAGTTTTCCGTGCTCTGATCCTGATCTCTGAAACTCGACTAACGACTAGAGTGGTTGAAAATTTACTCCCTTTTCTTGGGCCGTAGTTGTAGTGGGCGACTACGATTCATGTTTACGTGGACTGTAACCGTAGTGCATGTCGTCGACTCACCGTTTTCTTAAAGTGCTCCTGTATTAATAACTTTGTTAATCGCATTTAACCCAAAGCATCGAATAAAGTGCATATCTATTAATTTCATAAAAATGTTATTTGGCTGTTATTTTCATTTCTCGTGACCTGTGATACACGCTTCAGAGTTAATTTGACTCTATATTACAGGTAAAACATGTTACAACGCTAACGGATTATGTGTGAACAGGCCCTTAGAGCCGAATCTGTAGTCCATTACATTCTTAATAGTATGAAAAACCTACCTGAAAATTTTCATAGACATATCACGATTATATATTAAGTTATGACAATAGTCGTTTACATTTTTAATGAAAAACAAGTCCTTCAGAAAACACAATTAATTGACAGCTTTTGTTCTTCTTTCAATAGCTCTCATTTAGTTTCTAATGATCGCACAGAAAAAATGAACAATTTAGAAACAGAAATTGACATTCTTTAAGAAACAGGAGTAAAAAAAAAAAAATTCATCGAAATCGACGATTTAAAGTACACTTTTGACTTGCGAAAAATGTTAGAAAATTGACTACGATTTAATAATTTTTAACAAATTAATAAATGAAGCAAACTGAATAAAAATTTCTGGATTGTTAGATCAAACATAACTTGTTACAACAAAAATATCAGATTGATGTAAATCATTTAAATTAATTAAGTAACAAGTGCTTTTCCTATGTTCATAATTACCATTTGTCACTGCGCGCATGATAACTGATGTTAATTTTAATCGATTAACATGAAACACACTTTAACTTAAAGAAAACATTTAGCTTAACATATTAAAGTGGGCCGTGGCGGCCTTGTGGTACAGCGCGCTGGTTTTCAGTGCTGAGGGTGCTCAGATCGAATCCTGGCGAAGCGCCACTAAAACGCCTCCGTATGTGTCGTCCCTTCATAGGAGGCAATGCTGTCCATGCCTATATGGCACCCCCATAATAAAATGGCCAGCAAAACTGCGGTGAATTATAGGTGGACGTCTTCGCGAAAAGTGCCTACGCATTAGGAAAAAAAAACATATTGAAGTAAATATTTGGATTATTTTCATTTTAAATTATTTTAATTAACTATTAGTTAAAAAAATTTACAAAATTTTCTCATAAAACCTTTTGTAAAAAAAAATTTTACCGAAGAAAATTCTATGGTTTTAGTCCATTTTATGTAAAAAGCTATCTTTAAGGTATGTAGAAAATTTCAAGCATTTATCTTGAATAGTTTTGAGATATCATGCGCGCAAAGTCAGAAAATTATATTTTGAGATAGATGCATTTAAAGTTAAAATTTTGTATAAAAAAAATTACTGTATGTTCACTATTATTTTAATATCTTATGATGTAATTGTCGTTTTACAAAAAAAGAGTGGTACCAAATTGTTCACAATAAATCTAGGTTTCAATTCATATTTTTAAAAAAAATCGTTTTTTAACCATTTTAAAGGTCTACTGTCCCCCTTAACTTAAGGGGGCAGTGGACTTTCAAAATTGTGAAATTTGTCCAAAAATTCGATTTTTTTTTTTATTTTATTGAATTGTGAACGAGTAGGAATGTGTTGCAAAAAGAATTTTTAATTTCTGTGATTACTTTCCTAGTTATAGGCATTTGTATTTAATTTAAATATTATGTGGTTACTAATAGCAATAACTTTAAATGTGTTTTTCTCAAAATAAAAATTTTCATATCATACGAATATTCAAACTGTTCCATGTGCATTTCTAATCATCGTATTGCTTTGAAATTTAAGTTTTATGTACTTAACTGTATATCAAATAAATCTTATTGAAAAAAATTATGCTTCGTAGCTCAGAATTTCTAAATTTTGTACTTGAAAAGATGATTTACAGGTATTTTGCGTAATAAAAAGGGTGTTTTCACTATTATTATTTTTTTCTCTTATATTTTTAATGAATGCTTAAAATAAGCAATCATTAGTTTCATTGTTAGTTCTATAAGGTATCCTGTAAATAAAAATTACCATATTATACGCAAAAGAAATGTGCATGGAACATTTTTAATTAGGCCAATTTTTGATATAATTAATAATTCATAATTCATAAATTATTAATATTTCATCATTAAATTTTAACCACTTTTACATATCTATGGTACTAATCACATATTCAAATTTCAAGCAAATCCATTCAAAGCAAAAAAAGTTAGGTTTGAAGGTCCACTGTCCCCTTAAAAGAGCTGACAAAAAAGAAAAGAAAAAAAATGTACGTTACGCACAGGGTTTAACATTTTTCTCACCTGATTAAAGTTGTCTCGGAATTCATGAAATGTAGTAATTAACATGTCAAATATAATTCCGTTGCGTAGAGTAGACGTCTAACAACGTCACGGATGTCCTTGTATCGGATACAAATAAGGTCAGCCCTAGGCGAACTCCACTAAAAATATCGAAGCAGTTCGAAACTCGTATTTTTAAACAAGTGAAAAGACGTGTCCATTATCTACGGTCACCCTTCACCCCAAGTGCCCTTGAGAGTCGTTACAAAATTAGACGACGCATAAACAAGTTGCTATTTAGCTGGGGGTTTTTTCGCTTGCCATTAGATGTTCATTCTGTCTTTTTAAAATTATTTTTCTAAAAAAGAAAAGAAGTGACCTTAAAAATAGACAAGGCCGCCCAGAGTGGGGGGGGGGGGGCAACTGGGGCACTTTGACCCAGGCTCCCAAATGCCGGAGGGGCCCAAAAAAAAATTTTTCAATTTATTTATTAGATTTCCTCCGAAAGAAAATTCTGAAACTAGTACCGTACTTCAAAATTCAAAATAATCTCCTGAAAAAAAGCCCCCCCCCCCCGCCAACAAAAAAAATAAATTAAATTTAAAAAAAAAAAATTATTCGATTAATCAAACTTCTCTTACTACAAAATAGTCTTCTGAAAAATAGTCTTGGGGCCCCCAACAGAAGTTTGCCCCAGGCCCCGTAAAGTCACTGGGCGGCCCTGAAAATAGATAGTCAGATTTCATATGCCAGTGCCATTTAAAAATTACCATATTATACGCAAAAGAAATGTGCATGGAACATTTTTAATTAGGCCAATTTTTGATATAATTAATAATTCATAATTCATAAATTATTAATATTTCATCATTAAATTTTAACCACTTTTACATACCTATGGTACTAATCACATATTCAAATTTCAAGCAAATCCATTCAAAACAAAAAAAGTTGATATGTAAGTCTAAAATTAAGTAGTGATAAAACTTTACCTCCTTGTTACATCAGAGACCTGAACCCCATTTTCCCCCAAAATCCGTCAAAAAATCATTTTTTATTTTTTTTTTCAGAAAATGATAATACACACATTTACGAACCTGTGTACAAAATTTCAGTTCTTTGGGACAATTGGAACAGTTGCTAATTAAGCATTTTATAACTGCTCGCAAAGGATTTAAATGTCCGATCTGCCATTTTTAAAGGGCAACTTGTTGTGTTTACATTTAGTTTCATGCAAGAACTAACCTTTGACACAATTAATAATATTCCAGTTTTTACAAAACTAATCAAAGAAGAAGACACTGATAACTTGAGTAAATTACTTTTAACAGTAACTGTTATAAACCATTGAATTTCAATATTTTGGTTTAGCTAATGTTTTGATGATCATTTGTTCATTAAGTATTTTGGTAAAATTTTTATGCTTACGAAAATGAATGGATATGGAGGAAAAAGAAGGTGTTGCTTATGGTGCTGGTGTGTTTTAAGATAAAAGAAATAGCAAAATATATTTTTTTAGTTGTTTAAAATAAAATTATGAAGCTTTTTTATGAAATCTAGCAAATCGTCCAATTTCCTTCACATATGGAACTGCCTATAATTTTTTTTCTATGTTTAATTTAATATGTTCTTGTTATCATAAGAACCTTCAAACATAGTAAATCACTATAAAAAAATGTTTGTTACAAAAGTAAGTCATTTTTCTTTAATTTCTGTTGTGTTTTATACTTTAAATGCATTTTTCTCAAAATCATGTTTTTGCAATTTTGTCTGACTTCGAAGTACTAAGACTTTGAGAAATATGCACTTACAGTTATACTTTTTATATTTTTTAAATCTTGATTGACGGTTTAAGAAACGTAGGGAGAGTTTTTTTTGTATAAATGCTTAATTTTTTTTACAAATTGATAACCATGAAAAGGCAGAATTTTTTGTCAAAAATTAGCATACAATGAGTAAAAAAAAATTTTTACAAAAATTCAGAATCATATTTAAAAAAGAATCTCTCCCTAGGTTTGTAGCATATACTATGACATTATTATAAACATTTAAATTATAGTAAAAAATTGAAAATTGACAAAGGAGTAGTCTTTTTAAAAAGTATATAAATCGTGTAAAAACATAAAAATTTCATTATAAAATAAAATTCCATATAGAAAATTGATTTTTTTTATTGATTCTTGCTTATAAATATATGCTTAAACTAGCTGAAAACCCGCACTTCGCTACGGAGTACATTCAAATTAAATACAACGGTCAATGTATGCAATGCCAAAAAAAATAAATATATATATATTTATAATAAATACGACGATCAATGTATACCACTGATGTATATATATATATATATATATATATATATATATATTTAAAATTAAGATGACTAAAAGGGCAGATGCGACCATTTAATACTACTATAACCTGAAATAAGATAGACATATAAAAATAAGCAAAAAACGGAATTAGAGGTGGTATAGTTGATGACTGGGAGGGGTTGTGACCCCCCAACCCCGGTTAAACATGTTTTAAGCCTGGCAACACTCCCGGAGGTCGGCTATAACACCAAGACTAATAAACAATTATGAAGAGGAAAAATATTTTAGATGAAATAGATAAGTTAAACAATATGTCTTTACTAATATATTCAACTAAAACATAATTACAAGATGAATAGCGTTTTAACTTTTTAATAAAGAAAAAATAAAAAGAAAAAAAGAAAAAGAAAAAAATCTTAATACTAAGATACAGAAATACAATAATACTAATTAACTAAATAATTACTCACTAACATATACACTATACACATTAAGATACACAAATACTTAGCTCCACACCAAGCAATGAGACACGAAACTCATGCACACTCACTTTTATAGACATAGTAGGGATAAATATCGCCGTATTAGGGAAATTTTTGGTGTTGCCAATTTATTTTAAAACGATTCTCACAATCTTTATTGTCTAAATTAAAAAACTGGGTTAGAATTGATACGAGGAAATTGACAGGAAAACCCTGGTCAATAGCTATAGTTATGAATTGTATTACACTGACGTCTATAGTTTTTTTTTGTTGGAATGTAAACGTTGACAACGTATTAACTGGTTAGTAACTATATTGCGTTTAATATTTAAATGTAGAGCATTATTCCAATTCATAATCCTAACAGTTTTAAAGTTGTAAAACTCGCGTTTATCATATAGACTGTATGATATTAGATTTTGATTAACATTTAAACTGAAGTCTAAAAATACCAAATTTCCATCGTTATCTTTATCAGTCTCCACCAATTTAAGATTTTTAGGGTAAAAATTAATATCTATTGCATTTAAGTTTTCATTAACACATATGAGTATATCATCTACATATCGGAAAAACATAAGTTCATTTAGAATCATTACTCCTCTTTCGTAAAAGGGGAGGTATATATCTGTTAAAACAGATGAGCATCCTCCACCCATTGGTATTCCATGTATTTCCTTATAGAAGTTTCTACCATTATATAAAACTGTTTCATTAGTGCCGTTTACATGTGCCAAAAACCCGGGTAAAAGCAGGGTCGTTTCTTACTTTTTCCCTACGATAGGGAAAACTGCAGGGTGGATTTTCGACCCTGCTTCGACCCAGGATAAAACCCGCTAATTACCCATGATGCATTTCGAAGCTGGGAGTAAATAACATGGCGGGTTTGAACTTGTGTGAATCCATGAAAATGCAGCTAAATGATCGATGGAAGGATCTGGAACCCCTTAACGATCGCATAATTTTCAAGAAAACAGTAGAAAAGTGCCTATTTTCTTCCGGAGGATTTCATTTATTTCTGCCCATCTAGTTTAAAAAAAAAAAACCATCCCCAATTACATTATAAATAGAATGGTACTGCCATCTGGTATGTAAAATAAGAAATAAAATTTCATTTCAATAAAATTTCAATAACATTTTCATTTAAAGTGTTATGGTAAAATTAATAAATTTAATAAGTATAATCAATAATTAAACGTAACATTAAAATTTATTTATAAATTAATTATTTTAGAATTCACAGATAAATCACAGATATATCTATTTATGATTTTTTTATTTATACATGACTAAAAATTACTGAAACAAAATTGAAATCAAAATTACATTTTGATTTTATAAAAGGATTTATTAAAACAATAAGTATCTTACAATTAATTTTATAATTTAAAAAAATGCACCTATCGATTGGAAAATTTTCTTTCCAGTCTTTATTACTTCAGGAATTTAAAACAATTTCTTCCCACCAAACAGAGCTTCGTAATTTTGCCCACATTCTTCGGTGTGGAAAAACTAAATTTAGCGATGAAGCCATAGATCGTACGATTATATCTAATATCCGCATCAATCTTCTAGTTCTTATATTCCTTTTTTCCTATCTATTTTCTAAATTTATTTTTAAAAACAACAGAAAACAATCGTAAACGTTTTATAATTATCAACAGCGACTTGCATGTGCTGCATTTAAATAACAAATAGATGCAGAAGTAATTGTGTTTTAGAAGAGGAGTGCATTGGTCGTGTCGATTTTATCTCCTGTAAGCAAGATATATGTAATCAAGGTGGGTGTGCTCAGTAGTTAAAATTTTAAGTAATGAATTAAAATATTAAGGTAAGAATAACGCGGGTAAAAGAAAAAAAATTAATAGTAACGTTAAATTAAAACAAAAAAGTTAATTTTAACAGAAAAAATATAGAGTTACAAGTTAAGAAAATTTAGAAGCAAAATTAGATAAGACTAATGATCCACGGAAAACAAAAAAGTAATTATATTAAGAGGCCCAGAAAAGCAGATATCATAAGAATACAAAAAATATTTTTGTAAGTTTTTCAATCTTTTTGGATTTTTAAAGTTTTATGATTTTTTTGTTGTTGTTATTTTTAAAATTTAAGAATTCGAGGTCAAAAGAACAACAATTGGGGAAAAAAAGGCCTTCCCCAGGACCATACACTTCGTAACGAGATAAATGCGGAGTTCGAAGATGGAAAGCTTAAAATAGCAATAGAGTGAATTTGGAAAAGTATGACACCGGCTGGGATCGTACCCATAACGTGATTTATAAGGAATGATGGTGTATGAGGATCACTTCCGCCGAATCATGTGACGGAATTTACTTCCGGTAAGACGGGTAAAAGCAGGGTGAAAATGTGGTCCATGTAAACGGACGTCGAAGGTTTTCCCTATTAGCGGGTAAATCCCGGGTATTATTGTTGTCCATGTAAACGCAGCTAACAAGTACAAGATCTAATAACGCACGATATTTATTTTCAGTTATATATATGTCTTTAAATCATATTGATCGTATAATCCAAGTATAATACTATAGAGATCTTTTAGGTCGATAGAGTTGAAAAGATCCGTAAAATCGTAGCTTTTAACGTTGGTTATATCACCTTTACCTTTTATCTGTTTAACTATTTCTAAGCTATTATTTATGAAATAGCCACCTTCTTTACTTATTTTTTATAAACTATTTTAAGTATATTTAAAAGTTTACTATTAGCAAGCGTTAAGTACGTATTGCAGCCCACAGTTACAGTTCTAAATTTAACATGTGATTTATGAAATTTAGGGATTAAGACTAAATAGGGAAACTTTAGATTTTTAATATCATAACCTGCACGGCGATATAAAGCTTTGATACGATTTTGTATAGTACAAGACATAGAATCTAATTTTTTATAAACAGTATTATCATTATAGCACTGTAATAGTTTGTCACAATAAAAGTTTTTGCATATACATGCATAGTTAGCAGAAACTTTATCACATATGTTATAGCAAATTGATCTTGTAAAGCAGTTATAGACGGTTTTAAGGTATTCAAATTTACATGAAGATTTTTTGGCTTAGTTCTCAGATAAGCAATTTTAAAATCACTTAAATAATGAAATTTCCACTGTTCGAATGTACTTACAGGTATACTATGCTTTATAGCTGTTTTATATATAAATTCATCAAGATTACGTTTGAAAATTTGAAATACATTCTTTTTACAACCTATGCGAAATCCAGTACCATAATTCATTAAATTAGTCAAAGCCGTATTCTCTGTAATTTGAGTATTACCTGTTATAATGTGGCTGTAGTGTTCATTGTAACCGGTCATATTATGTTTACAATTACAATTTCCAGGAGAAGCATCAACTACATTTTTTGATATCTTATTATAGTTGAAAACATAGCGACCCAACGGTCTACTATATTTGAAGCTATTAAATATTTTTATATTGTTCAAAGCAAAATATTGCATATTCTGATTTAAAATTTTTGTAAATGGTATTTTATCGAACCCATTGTTTGCATACTCAGTTATACAATAAATATTGTTACAGCTTTTTGTCTCGTAGTCATGTAATGTTATGCCACAATCAGAGCTCTTATTTTTGACTAGGTCTATAATAATAGGAATGAAATGCGTATTATTAGGAATAAGTTGTTTTAAAGACTTTCCAATAACCAACTTCCATAGATTATTTAGCCAAACTTTTTTACAACCATAAATGATGTTTTTAATCCATTTTATTGGATAATCCGGTTTTAAATTTATAGTTTTACATATCATGTTGAAAGAGTCTTTATATTTATATTTATTACGACGACTACCTCTTTGCTTACGTTTTAGATAGATATTACTACTGGAATAGTTAGAATTCTGTTCCAATACACTTTGTGTATTGGATTTAACAATATAATTCCAATTGTAATTTTTGTCGTAAACGTTAGTGTTAAGACCGTAAGGGTAAGCAGTTGAATGTAATCTAATATGATTTCCTTCCCACCATAGTCTAGTTTTAGTGTCAGGAATCACATCAATAATAGACACATTTTTGTTTCCTATTAAGTATGGAAATGGAAATCTATACAGTAAAAGATATATTCCTCAAACTGTACTATATTCTTTAGTATGTTCTATTAGATTTAATTTGAATATTTTCTTCTACATAATTTTGTCTATAAAAATATCTCTTACGACTTTTTTATAAATATATTTTTTGTTTTTTTTACATCAATTATATACATTTATCGTCGTATTTATTATACATATATATATTTAATTTTTTTGGCATTAATTGCATACACTGACCGTTGAACCAATTTGAATGTACTCCGTGGCGAAGTGCAGGTTTTCAGCTAGTAAAATATATATATAATAAATGTATATACAATAAATTAAATATTAATTTCATTTTAATGTTACCTTCGGACCATAAGACGCACCCTAATTTTAAGTCGATTTTTTTAATACAAAAAGGTGCGTCTTATGATCTGAAAAATACGGCAACTCCCAATAAAATGATATGGAATTAAAATTTAAAACACAAAAAAAAAGCTTAGGCACGGTAGGAAAGAACAAGTGACTGGAATTACAGATATAACCTTAACTAAGAAATTTAGAAACGGAAACGAGAGATCTTATTTACATCAGAGGCGCAACCTTTTTTTTTTGTTTGTTTGTTTGTTATGCAGTTACAAAGACGAATGAATCACCGCAAAGCCAGGCAGTCGACACGCGTATTCATTTACACGCCTTGAATCGTGAAAATTTCTTTCGCCCATGCGTATTCGACAGTAGTCAGATCAAAGGTTAAAGAAACGGAAGCGAGGTTTTCCTAATATGATCAGAAAGTGGCAAAGGGCCAAAACTAGAGAAAGATAAATATAAAATACAAATTACGTAAACCAATTCCGTTATTAGGGGTAATATAACCAATAAAATTAAGCGAGTAAGTCGGTGATTGCCGACCGGTGTGCCGCAAAATCCGCCCGGGGGGGGTTGCGATTTTGTTGGGGTAAAAACAAAAATATATTAGAAAAGCGTACTTAAAATAAATATTAAGTTGATATCAAACACGCGTGTCCTAAACATCAATCGTAATCTCACATTAATAAAACAAAACTCTTTTTAGCGATTTCCATTATAGTCCTCTAGATACTATATTGAACCCCATGGCTATTTTCGAAAATGCTTTTTTTTATTATTATTTGTTACTTATCCTTTCGATATATAAATAAAATCAGCAATAGAGTTAAGTATTTATTTGAACTTAAATTTAACATGTTCTTGATATAAATTTAGCTTTGATTTAACATTTAAAAAAATTGAAAAAACTAAAATTCAAACAAGGGTGCTTCGAGTTTCTAATCTCAATCCCAAGGGTGCGGCAGACATAAAAAGGTTGGGAATCCCTGGAGTAGGTGCTCTGTGAAAGACGACCATTTTTGAACCGCTTCCGTACGCAGGGTTCATACACTAACCCAGATAACAAAAAATTAGAAGTTCTCAAGAACTTTTCAAGGCCCTGTGTTAGCATTTTTAAGGAATTTGAAAAATGATTTAAAGTATGATTTGTTTCCCAAAAATGTAGACATTTAAAAGTATGTTTTTAGGATCACGTATAGCCTTATGATAATTTCGCTTATAATATTAACTTTATGAATTCAAAACATTAAAAACCACTGTTGAAAATTATTTTCACAGGTCGAAGTCTATTGTGTTATCCTTGTATTTAATTTGATCGGTTAGCGGTGTCATGGCGAGCAAATCAGAAGTTTATATATAAATACACTGTGAAAATTAAAATGCTGTTTAGTTGTATAATGTTTGTGGGTAGCGAATTTACCTGTTTTAGGTATTCCGTATTTGTACCTTAAACATGCTTTCGTACCCTTCTAATTCTACTTCCATTTTTGTAATAGCCCTCAAACAGCAGGCATGCGCTGATACTAAATCACCCAGACAGTTTACCGATATATATATATATATATATGTATGTATATATATATATATATATATATATATATATATATATATATATATATATATATATACACTGCTCAATTAGGGGAGCACATGGTTTTAAGGAAATTACGCAAATACTTACACCGATAAGTAACATAAAATAAATCATCCATAATTTAAAGCCTAGCAGGAAACAGAAGAAGAAAACTTCATATGCAAATCAAAGTTCATGACGTCAAAAACCAGAAAAAGAACATAAGGGCGGAAATCGGGATGTTGCAGAAACGTCTGTTTCACTGCCTTAATTGTGAAATTCGATTGCTCAGTTATTCTTTTTGAGAAAAGGTGACTTGAAAATGTCTCAACAACGTGATTTACCGGAATCCATGGCATGGCGTATTATAGGCAGACTTGAATCCGGTCAAACACAACGTAGTGTCGCGGACGCTGTTGGAGTCGCCAGAAGTGTCGTTGTAAGGCTGTGGAATCGATTCCAAGAAACAGGGAATGTTAGACGTCGACCAGGGCAAGGTCGGCCACGCACCACTTCAGCAACTGATGACCGGTATATACTGTTAACACCTCGTCGAAACAGAACAGACAATGCTACTCAGCTGCAAAGACAGTTGCTCTTGGCAACAGGACGAAGGGTGTCCAGCCAAACAGTATGTAATAGGCTTCATCAGGGAGGTCTCTATGCACGTAGGCCAATGGTCTGCATTCCGTTGACCTCACGCCACCGTGCGGCCCGAAGAAGATGGGCTGCTGAACATCGAGATTGGGAGCAACATGATTGGAGCCAAGTGCTGTTTACAGACGAGTCCCGATTCAGTCTGGAGTGTGACACCCGACGTGTTTTGGTATGGAGGGAAAGGAGCACTCGAAATAACCCCACATTCGTTCGTGAAAGGTCACAATACAAACGAGCTGGTTTTATGGCATGGGGTGGAATCAGCATAGGTGGGCGTACGGACCTTCATATCATTCGGAATGGTACTTTGACGGCCCGAAGGTATGCAGACGAGATACTGAGACCTCATATCATACCTTACGCTGCAGCCATTGGATATTCCTTTGTTTTCCAGCATGATAATGCCAGACCGCATACAGCTCGTCTTGTGGAGAACATGCTTGAAGCTGAAACAATACAGCGTATGGAATGGCCAGCGTGCTCTCCTGACCTGAATCCAATCGAGCATGTTTGGGACATGCTCGGACAACGCATTGCTGCGAGACCAAGGCCTCCTTTTACTCTCCGAGACTTGGAGATTGCACTTTTTGAGGAGTGGAACAGTATTCCCCAAAGTCTTATCGATAACATCATCGTTTCATGTTTTTTTTCCATATTTTCAAAGAATTAAAGCTTAATTACAAATCTTTTTACGTCTTTTTTTCTGTATTGCGCATTGATACGCGTGTACTATCCATTTTATGCCAATACGTGGCTGTCTCCCACGGTTTTCTTAACTTCTTTGCTTGCTCCCCTAATTTTTTTGAGCAGTGTATATACACTGGTGTAAGAAATTAAGAGAATTTGCAGACTTGGTCGATTATCTCTAGAACTACTGTAATGATTTTAATGAAATATGATATGTAAGTACATTGATACAATACAAAACAAATAACCATTCAATAATTGTAATAGACACGCATGATCGTGCTTAACACTCGTTGGAGTCGGAAGGTATGAAACAGCGGTTGCAGAATAAACAAAAAAATGGGTTAATAGATGGGTTAATTTTGCAGCAATCGGTTAATTTGAAATTGTAACAGTAAAAATGAGTAACCACCAACGTTTAGATGATGGAATGAGGTGGCGAATTATGGGGAGACTAGAAGCAGGCCAATCTCAAGTCCAAATTTGTAGAGAGTTCAATTTAACGCCCACTGTTGTGTGTAACTTATGGAAACAGTTCCAGGATACCGGATCCATCGAGAGAAAGCCTGGGCAAGGTCGTCCAAGAGCCACGACGGCCAGAGAAGATCGCCATTTGTCGATTATAGCGAGGCGGAACAGGAGTGCTACAGCTTCTCAGCTCTCTCGTGGCTTGTATGAAGCCACAGGAACCCGTGTATCAAGGGTGACTATTTCCAAAAGACTTCATGAGAGAGGGTTGTTTGCAAGAAGACCTGCTGTTTGCGTCCCGCTCACTTCTACGAACAGGAGAATCCGTTTATCATGGTGCAGAGAGCATAGAGATTGGAGTATGGTGTCGTGGAGACACGACATGTGTTCAGAAAAAGGGGCGAGAGACAAAAGAGATGCCTTGAACAGCGGGATAATGTGTTGCGTATGCGAATGGCAAGGAGAGATAACAAGTTGAGAGGGGGCAATTGAAATGAGAAAACGGTCAACAGCTGCGTTTAACGAAGGGCCCAGCTGGTGATAATGAGCTGAGGAAAATCTGAAAACGGAGTCACAGTTAGGAGAAGAAAAGGGGTAGGGCAAAATACATAGAGGAAACATGCGAGTGAAAAGTTAGTTGCTATAATTAAAATCAATTAAAACCGGCCATAAGATTGAGCAGATAACAAACGCGTAGAGTATTAACAAAAAAACAAAAAAACAAATGAGATACAAACGCTACTTAGAGGCTCACAGAAGTAATGGCGGCGATTAAGCAGAATTCAAACGCACGCGGTCGAAATAGTTGGGGTTGCCAACGCAAGGTAAGGAATGTTGGACAGGTGCGGTTAGAGATTAAAAAAAAAAGCAGGGCCGCTAATTGGTAGAAGCAAGCCAGGGAGAAAGCGAACCGGGTGAAAGAGCAGAAAATAACAGATGAAAAGCACAGGTGACTAGCTTCGCCAGAGAAAACTGGTTTCGGCAGGGAAACACTGTCTCACAGAAGAAATGGGTTGGATCACAAAATGACAAGCGTCGCCCAGTAATTGATGAGGTTGGAAAAGCTTGTTCGAGTTTTTGTCCAAACTGGAAAAAGGGTGTTACTATAGCAACTAGACGCGGGGTTTGTTTTGATATATGCAAGAAAAGAGGGGTAGTATAAAAAAAAAAAAAAAAAAAAAAAAAAAAAAAAAAAAAAAAAGAGCTACGAATTAATAGGAAACCATAATTCTACTGTATTATTAAGGGCGAATATGAAGCTTTTATATGAATAATTACTGAATTGAAGAAATGAAACAAAAAAAAATGATTTGTTTAAAATATTGGGCATTGCTAGAAAACAAAAGGCTCTCCACGACAGTGGTTAATGAACTCGAATAACAGAGGACAGTCATAAAAACTGAAAGGACAATCAGCAAATTGATATTGAATACAAGGACAATTTAATAAAGAAAAATTTTTTTTTTAAAAATACGTTACTCAAGTATGAATATATATATATATAGTGAATATATCTATGTAGTGTATGATTGTTGATTATTTTTATGGAGTGTATAATATATAATTTTTATTTGTTTTGGTATCTGAGAATGAAATTGCGAAATATATGGGTATTTCGCGCGGTTTTCAGTACTTTAGTAAGTGAAGATATATGTAATGTTTGAGTATCGATTATTTTTATGAAGTGTATAATATATATTTTTATTTGTTTTGGTATCTGAGAATTAATTGATTTGAGAAGAATTAATTTAATTTGTTTTGGTATCTGAGTATGCGAAAAGTGTGAAATATATTATACAGCACAAACTACGGCATTGGGCATTGAGCAGGAACGATACAGATAATTGTGAGGTCAAAGTAGAGACTAGATAGTGTCGAACAGGGATTTTGAGGTTGTTTAAGTAGACAGCAGGGAGAGACGAACATAGGGAGGTGGCGAAATGTAGATTGATTTGGCATTCGGTCAGGTGTAAGTTTGAGGTGAAGTGAGGCAGATGTCATGGTTTGGTCTATGTAAATTTTTTTAATTTTGAAAGGAAGGGGTGAATGTCGTGGAGACACGACATGTGTTCAGAAAAAGGGGCGAGAGAGAATGTAATTCAAAGAATCAGACAAAAGAGATGCCTTGAACAGCGGGATAATGTGCTGCGTATGCGAATGGCAAGGAGAGATAACAAGTTGAGAGGGGGCAATTGAAATGAGAAAACGGTCAACAGCTGCGTTTAACGAAGGGCCCAGCTGGTGATAATGAGCTGAGGAAAATCTGAAAACGGAGTCACAGTTAGGAGAAGAAAAGGGGTAGGGCAATTTACGAGGTTGACCGGCGTTAGAAAAACCACAGGAGGCCTAGGCGATAGCGTGAGAAGTTAAAAATGTAAGAAACCCCAGACAGGTGCAAGGGCGAACGCCCCCGTCAATATGGATTGGAGAAGATAGGAATATAAAATGGGTGATCGGCCAATGAAGGGGTCCCGGATCGACCCATAGGACAGAAGGTGGCCACCAATGAGGGCCTGAATAAATAATGATGGAAGTTGAGCTCGAGAGGAAAAGTTTTTAGAGAGAGCAGAACGATTTGAGATTTTTCACTAAGAACACATAAGCCCCTGTAGACGGCGAAGGAAGAGAGAAGGAGATGACGGGCTGCTAACGTAATACCGGAGAGACAAGCCAAGTCCTCGGTACCCGAAAAAGCAAACCGATATAAGATAAATGCAGAGCCCAATACCGGAGAGGCCGACCGACTAACCTGTCATTTAGCGAGAGAGGAGCAGCCGTTCCCCTGGACCAACGCGCCCCCGAAGCAAATGCCTAGATGCGGAGAAGAGCACCCTGAGTCCGCCGCATGCCGATGATCGCAGCTGTTACCCTGGACCAGAGAGCCCGATGACCCCCCCCAGCCATGCTTGTGATGAGGTACGGACCTTCGGAGTGACGAACGCTCTCCCGACGCGAGTGTATTCTCGGAGACGTGCGCCCTGAGGCCGCCGCAACAGATAGTGACCGCAGTTCCCCCGGAACCGACAGCCAAATGCCCGAAAGAGCCCTATGTTTCTCCCAGCAAGGCTTGTGATGTCGATGTGTCGTCAGAAAAGGTAGGAGAGTATTTTGACTTATCCTAGCAATGCCCAATGCCTACTAGAGAGCGTAGTTAATTAGATAGGGCAGATTAGGTGAAATCTTTACATTTATGCATAGAATATCTATCATAAAACAGTGCTTGTGTATATCCATATTAATTGAAGTAGTATCTTGCAATAATTTTGTAATGTGTTTATGTATAGCAATTAAGAATGTAGGATAATCTAACAATGTTAGGGAGTAGATAAAAATGTTAGTAGTTGATATTGATGAGAATGAAGGTTAGATAAATAATCAGAATTAATGTATTGATAAGATATAGGAAGAAAGATAATTTGAAATGTATATATAGATATATGGTGTTAATGAAATAGAAATTCGGAAATCTTCAATGAATAATGTTGTTTGTATATGTTTTATGATTGGTTTAATAAATTGATTTGGAACTATACATATGAGCATCACTCTCTAATTACTCGTACTACCACTAATATTATAACTAATAAATATATTACGGTGACATATGGATCAATGGGCGACCGTTCTCTTCACTGATGAGTCCCGGTTCAGCCTAAACACCGTTTCTCGCCGTACGTTCATATGGAGAGAACCAGGGACCCGCTACCTACCCTCCAATGTCCGCGAAATCGACCATTATGGCGGAGGAGGTTTAATGGTATGGGCAGGCATCATGTTGGATGGCCACACACCTCTCCATGTCTTTGAAACAGGCACTGTGACTGGTGTGAGGTTTAGGGATGAGGTCTTGGAGCCCTATGTTCGCCTTTTCAGGGGTGCAGTTGGCCCTGAGTTCATTTTAATGGACGATAACGCGAGGCCACACAGCTCTTCTGGTCGACGAATTTCTAGAGTCAGGATATTCGCCGGATTGATTGGCCAACCAGATCTCCAGACCTAAACCCTATAGAGCATGTCTGGGACGATCTGGGGAGGGCAATTGCAACTCGCAACCCCCCTCCGAGAACCATCCAGGGAATGAAAATAGCGTTGCTGAACGAGTGGGACCAATTGCCACAGGAAATGATAAACTGCCTTATTTCAAGTATGAAATCACGCTGCGAGACCTGTATATCTGTAAGAGGGGACCATACCTCCTATTAACCCATCTATTAACCCATTTTTTTTTGTTTATTCTGCAACCGCTGTTTCATACCTTCCGCCTCAAACGAGTGTTACGCACGATTATGCGTGTGTATTACAATTATCGAATGGTTATTTGTTTTGTATTGTATCAATGTATGTACATATCAAATTTCATTAAAATCGGTACAGTAGTTCTAGACATAATCGACCAAGTCTGCAAATTCTCTTAATTTCTTACACTAGTGTATATGTGTGTGTGTGTGTGTGACGCGGCTCTTACACCACATAACTCTTTTTCTAAACTAGTTACTCTAATCAACTTATTTGCAGTCATTATCGATAGGCCGATGGAAATAACTACTACTCAAATAACAATAAAGAACTTCCTTTATTAACATTAATTATAATGCAATCCAACCCGATATTTCCCATCATCTCTCGGATCACGACACGCAACCACATCGAACGGAGAACAACCCTAATTTGCCTTTGTTCCTTTTCCGCTCCAATTACGTGGTCGTCCACCATCCCATGATCGGTGACTCAGCGTCACGCGCTTTCAAACCTGTACTTGGAACATTCGAGAAGCTCCGTTGCTGACGTAATATCCGCTTCCGATTGCCTCAAGGTTATGCTCTTAAACCGAGATGGACAAGCATCGCCATCTGTTGACTCTTTCTTTCCCCATCCGGATAACATCTCGTTTAATAATTATTTATTCATATTAATTTCTTTAGATTTAGCATAAACCGACCAAATTAAATATAGTTAATGCCCCTAGGTCTGACACACACACACATATATATAGCATCAGCGCATGCAGTTATATATATATGTGTGTGTGATTTGATTATATATATATATATATATATATATATATATATATATATATATATATATATGTGTGTGTGTGTGTGTGTGTGTGTGTGTGTGTGATTGCGCTGTTTTAGGTATATTACAAAAATGAAAATATTACGAGAAGGGCACGAAAGCATGTTTAAGATACAAATATGGGATACACAAATCAGGTCGATTCACTACCCAGAAACATTACACTCTGAAACAGCATTTCATTTTTACAGTGTATGAATATATGCAGTGAAACTTCTCTAGCCGGCGACTCCTCTAAACGGTCATATTTTGTTCAGAAACGATTCAAGACTCCATACAGCCAATGTTATGGAAGACGATCCTCTTTCCTACGGCGAACCCTCAAAACGGCCACGTTTTTTTTTCTTTGAACCATTACTGACCGCTATAGAGAAATTTCACTGTATTATATATTTGTAGTGGGGAAGAGGGGGGAGAGAGAGAGAGAATATAATATAAAACCATTCTAATCCTGAACAACAGTAATACAAACAAAAAGACGCACACACACACAAAGAAAACTATTATTTGCATTTTCCCAAAAGAAATCGTTGGCAGCAATATACTGAAAATTCTTGGTATTTCAACTCGAAAATAAGCACTTCTTCAGGACCAGATAGCTAATGAAAAAAATAAAGGTAAATAACTTGATTGCAAAAGTAGATACTTTTCGAAAACTTTCTATAAATGCCCTTAAAAACTAAACCTGAAAAATAATCAGGACCTTTAGGTACCGTCCGAACCCTGGTGCATAAGAAGCATCGAGCCTCGGACCTACCAGAATCATTTTATCCATATTCTGAGATCTTCCTTGTTTCTGGACGATAAATTTTCGTTTAGAGGGGGAGGGATGAAGAAATTCACGTTGGAATCCACTTCTTTCTGTCCATTTTTAGGCTCCTACGAGGATGGGGAGGGGACCCAAATCCTCGCCACAGGCCCACGAGAGAAATCCTGGCCAACAACACTAAAACTACTCAATGACAGCTGGTAGAATATTGTAAAATAAGTATAATTTCAAGTACAACTAACTTATAACAATCATTTTACGATTTATATGAGTTCTTAATTATACTACACAATTTACGCCGTTTCAGACGAAAAGTCTTTAGAACCTGCTTACCGGAGGGTCAAAGCTTTTTTTTAATGTATGAAGCGAATTCATATACTACGCACTTTTATATTACGTGTGAAAAAAAAACATTTTTAATGCCAATTTATTAGATACCGTAAGATGGGGTTACTTTGTGACAGATTTTAAGTTTTTCCCTGTGCCAGCCCATCAGTTTTAAAAGCAGCCCAAAACAAACCATTGCAAAACATTGGTACATCCTTTCCTAACGTAGTAATTTATTGCGCTAACCCGGATCTTTAATTATCATTGAGAAATTCAAATTCAAATGTGTGACAAAGTTGCCCCGCCGGGTGGGGCTACTTTGTGACATCTGTGTTTTCACCTTGAAATCCAAGAGGAAAAATTACGTGACACAAAGTCAGACAGTAAAACGCCTATCAAAAGCTTGATACACAATTATGTATATACCTATTACAAATATTGGATAGCTTTATCTATATCTTTGACATACCTCGGGCGCCCAGGGCAGCCATCAGTTCTTTGAGAAGATGAGGAAATTCGTCTTTCGGCGCATTCTGCTCTTTCGGGTAGTTTTTTTTTTCCAGAGAGTCAATACTTTTTTCTCTCCCGTGGTATTTTAGAGCAGTGCTCCGCAACCGCTGTGCCGTGGCATTCTAGTGTGCCGCGAGGTGATTTTGACTGTGCCGCGGGGATTGTATCGATTATAATAATAAAATAATTAACCACCGCATCAGTTAGAAATTTTTCTAAGTAAAATATTCCTCTAACTTTTTGCTAATATTTCTCTGGGTCGAAATTATACACAAAACAAAACATGCTACCTTACATTGTATGTATGCTCGAGCGTCATATTTCTGGATTTTAGTTAAGAGAGAGTATCCACTAATTTATGACAAGGCCATTGCAATTTTGCTCCCCTTTTCTACGACATACTTATGCAAACAAAGTTTTTCGACACTGGTTCTAATTAAAAATGACAAACGATCTTGTTTAAAGGATCTTCACCATGAACTTCGAGTAGCTCTTCTAATATAGAGCCAAATATTAAACGTACATATGTTCATCAAAACAAGCTCAAATATATCATTAATAAATAAGTTATGTTTAAATTAACTTTGATTTATTAGACTTAAGTAAAGACCAAAAAAAAAATTTTTAATATAAAAATTTAAAGAGAAAATTTTTTTACTAGTAAACTTTATATTTTTGTTCTTGTGTTGGTGCACAATTCAAAATGATTTGTATAAAACTCAAATGCTTATAATTATCTTGATACATAGAGCTATTTTATTGTGTTTTTTTGTCTAATAAAAACATATACGTATTTATTGTAATTTATGTATTTGCAAGCTTTTTTCTTGTGGTGTGCCGCGGAATTATCGAAAAAATGTTGTTGTGCCGTGGAAGATAAAAGGTTGCGGAGCTCTGTTTTAGAGGACGGAAAAATGCAACATCGAGGGGCTAAAGGAGGTGGGTCGACTATGTGGGTTATTTTGTGACAGTGTCAATGTGTCACGAAGTAACCCCATCACCTTTCGATATTTAGGTTATGTTCTCATATCTCTCGGAAATATCATTACACAAAAGTTATATTGCTCAACAATCTAACCAACATATTGACAATAAAAAATAATTACCTGTGGTAGTTGGTTGTATAAGGTGTTCAGCACACAAAGTTTCCGAAGTTTGAGTTAATAGCTTGAAAACGGGTTTGAACAATACACTGGCCAGCGAAGACAAATGGCGCGCAGAAGCTTCGGACACTAGCCACTAGGTGTCTCTGTATGTCAGACAAACTGTTGGCGCTGTTCTTTGCCTACACGCTATCACGGGCGCGGCGTAAGATCCGAAATACGAAAAAACTACATGTGTCACAAAGTAACCCCATCTTACGGTATCATTTCAGAATATTGATAATTTTTCAATAACATAAAATGATTTGGGATTTTTTAGTCTTTAAATGAAAAATCAAAAACAATGATAAAAATAATAAAATTGCAACAATATAGGCGGCATACGACCTAACAAGTCAGTGTTATGCCGCAAATTTTGCGACATCCGTTCGCAGTGAATTAATAATTTCTAACTGATTAAATGTTAAGACTTTTAATCAGTTAGTTTAGTGCTCAAGATCTGTTTTAAACACCACTTATATTACCTATATTCTGCCTATATTAACTTTCTGTTGTGAACCTCTGATCACCTCTTCAAAGCAAACCCTCGATAAGCTAGAAATTTTCCAGAATTAGGCACTTCGCCTTATTACCGGTGCTGTGAAAACTACAAATATTGATTGCATGCAGTTATGTACGAATAATAGACCCATTAAAGTTATTATCCAAGAAAATGCTGTACTTCTTTGGGAAAAGATCATCAGAACCCCAGGCTGTCTGTCCCTCTGGGAATGTGTTCCTCTTGAGACCAAGCGGAATTTGAAAACACAAAGAGGTTTTGTGCAGGAGGTTCTTGAAGTGATCTCGGGTTTGGGCCTGGATTTGAGGACTGAGCGTTTCTTGCCATTACGAAACCCTGTTGAAAACAGGAATTTCTCCATCTGCCTCGAACTCCAACAGAGAGTTCTTAAGTCTGAATCTAGTGTAAACGTGCTCAAGGCCCTGACATATGAAACTTTAAACGCTCGCTACCCGGAAGAGGATTGGTTGCGAGTGTATACTGATGGCTCTAGAATGGATGGCTCCATTAATGCCGGTGCCGGTGTTCATTGTGAGCTGTTCTCCTCTTGCACTCCTATTGGCCCTCGTGCTAGTGCTTTTGACGGTGAAGTAGCGGCAATTCACCGAGCCCTGATTCAGCTACAGTCTCGGCATGAATTTTTCACCAGGGTGATTTTCCTATCGGATTCTAAGGCTGCTCTTCAGGCTATTGATACTCAGGGTGCCTCTCGCCCCTCTACTGTCGATCACTGTTTTGATCTCCTTAATTGGCTTTCCAGTAACGGCAAAGAGGTTGTGCTTCAATGGATCCCTGCCCATTGTGGTGTTCAGGGAAATGAGGCTGCTGATTACCTGGCTAAGAAGGGAGCTTCTGTCCAGCAAACGACAATTTCTGGTCTCCCTTATCACTCCATCGGGACCATTGTTAGGAAGGTTTTCAGGACCTCCTTTTTCCAGGAACTTACTCATAAAAATAGTGGTAAACCATGGATAGAACAGATTCGTAAAATTCCCGACTACCCAGAAAGAAATTTGTTGCAATTTTTCGTCTTGTTACTGGGCATGATTGCCTCCGTAAACATCTTCATTCCATCAATATCACATCGGACCCTCTATGTACTCTTTGTGATCTTAAAGAGGAAATGGACTTTTGTCATCTTCGCATTTGCCCTGCTCTTCCCCATATTGCAATTTGGGAGCGTTATTGGGTGGCGAGAGCTGCCCTAAGTTTATAGATTTACTGATGTCATGTTTGTTCTTGTTATGTTCTTTTTTTGTGTGTGTTATTGTGATCTCAGGTGTCTTGTAATTTGCCATTGGAAATAAATTTTAAAAAAATGTTAAGACTCGTGTTATATAATCTGTCAGAAATGTTTCATTAAATTGTTTAGAAAAGATTCTTTCCCATTTCTAAATTTTTCTTCCATCAATAAAGCCGAAAATTTAATCTTTAAATTATTTTTAAAGAAAATGAAATTACCAAATTCTACAATTCTCTTCTGGAAGAGCAAATTATTGGTCAATTTTTTTCTACGCGTTCCTTGATTCTGACAACAAACATTTTTCAGAAGTCAAATGAAAAATAGTCATTTATTTCCTGCGTATTTCGACCTACATTTCATTGCCTGCATCAGTCCCATTTTGCAAGTACACGTCATATAAAGCAATAAAATCCAACACAACGCAATGCACACAAAACAGAACATGTTTGAGACGACTGGTAATAATTATTTTTTTAATTTTCAGATGAACTGTATTACAATATAAACCGACATCAACACAGGTAAACTTCCTGAACGATTGCACTACCGGTGTTCAACAGTTTTCCTTATTTACGAAAATATGTACAATTACATAACATTTTTTTATGTAATATTCGCCCTGTTCCTGAAAGGCATGGCAAGCCAAAAAAAAAAAAAAAAAAAAATCATGTTAATTTCCTGCCGTGCCCCCGAACGAAATTCGTTGTGCTGTCAGTTTACGTGCGTCAACAAAGGACGGTGTGGGCTCAACCTCCGTTCGACAAAACGGAAATTACAGAAAGAACAGGGCTACAGCGCGATAAGAGTGCCAAATAGATCACAGGAGGTAAAGGTCGAGAAACCGTCAGGAAATAGAAATTGTTAGGAAGTGTAGTTCCGGATTCTCGGATACGAATGAGTACATGCAACGAGTCAAATCTCAGAAATAACTATCCTACTTTATTATAAACACATTTTAAATAAATAAACGAATAATTAATTTATATATATATATATATATATATATATATATATATATATATATATATATATATATATATATATATATATATACACACACAGGGGAATCTCGATTGATCGTTCCCCGAATCATCGTTTACACGCATGTATCGTTTATTTCATCCAGTCCCGACGATAATCTGTCTTTGCAATGTCCCCGCATCTATAGTTTTCCAGCATTTATCGTTTAGAGTAACGGGTCCTTTTAAAAACGATGCATCGAGGCTCAACTGTGTGTGCATGTGTGCGTGTATGTATATATATATATATATATATATATATATATATATATATATATATATATATATATATATATATAGTTAGTGAAACTTCCCTAAGGCGGCCAGTCATGGTTTCGAAAACAAGTGACCGCTTTAAGGGGTGGCCATCGAATAGGAGAAGGATTGCTCTATGGCAGCCAGTAATGGTTTCGAAAAAAAAAGTGACCGTTTTGCAGGGTGGCCGCCAAATAAGGTTAGCCGGCAGAGAAGTTTCACTGTGTGTATATGTGATAATAACCACAATGGGAACATTAACACACGGGAATTGATGCGTAGAACTTATGGGAGATGCAGTCGGCCGAAGTGTTGATCATACAGATGCAGTCGCTCGTTGGATGATGAGAGAAATAAACATGGAGCCATAGAAGAGGGACACAGATTACAGACAATATCCAGGAAATCAATTTTATTTAATTATTAAGCATTACGAAAGCTGCAGTGGCCACTGGACTTGCCCGGCGTTCATGCAACAGGACGGGGCGCGGAGAGCTGTTTACATGACAAAGTTACGAGAAGAGCCGTCGTAACCACTGGACTTCTGGCGTTCGTGGACAGTAGATCTGACAGCAAGAAGAGTTCGGTGAGAAGAGAGAGAAGTCATCTGTTGAAGCAAATATTAAATGACTGTTTACTGATCTTGCCACCAGGGGACCGAAATTACTTATTTTTTAATTGGACTAATTTAGTTTCGTGGAGTTCACGTGTCCACGTCGTGGTTCTCCCGGGGATTAACTAATTGCTAGATCACGCGCTTGCTTTGCGTTTTACCAAAAAGAAAGAATTTGAAAACTGGACTTATTTATTACATACAAATTTAATGAGGCCTTCGGTTCGGACCAGATATTATGGGGATGTTACTGAGTTCATATATTTCAAATGCCTGCTTAATGATCTGCAGGGCCAATATAAATTATAACTTACATTATTTTTAGGTTGCAATTTGGAAAAGGGGTTATGCTTTATTAAAAGGAGAATATGCTTTAAAAGTAATTTGGGAAGTCACGTTTTCTTGTTACATTTATACATATATATATGTGTGTGTGTGTGTGTGTATGTATATATATATATATATATATATATATATATATATATATATATATATATATATATATATATATACACACATGACGATTTCTTTTCCCAAAAACTGATTGCCGTGTTCGTAACTTACTTAACCACTAGAGACTGTTCTAGGGAATACAGAAAATGTGTTTCTCCGTGGGGTGAGAATTCGGAATCCGGTTATCAAAACTGGGATATAGGGACGTTAAAGTATTACATAAAATTCGGGGAGGAGGGGGTCCAAGCTTTGCTTAATTTTGCTGACAGGGGGAGGGGGAAGATCAGAGCAATGCTTACGTCAGACAGAAAATATGCAAGCAAGTGAATGAGCTGCGATGTGCTCCTGACCACTCCAACTCCCCTACCATCTTTGAACAGTCATATATCGGTGCTCGTCGAAGTTGGTACTCGTTGCATTTCGACGCGAAAACATTGCTTCTCAACTCGACATTTGTTCGGTATTCGTCGCACATGCTAAAACATGTATGAGACAAGACGGTGTCCACGCACCTGTATCTCCGGACGAAAAATTAGACCCCGTCTCGATTTTCTCATACTAGTTTGCGTTCTATGCAGAAAAATAAATATTTAACCTCCTTTTTTGTGCTTTTTTCATTTCATGCTTATTTTTTTTCTCCTTAAAAGCCATCTTGAAATTCGAAGAAGTTTAGTGACACCTCTCAGTATAAAAGAAAAATACTGAAAATCACGACAGATCAGAAAAATGAGATAATTGCCGAGTACGAGCGTGGTAGTCGCAATATAAAAATTACTTAAAGTTTAACAGGGGTTGGTAAAATTAGAAATTAATCGGTTAAATTAAGTTAGGGAGTGAGTTTTATAACGTTAGAGACTGAGGAATGTTTTTTAGCATAATATATATATATATACAGTGAAACTTTTCAGGCCGGCCACCCCTCAAAACGGCCACTCTTTTTCGGAACTGACTGGCCGCCTTAGAGAAGTTTCACTGTATATGTATACATACATACATACATATATATATAAATATATATATACATATGTGTGTGTGTGGATTGTTTTGTCTACGAGGCCCAATGTCTAGGCAGGGGTGTCTAACCCGCGACCCGTGGGCCGCATTTTGTCCAAAAGCAAGTATTAATGTGGCCCAGAAAGAGAGCTCAAAGCGAAAAAAAATATCAATAGCCCTCCACGGCGATGTGGCAGGCGGCCATTACAGATCCCGCTTTGTTGAAAAATAAACAGTTGTTTTGCATCATTGCTACTCCATTTACAGTCGATATAGATATGCTGTCAGCAAATTTTGAATATGGAATGCATAGATTTGCAATCTGATATCCAACTTAAAGAGAAATTCAATCAAGTTTCTTTGTTGGACCTTTGTAAATCATACCTGCCCAGACATAAATATCTCTCACTGCATGGTCATGCGTTTTTCACTGCATCATTGTTTGGAAGCATGTACATCTGTGAACAACTATTTTCACGAGTGAAGCACACTAAGAGTCGAATTAGAACCAAAATATAGGATGAACATCTTAACAACACCATGAGAATTGCAACCACTTCAATTAACCCATTGATGCATTAGTCTCTCAGATTCAATGCCAAATATCACATCAATTTTATGACTCCTATAGTTATCTTTAAAATTATAAATAAAATTTATTATGAAATAAATATGTTAACTACACTCATGGACAAAAAAATTAGCGCACCAAGAAATAATTGCGGGATCGTAACGAAACTTGCAATGAAGGTACATGTCGGGGAGATATGCAAATGATTAGAAATGCAGCGTGATTGCGCATTACGTATAGCCGGTAGAGGGCGTTGAACATCGTACTCTGTGGAGTATAAAACAGGTAACCAAAGCTTGTTTGAGTGTGCTGAATCATTTACAAAGGAAGAGCTGAGATAGAAATGTCATTACGCCGTGTTCGAAGACAATATAAGCAGTTGTCGCAGTTTGAGAGGGGGAGAATCGTCGGGATGATGGAAGCTGGGTGGTCAGCTAGGCGAGTAGCTCGTCAATTAGGCCGCTCTGATTGTGTTGTGAGGAGGTGTTGGGACCAGTGGACCCGAGAGATGTCATGTACACGAAGACCAGGCTCAGGACGCCCTCGACAGACCAGTCGTCGAGAAGACCGCCACATCGTAAGAAATGCACGCGTACAGCCAACTGCTTCATCGGCCGCCATCCAGGCACAGGTAGCACCTTCACTAGGGGCCTCTGTGTCTTCTCGAACCATACGAAGGCGCCTGGCTGAAGGACAGTTGGTATCGCGGCGCCCATTACGTGTGCTGCCCTTGACGCCCACCCATCGACGCCTCCGTTTGGAGTTTTGCGGCGCACGAGGAAACTGGACAGCAGCGGAATGGAACCAGGTCGTCTTTAGCGACGAATCCAGATTCAATCTCGGCAGTGATGACAATCGTGTTCGTGTGTGGAGATCCCGTGGTGAACGCTTCAATCCTGCCTTTGCTGTACAGCGACACATCGCTCCCACAGCTGGTGTGATGGTATGGGGTGCCATTGCCTACAATACCCGGTCACCCCTAGTATTGTTCCGTGGCACCATGACAGCCAAGCGGTATGTTCATGAAATCCTGCAACCACATGTGTTGCCACTCATGCAACGGCTCCCAGGAGCCATTTTTCAACAAGACAATGCTCGGCCTCATACGGCAAGGGTGTCACAAGACTGTCTCCGCACTGTTACTACCCTTCCTTGGCCTGCCCGATCCCCAGATTTGTCTCCAATCGAGCATATCTGGGATCATTTGGGACGACGAGTTGGGCATCCCACGAGTTTGAACGAACTAGAGGCAAGGTTACAGCAAATATGGAACGAAATGTCTCAAGACATCATACAGAACTTGTATGACTCAATGCCCGATCCTATCGCATCGTGCATTCGCGCTAGAGGGGGTCCAACGGAGTATTAAGTCCTCCGTTCTTTTGCCTTTTTCTTTGAAATAAATTATCCTTTTTCTTTGATTTTCTTATCATTTACTTATATCAAAGTAGTCATTACGTATGTAAAATTTCGTTTCATTTTGACGACTCCTTCTTGGTGCGCAAATTTTTTTTGTCCATGAGTGTGTATATATATATATATATATATATATATACAAAAGCACTGGTATACAAAAACCTGGTTAGCTCAGTCAGTCCCTGTTTTTCTTGTTTTCAACCTAGTTACGGGATATTTTAATCATTCCGTGTTACATATAATAATATTTTTTTTTCAAATACGCAGAGATAATGTTTTGAATTTTTTATTTTTACATTACATCTTTAGTAGCCATCCTTGTTAAAATAACCTGCAGTATATCGTCCTTATCCGAAACAATGGAGGGAATTTTATACAAGTCGAATATGGATTCAACATCGTTCACATCAGACACACTTCCAAAATTTAGCGGCTCCCCATCCACCAACTTGGAAATCCGCTCCGTGATATCTCTTTTATCGTCATCAAATATGACGAACGCAGCTTCACGCTCATTCTTTTTCACCCCTAATGTCTTTAGGGCGTCTCTTATGCTTCTGCCGGGATACAGGTTGTACAGCACTTCGGTAAATATTGTCTTTGTTTGTAGCATTTCCTGAGCTTGCAGGAAGACGCATTTGTGGGCGGCGATCAGCAGCTGCTCTGGGTGATATATGTATTTTGGAGCTACAACTGCCGCTTCCAGTTTACCGCTGAGCAACAAGTCACTGATTTCCTCCATGTTGCGAATGTTTTTGTATAAAAGTAAGTTCACTGTTTTACCCATGGTGTGGTCTTCCTTGCTTTTAGGCCTTTTTTCATATACCTGTTAAAATACAGAAAGAAAATTAGAAGTTTTATGATCACTTTTAGCTGACATTTCTCAATTAATCATTCATAAACATTCGTGAAATGTGAGAATTTCGTAACACTTATCTCCACTTTAAACACAAAATATTAGGAGATTTGGAGATCACTATTAGTAAACAGCAACAATAAAAACTAAATTTTCTTCACAGAATAAGATGAAAACATAGGGGAATTGGAATACAGTGGAACCTCGATCGATCGTTCCCTGAATCATCGTTTTCCAGTAAGTGTCGTTTATTTCATCCAGTCTGACGATAATATTTCTTTTTTATTTACTACCCGCATACATAGTTTTTTCGCATTTATCGTTCAATTCAATCGGTCCCTTGAAAAACGATAGATCGAGGTGTCAATGTATATGAGTTTCATAACCCACGTTTTAGTTAAAACACATTAAATCAAGCGTTTTCCACATAACTGTTACTAAACAGCAATAAATCTAACTCAACGTTGCTCAATTAATCATTCAAAAACAGTCGAGGAATACATGAATTTCATAACACACATCTGCACTTTAAATACACAATATTAGGAGACTAGCCGCTGCGCGACCAGCATGGTCGCTTTTAGTTTTATATTTTCTTTTGCAAAACAACTCAGCTGAACGTAACATATGTAAGGGATGTTACCATTACCTGTCATCATAAACATACGTTGTTAAGGAATATTCTCCATAAGGCTGATTCTAAAACATCGTGATTAAAAAATATAAATTTCCATTACTTCAGAACAGATTTAAAGATAAGACTGAGAAACCCAACACCAATGATTTTAAAAATTACACCCCTCTCTGTATGTACAATTTTTCAAAATTTAGATATCTACACTTTATCATTACATCAAATAAGAAATTGTTGGGGAAAAATTTTCAGCAAATTTTTAAAAGAGGAGTAAAAATTCAGCAAGTACTAAAATATACATGAGTGAGTGAGAGTGATGTGGATTACATCACTCTCTGTGTGTACTATTCACAATTCAGATATCTCCACTTAATTATATCAAATAATAAACTGTTGAGAAAGTTTCTTCACTTATAAAATGGAGTAAAAATTCAGCAAGTACAAATTCAGCAAGTGTGTGGTTGTAGAGCGAGCGAGCGGACGAGAAACCAAGATTTTTGTTTCGTCCTGATAATTATTATTCTGTAACAGTGTTTTATTCTCTCGTTATACGCCTCACCAAGCTTACATTTTCCGACACCGAGCGTCATTCTATTGATATGACGTATAAAATATTCAAGAATTTCAAGCATTTAAGGCCCCGAATCAGTTGACCTCGCATATCTTCTATAAAACTACGGGAGATTTTCCCGTCTTTATTTCTCATCACATGGTAGTAGCAAATGAGTATTTTTGAATTCTATTTTTTTTTTTCATATGAAGGCGGGCGTTTAAATAAAGAGCGCGTAGTTTTAAAATGTTTTATTCTTCAGAATTTAATTTATCAGGGCATTAAATTACTGATGTATATTGATAGAAAGGATTAGGGCCTGTTCACATAGAATCCGTCAGCGTCAGCGTTAATCGTATTAACATATTTTAAACCAATCACATGTCTTAACAATTTCGTGGCTAATCGTTTGGAGGTTTGTAATTGGTTAAATGTTTCAATACAAGTAACGCTGATGCTGACGGATTCTATGTGGACAGGCCCTTATTTAAAAAGATAATAAATTTTGGGCTGAACAAAATTGTACCATCCCAGGCGATTATTGCCAAACATGGCGATAATCGCCTAACATGGCAACGATTTTTCTAGGTTTTAAGATTTTGCTCAATACGCCAAATTAGGTGATAAGTAGCTGAATTTTGGAATTTTGGCAGGAATATCTTTAATTTTAGAGGGTTATTATAAAATTTGAACTCATTTCGGTAATGCTTCGTTCGTAAGTGGTTGAAGTTGAATGCCTAAGCTATCCTAAGATATTGAATGTGTGTTTTTTATTTGCTGTGTTTAGATTAACCCCCGAATTCAGTGTAACGTTTTAGCTCTTTAGCTAGTTAGCTCTTTAGCCGATTCCGTATTCAAATGCCCAAAAAGAGCGAAATATCCGGTCGCCTGTTAGCTAACGCTTGCTAGGTGGTTTCTCTGGTGGTGTTTTTGTTTTGATTAAGGTTTCGACTGGTTTCTACTGTTTTGAAGTTAGTAATTAACTCTTTCTTGTATTTTTGAATATTCCAAATTATATTTATTTAGCAGTTACGTAAAATACGTTATAAATAAGCAAATTATCTTTTGTTAATTAGATTAATCTTTTGTTACGAGCACTTTAAAAAAATTTCATGTCTACCGTTATGTATAATGATTTAGAAATTTACACTAGACATTATGGTATTAGTGATTAGTATAATGATTTGAGAATTTCTGTAGCTTTAACCGCTTTCGCTTGTGTTGTAAAATGGACGAGTTATATACAGTTCGCACACACAAACGAAATATAGATTTTAACTATCAAACATTTGATCTCTTCTCAGTTTAGATATCCGAAAGAGCACAGAAGAATTTTAGAAAATACGTTTAATTAATCATTCTTCGTGCTAAAGAATGAGAATTGTATCAATCACCAGAAACGTAGTAATAACACTACAAAATATTTGTATCTAAGCTGGAAAGCATTTTAAAAATTTATAATCCTCTTCCCAGACAAATTACAAGCTTCAAGCCCAATACCTGTTCCCTGGAAATTAAATTTTGATGTATATAAAATGGGTTGTTCTTCCTGGCTGTTGCTCTTTTTTAATAAAAACCATAGTGAATATTGATTTTTCCCATTTATTACTCTTTTACATAAAAGGAACAATTTTATCTAGTATGTCTGTGAAGAAACTGCTCTCCCATGTGTGCAATAATTGTTTTATTGTGTTAAATTTTGTCAGTGTGTAATTGAATGCTTACCTAAAAGAAACTTTTTTTTCAATCTAAAAAAAAGTACAGCTATAATATGTATTTAAGTATGATTTTCATGAGCACAACATTAATTTCTGTTTGTTTCAATTTTATAAAATGTGGTTAATTCCAGTTTCCAGGACTTTACTTTTTTTCTTCTTTTTTAATATGTAAACAAAATTTAAGTGTTAGAAAAAGTCATGCCTTTTCAAAAGCAGTTACTAATGTTAAATTTTACAATGCACAAGCTGATTCCTGACCTAATATAATGTTCTATTAAAAATTAATCAAACTATAACTAAAATCAAATTTGGCTTCGCTATGGGTCTTGAAATTTCAGCCAGGACTATGAAATTTGGTACAAACCATGTTTCTGTAACTGTTATATTTATAATGTGATTCAATCAACTACTTGTTGGTTGTTCTCTGTGTATTTCTTCACAAAATTCTAAAATATTTGTGAAATTGTATTTTTTTTCTGCATAACTGCAAAATTTAAGGTAACTTGAAATTTTAAATTTTTATCGCCACAAATTAAATAAAATATAGTAACTTAACTATGTAGTACTTCATTACTTTATCTTTTAAATATTGCTTATTTGCATCTAGTATAACGAATGAAATGAATACCTTAAAATTATATATTTGTTGCATAGCTATGAACGAAAATTAATGATAGTCAACCAAAAAAAAAAATACTATCAATTGTATTCCATTGTACTTAATTGTACTAATTGAATTGTGGATTAAATTACTGAATTCCTCACATAGAAAAAAGATTACTGCAGAAATTAATTACATTTAATTTTGTTTGACTGTTATATTTATAATGTGATTCAATCAACTGCTTCTTGACTGTTCTCTGTGTGCTTCTTAAGAAAATTCTAAAATATTTATGAAATTGTATTTTTTTTTCTGCATAACTGCAAAATTTAAGATAACTTGAAATTTTGAATTTTTATCGCCACAAATTGAATAAAATATAGTAACTTAACTATGCATTACTTCGTTACTTTATCTTTTAAACATTGCTTATTTGCACCTAGTGTAATGAATGAAATGAATACCTTAAAATTGTATCTTTGAATAGGTATGAGTCAAAATCAGTGATAGTCGACAACAAAGTACAGTGATTTCCGCTTATAAGAATCACGTTTGTTATTACTGTTTTTGATTCTTATAAGCGGTTGATTCTTATAACTGAAACTTCCCTTTGGACAGGCACACATACACATATATATACTTGTATATATATATATAAACACACAGGCAAATATATACATAATTTACCATTAAATACTCTTTAATTTACGTTATTTATCATTTATTAAAATTATTTTTTATAATTTTAAAAATACTCAATTTCTAAACAAATACTATAACTCAATTTCTAGACCTATAAGTAACAACACATGATTATAAAATGAACAAGAGGCAGCTTCTCTTTGACTACACTTTGAAAGAGCATCATATCTAATTAACAAGTTCTGTTTTTCAGAAAAACTAAGAGTTTTCCTTGTTATTATCATATTTAAATTCGACTATCAAAAAGTTCTAACACTAACTGGCAATTTTGTTAGAAAACTAAAGTGAATACTAGCGACGTATGCTTATTACAGTCTCAGACGAAGATTCACTTTATAGCTTACGTTTCACGGTTTGTGTTTCAGGGTCCAGAAATCCGCAACCAGGAAGTAAGTGGTGGGAAAAAAGGAGTGCCTGTCTGGAGAAAAGTGAAATCAGACCCGGGCGGGTTAGATGCCCCTGGGTAAAGCTAATAAGACAGTGTTTAGCAAAAACGTATAAGGAGAAACTCTTTATGTTATGTCTAAAGGAATGTATTTTACGACTGTTTTCCACCCCAAAGTTTTATCAATCTTTCTTTTCAAAAACTTAAAGAATTTCGTACCTTTTGAGAGTTCAAGTGGCATTTTTTGGAAAAATGAAAGGAAGGCGAAGATTGCAAACTGATTCTTATAACCGGTGGATTGATTCTTTAAAGCGGAAATTTTAACATGGAAATAATACATTTGTTTTTGTATTTGCGATATTGATTCTTATAAACGATTGATTCTTATAAACGGTTGATTCTTATAACCACTGATCACTATAAGCGGTGGTTACTGTACTATCAATTGAATTCCATTGAAATTGATAGTATTTTGCAGATATGTCACTCTGTAAATTAAAATACTAAACTACAAAACTACAATGCAGCCGAGTATTTTACTGTACTCAGCTGCATTGTAGCTGTACTTAACAAAGTACTATCAATTGTATTCCATTGTAATTGATAGTACTTTACAGATATGTCACTCTGTAAATTAAAATATTAAACTACAAAACTACAATGCAGCTGAGTATTTTAGTGCCCTATTCCTCATAAAGAAAAAGATTAATACAGAAATTAATTATATTTAATTTTGTTTGACTGTTATATTTGTGAAACTGTGTTTTTTTCTGCATGACTACATTTAAGATAACTTGAAATTCTAAATTTTTATCGCCACAAATTGAAAAAAGATAGTAACTTAAGTATGCAGTACTTCAAATACTTTATCTTTTAAACATTGCTTATTTGCACCTAGTGTAAGGAATGAAATGAATATCTTAAAATTATATATTTGCAATGAACTAAAATCAGTGATAGTCGAAAAAAAAACAAAGTACTATCAATTGTATTCCCCTTGTACTTCAATTAAACTAGATTTAGCATTTTCTTCATTTATACATGGATATGTTTAAAAGAGTGTAAATCTATCGATTTTCTTAAAAGGATATTGTATCAACATTTAAAAGATTGAGCTAAATGAATTCTTGTGCAGTGCTGGATTTATACTGAAGCAGTGTCTGTACTTGTAATTTTTTTGGCTACTATTAATTGTGATGCATAATTTGAATGTTATGAGTTCTAAATCTTAACTGAGAATAATCAGGTGAGTACATTTTAAATAATACTATTTAATTTAAAGTTTGTCTGTATAATATAATGTGTATATTTGAAAATTTTAAATACAATACTGTTAGTTTTAAATACCATGCTGTTAGTATAAACTTCAGAGATTTGAATGTGTTTTATTTCAGATGGGAAACACATCAATGTGATAACTATTTTAAAAGCTTTTATTAAATGTATTTAATTGAAACAAGGACATCACATAAAGTTCAGTGTATCATTTTATCAGAAACTTTTTTATGTCAAAATGAATAGCTTTTGGAAGGTTAGATTACTGAATACAACGATATTTTAACATTTAGCTAAACTTTGTTTTAAATATATTTTACTTCATATCCTCCATATTAGTAATATTTTTCATCTGTATTCTCTACTAATTAATTTTAAAAAATGTGGCATTTTGCTAAAAGAAAAGAAAAATAAAGCTTCCGGTAATTTAACATAGTGAATTATAAATATTTCAAATAAAGTTGAACATAGAATTATGAAAATATTCGTAAGTATTCTATCCACAAATTTAAAATCATTTGATTCATTTTTCTTTTGTTGCGTATCCAGGCATTACTCGTTTTTATTATATTTATTTTATCAGTTCCGAAGTTTCCATGTTTGTTTACATTTGATATCCCGCTGGCGATGAATTTGGGCTGTCTGATTGGCTTACTGAGAGCATTCGTTTAAAAGCTTCCGAGGTTTGCCGAACATTCCCTCGTCGGAGAGTGGTGCTCGGATCGGAGAGCTAACGGGCCATTTGAATGCCGATGTGCTAACAGTTGGCAAAATTGAGGTTTGCTAAAGAGCTAACTAGCCAACTAGCTAAAGAGCTAAAACGTTACATTGGATTCGGCCCTAAATATGAGTGTTATTTTTCAAATGACGTATATGTGGTTTTATAAATATAAGAATTGGCAGATTGTTGAAAGCGTTTATCAGTTAACCCTCAATTGTACGCTCCCACGTGGTTTATAGGCAAATGTGACAATATTTATACAACCAAAACCAATGTTTTCTGTGTTTTGCTTTACTGATGGCTATCGCCAGATTCATGGCGTACCCGACGGTAGACTGATCCACATGATGTAACAGTATTGCCGTAGCGTACCGGAGGCGGCCAAGTGAGCATAGCAAACATGCCAGCTCAGGCTTCGAGGTTTATACAGCCAGCGATAAGTCTGTTTTACTACTGCGCAGTATCGCATTTGCATTTGAACTTGCGATAGTTAGCTTTTCCGCAACACGAAACGAAGAACCATGAATTAGTACTTAAAATTCCCATTCTAGCAAACCCAGAAACGCGTCAAGCCTCTGGCGGAAAAATGGCTTGGCGAGAATGTGGGACCGTACGATTCAGTTTGACCAAATTTTGAAAAACACGCCCACTGAATGTAAAACCCGTTTACGAATGCCGAAAACAGTTTTGAAAAATATGGATTTCCTAACCTAAGGTTAGAAAAATGCTGAGAAATTTCTCAACCTTTTAAATGCGGGGATTAAACATCTGCGTAGTCAACTGATGCGTTGGCTGCTTTCAAAAGTTTTGAATTTCATATCTTTTCTTACCTCCTGTAATCTTTGACAAACAGAAGAACAATCCCGTGACGAACGTGTGTTGGGTCGTATTACCACAGGAATCTTGTTTCGAGATAGCAGCGTGACACAACTGTCAGAACTTCGGCCCTGCAGACAAGCAGGAAGTCAGAAAGACACAATGCAGTTTTAATTCAGACAGATTAGGTGATGTTGCCAAAAAACAGAAACACCTTGTAAACTTCGCGGTATATCACACATTACACAGTAAAAGATCCTTATCGAACAAATCAGAGAAGCTCATCGTGTAACATCTTAATATATTTATCAATTTTAAAAGCAAAGGCTGTAGGAATTACGCATCATAGGTTCACCATGTGTGATAAAAAAGAGATTTTAGAAAATTGAGTCCCCATTTTTTTCTTTTTTTTCCCCTTGGGGGGTGAAAAGTTACAGAATTACAAGTAAGCATGATTCTTACCATCCCTTGGACACAATTCGAAATGTAATAGGAAGAGGGGTTTTCGCCAACGTTCCCCGATTTTCAGTGTACCAGTTCAGCTGCTTTTTCGTTTTCTTCGATTTTAAATGCTTATTTTATCCACCAGCGCAGTTGCTGCAAGATTAATAATATTCCCGTATAGAACTTAACACTTTCCTGTGCTATACACAATTATTTATTTCATAGAGATGAGTAAACTGTATTTTCCCACCCCCACACTTGTCCCTTTTTCAATAATTTTTCACTGTCTATATATGAGGCGGTGAAAGTCAAAGTGGTGTAAGTCAGTAAGTCAAGTGGTGTAAGTCAAGAGAGTTTAGCTGCAAAAACTACAAAAAAAATTCCACCATAAATTGAACAAATTATAATTCATAATAATTATTACAATATTGCAAATAATAACTATTTACAATTCCACTATAAATTGAACATAGAGATTACATATATGCCCCCAAATGAAAAAAGTTGAAAATGTGACTTACACCACTTTGCCTTTCAACGCCTCATATTATCTCGCCAGCTTGTAATCTCTTACTTACATAACTGATCTCTCATTATTTCAAAATAAAATAAAGTTCTTAAAAAAAAAACGTGTAAATACCCTTTATATCAGTACTCCGCAACCGCCGTGCCGCGAGGTGTATCTTGACTGTGCCGCAGTGATTTTTATCAATAAAAATTTTAAAAAATTAACCACCGTACTAGTTAGAAATTTCTCTAAGTAAAACATTCCTCTAACATTTTGCTAATATGTAATGTCTCTGGGTCAAAATTATGCACAAAAACAAAAACATGTAGTTACCATACATTGTATGTTCGAGCGTCATATTTCTAGATTTCACTTAAGAAAGAATATCCACAAATTTCTGACAAGGCCATTGCAATTTTGCTCCCCTTTTCTACAACATACTTAAGCGAACAAAGTTTTTCGACACTGGTTCTAATTAAAAATGACAAACGATCGTGTTTTGACCATGAACTTCAGGTAGCTCTTTCTAATATAGAGCCAAATATAAAACGTACATATGTTCATCAAAACAAGTTCAAATATCTCATTAATAAATTAGTCATGTTTAAATTAACTTTGATTTATTAGGCTTAATTAGTTAATACCAAAAAAACAAATTTTAATATAAAAATTAATATTAGTTAAGACCAAAACACAAATTTTAATATAAAAATTTAAAGAGAATTTTTTTTTTACTTGTAAACTATAACTTTGTATTTTTGTTCTTGTGTTGGTGTACAGTTCAAAATGATTTATAAAAAATTTAAATGATTATAATTATCTTGATACATAGAGCTATTTTTTTATCTAATAAAAACATATACGTATTATTGTAATTTGTGTATTTGCAAGCTTTTACTTGAGGTGTGCCGTGGAATTATCGAAAAAGCGTTGTTGTGCCGTGGAAGATAAAAGGTTGCGGAGCTCTGCTTTATACCATAAAGCTGAAACTCTGACAGACCGTAACTCGGATAATAATACGCACTCTACTATAAATGTAATATGAGTGTAAAAATTACCACACATTATCGGCCAATATCTGAAAATTCTTATGTTAACATCATTTTATTAACGTAAATTATAACATCCATTATTTTAAATAAAATAGCTTTTTTTAACCGCAATTACTTTGTTAAAAGCTGAGTCTAACACCAACTTAACTCAAATACCCGAGACTACAACAAAAACTACAATAAAGTGCAAAACTCACTAATTTTATTGGAGACTAGCTGAAAACCCGCGCTTCGCTACGGAGTACATTCAAATTAAATACAACGGTCAACGTATGCAATTTATGCCAAAAAATAAATATATATATTTATAATAAATGCGAAGATCAATGTATACAATTGATGTAAAATATATATCTATCTATGTATATATATTTATAAAAAATCGTAAGGGATATGAATTTTTTTTGGATAATATCCAATCGTCTGCTGCATTAGAAAGAGAAAAAAATATTTTTTGTCTATTTAGTTGTTACGCACGTGACGATAAATTTATTGAAAGTACCAGAAAAAGAAATCAAGTGATCAGCATTTAATAAATTAAATTCTAAAAATGAATCTTTAAAAATTCACGAAAAATCAGGAAATGGAGGTAAAAATTCGGAAAAAATTTCATTTTGAAGGATTTTTTATGATCTTTCTCGTGATATAAATTTTATAACCCTCAATGTATTATTTTAAATGCAAACGTAAAAAAAAGTTTAAAAAACAGCTTAAAAATTTAATTTAAAAAAATCTAAGAAGAATTTTTGAAAAATCTTTCTCAATGCACACCTACACTATTAGAAGAATCGCCATGCAAAATGTCAGCCCTTTAGGTCCAGCGGTTGTATGTCAGTCAGTCAGTCAGTCAGTGAATGAATGAATGAGTTACGGAACTGTTTTATATATATAGATAGATATAGATTAAACGTTTGTCATTTGGAGAACACGTTTACATTTGGACAAAACGTTTACAATATAGACGTTTACAATATAAACGTTTACAATTGACAAACGTTTATAGATACACATTGGTATCTCAAAATTAGAGTAAGAGATGAAATAAAAATACAAAAATAAAAAAAGGATTTTAAGTAAAGAATGTTTTTTAATTACTTTAAGCACCTAAAATAATATTCAAATTAATATTACGTTACTTAATAATTGTGTGCACGTCCGCCATCTTGGATTTTTTTGCGCCAACTTGGCGATTTCACCGTGTTTTGAGGAGTGGAAAAATTCTCGCCAATGTGTTTTAAGCGGTGTTTTCAAAACGCTGGACTTTGAATTTTTTTAGCTTTTTTAATAAAAACCACCTGTTTAAATTATGAAACTTAGAAAAAATTTTGAAAAATCATTTAAACGTTGGACTTAGATTTATTGTTGGGTTTTTGATAAAAACCACTTTTTTCTGAAAAAATCATTCTCAAATATTGGAAATTTTGGGTTTTTCTTTTAGCTTTTTTAATAAAAACGACCTTTTTAAATTGTGAAACTTAGAAATATTTTTGAAAAATCATTTAATCGTTGGACTAAGATTTTCTTTTTGTCATTTTTAATTAAAAACTACCTTTTCAAATTATGATCCATATGAAAAATTTGGTCAAATGAATTTTACTTACAGATAAAATTTCAATGCCATCTATTCAGTTTGCCCTAACTCTTTGACTAATAGCAATGAATCACCAAAATATTATGCCAATATATTGTTAATTAGAAAAAAAAATACAGCATTTTCGTACCACCTAAATAACTTGCAATAACTTAACCTTAACTAACTTTTTAACTTAGGTTCCTGGGGAGAGAGAAGTTGAACTTCAGTTATTTAAATTTATTTGTAATCCACTACAACTTGGAATTATAAAATATTTTAAAATATATTGTATTTAAAATGTATACTGTATTTTACATTTTATGAAAAAATGATGGCAGATAATTTTTACTTCAAATAAATGAAATGGTGTAACATTATAGTATACTAATTGACAATCGATAAACAAAATTAAAAGCAACTTAAATTTAATAAGTTAACGAAAAACTGATAATGGATTCAAAAAGTTTCAACAAAAAGACTCTTAGTTTTAAAAATAATTTACTCTTTTGAGTCTAGTCAATTTGACTCAGATTTCCAGGTCAAGGCCAAGATCTGACCTAAAATTATTATACTGTAATTAAAAGATCACATCAGAAATAACTGTTTGATCTTAAAATTAGAGAATTTGACATTGGGTTATTTTTACCAGAACGCAATAATTATCGCCATGCGAAATGCGCCAAACCCTGGCGGAAAAATCCAACATGGCGGCCGTGCACACAAATCTAGAGTATCCCCCCTAACTTTATTTCTACTGATCAGATATACATAATATATAGCCTATGTCCATCTGGAATAATGTACCTTTCAAACAGTGAAAGAATTTTTCAAATAGGTGCAGTGGTTCCGGAGATTACCCTCCACGTACAAAATCTGCTCTCTCTTTATATATTAGTATAGATTTAAGAAACCCCATAATGTTATCGGGAAGAGGGGGGGGGGGGGAATGTATTATGGTGCAGAATGATAAAAGTCGAAAAACACATAGATTTCTTGGAAATGGAAGGGGCACGAATAATTTCATGTTTTTTTTTCTTAATACCCTAAAGAGTTAGTTATAACTACTCCAGTTTGAGGTGTTTACTGACCTGGACCCCTAACTTTAATATTAAACTACCTCCCCCCCCCCCAGAAAATAATGATATAAAAAACCTCCGAGGTCTACTCTCTAGTAGTACCCTATACATTAGCGCACCCAGGAAAGAAATAGAAATTGCATTATAAATATTTTTTACCCGTTTAAGCCGCCCCCCCCCCCCCCGAAGATTAAATCCTGGGTGCGCCACTGGCCCTATACAACCAACAGGAAAAAATAAAAATATGTAACTGCATTGAAGATTAATTTTTTATTTATACTGTGTGCTTACTATGTTATTGAGTCACCATTTTTTCTATAAAATGTTTAAATTGATCTAAGCGTGGATTTTCCTGAATGAAAATAAATTCAGGAATATCCACCCACAGGCAATATGCCTTTACCAATTAATGTGTGCAAATTCATCAGTCTTTAGGTCCCTTTCCAAATCATGCCATAAATACTCATTTGGATTGATATAGTACTACTTTGGATTGATATAGTAGTGTGAACGTCCTGTAGCGTAGCGAGAGGGGGGCAAGGGGGTCTATCATGCCCCGGGCGCCACTCGCAGAGGGGCGCCAAATGGTCCCTAAGATCATTAGGCCATTTGGTCCCCAAGACCATGGGGGGGGCGCCAAAAAGGTACCGTGCCCCAGGCGCCAGTTATGCTCGCTACTTCACTGTGAACGTCTATGCAATAACCAAAATATTAGGAAAGGAGAGATATTTTCGAGCCACAACGTGGTCAAAAGTTCAACAACAAGCTCCCAATCCGCGGCTAGTAACCCTCTTAACGCCGTACAGCAGTGATCGCCTAATTTAGATGGATATAGAATCGCTATATAAAATAAAACTTTAAAGCATCGAAGAGCCACAGTTATACATTTTTCCAATATTACTGATCTCTGGCATTCTGTACGGATGTCAACTGACAACAAACTTCAGATGTTATTCACTGCATCGTTATCTATATATTTAAGTTTTTAAGACGATTTTTTGGACAGTCCATGAGAGAAACCTACTGCATCAACTTCGTTTTTGTCTTAAACGAAAGATTGTAATCTGCAGATGTGTCAAATTTGCTTTTTGTAACAGCAAATTCTATAAATTAGCGATAATTTTAAATTAAAATTTGCTTTCTACGCATGCTCAGTGACAATACTCACTAAGCACGAGGCCGCACAAACACATTAATTTGTTCCTGCGCGTGCTCAGTGACATGTTTTAATCTGGCTTTAGATACTTTTACTAAGCCCGAGGCCGCTTAAATGCGTTAATTTGTTTAATTCGAAGAGTCTCTCTAACTATCTGTCGTTAATTTTTACTTTTATGGATGTCCATTTTTACTTTTATGTTTGTGAGATATAAAATTAAACCTGACAAAAATTGTTTGTTTCGCACTGTTGAGCAACCATATTTCTTTTGCTGGGTTCAAAAGTAATTTTTTTAAAGTGTATTTCTCTATTCTTAATATTATGATTTTCAACGTTTGGAAATGACGTGTTGAGTATAATTTGTGTATTAATACAGTTACGAGTTGATACACGTCTAAACATGATGGCTAGATAGTAAATAAATGTACTAATACACAAATTATACTCAACACATCATTGCCAAATGCTGAAAATCATAATAATGCGCAGAAACAAATTAATGTGTTTAAGCTGTCTCGTGCTTAGTGAGTATCTAAAGTCAGATTTAAAAATCTCACTGAGCATGCGCAGAATGAAATTTTTTTTAATTGTTAAATTATCACTAATTAAACAGCGCGAAATAAACAATTTCCATGAGGTTTAATCTTATATTTCCCAAACATAATTATCATAAAATAAAAATGGCCGAGAGAGATCTAGAGAGACTCCTCGGAATAAACGTGTTTAATCATTAAAACATGTCACTGAGAATGCGCAGAAACAGTGAGTTTCTAAAGACATATTTAAACATGCCACTGAGCATGCGCAGAAATCAATTTTTAATTGTAAATTATCGCTCATTAATAGAAATTGCGGTTACAAAAACCAAATTTGACAAATCTACAGATTACAATCTTTCGTTTAAGACCGAAATGAAGTAAATTGATGCAGTAGTTTTCTCTCACGGTCTGCCCAAATAGTCGGCTTAGCAACTTAAATATATAGATTTACTATCCAGCCGTTATGTTTTGACGGGTACCAACTAGTTCATAATTAAGATACTCCTTTTTAAAATGATTTGGCGTCATTTCAACACGAACAGTGAACTCTGTAAACCTTAGACCAGGCTAGCACACATACGGCTCCGCCAGCACTCACTCTGTGGCCCGAGAAGCCGTTTATGAAGACGCATACTAGAATAAATCTAAAAAATACGGATTACTATTTTAAGATTTACAATATTAGGGATGTTGTTGTGGCTTATTCCTCAAGGTCTGGCCGAAGGCTAGACCAAGTCCAAGAGGTCGTGGACTCTCAAAAGGTCATACGAGGGTTGTAAATAAAGTAATGGCAACACACCCAGAAAACTTTTTTTATCGTACGTACAAACAAAATTACATTACATTCCTTCAGTATAATCACCAGCAACGTCATGTACCTTTTGCCAGATGTCAGGAAGCCGTAGGATACCGTTGGCAAGGTGTGTTTTGATGTCAGCGACGGAGCGCCCTAAGGGCCTGTTCACATAGGAGTCCGTGGCGTTGCGTTAAGGAAAAGATGACGTTCAGGCGAAAATAAACCAATCATATGCCTCCAAACAATTAGCAATGAAATTTTTAACGCCTATGATTGGTTTATTTTCGTCTCAACGTCATCTTTTCCTTAACGCAACGCAACGGACTCCTATGTGAACAGGCCCTAATGCTCGGATCACAGACGGCACGTCAGGAAAATCTGATGCCTCGACGAGGTTCTTTCAAATTAGGGAAGAGGTCGTGTCAGCGGAGTACGGAGGATGTTCCAAAACTCCTGGGTGCAGATGGTGCTGTAGCCACGGGCAACCTTGATTTTAATCACCGACCACTGATCACTTTTTGTAAACATGATTTAGAGCGGTAGAGACGACACTATCCACTTCAACGTCACGCAGCAACTACCCCTTCTACTGGATCTACAGTTTTATGTGCTCTACTTATCGACTACAGCTCCACCTCACGCCTCCGATATCCTGTTTGAGCATGCCCGATGTTCTACGACTTTCTGGGCGACGTTGCCACTACTTTATTTACGACCCTCGTACACGAGAAGAGGCGCAGTAAATAGGTCCTCATGCAGCAGCCCTACACAGTTCAATAGTTGGGCAGGTGATGCGCCGGTGCTGAAGCACATTAAGTGCAACTTCGAAAAGTTTTCTGCCCATTGATAAAAGTAAGGCTCCCGATTTGTCCACTCATGAGTCTACCGATGGTGACCTGGACAGCCCTGACCCTTTTAATTGTGAAGGCGCCACCGGGAGATTTCCCAGAATACCAGGAGTGGGACGGCGGGGTCAACCATAATTACGGATGGAATATATAAATAACTAGCTGAAACCCGTACTTCGCTACGAAGTTCATTCAAATTAAATACAACGGTCAATGTATGCAATTAATGTCAAAAATATGTTTAAATATATTTATAACTAGCTGAAAACCCGCGCTTCGCTACGGAGTACATTTAAATTAAATACAACGGTCAATGTATGCAATTAATGTCAAAAATATGTTTAAATATATTTATAATAAATACAATGATCAATGTATACAATTGATGTAAAAAAAAACGAAAAAATATATTTATAAAAAAATCGTAAGGGATATTTTTATAGATAAAATAATGTAGAAGAAAATATTCAAATTAAATCTAATAGAACATACTAAAGAATATAGTACAGTTTGAGGAACATATCTTTTACTGTATTTTAATATTTTTTTTGGATAATTTCCAATCGTCTGCCGCATTAGCAAGGAAAAAAAATATTTTTTCGTCTATTTCGTTGATATGAGAGTGACGATAAATTAATTTAAAGTACCAGAAAAAGAAATCACGTGATCAGCATTTAATAAATTAAATTCTAAAAATTAATCTTTAAAAACTCAACAAAAATCAGAAAAGGGAGGTAAATATTCGAAAAAGACTTCACTTTAAAGGAATTTTTATGATCTTTCTCGTGATATAAATTTTATAACCCTCCCATTATTATTTTAAATGCAAACTGAAAAAAATTTACAAAAACAGCTTAAAAATTTAATTTTAAAAAATCTGAGAATTTTTCAAAAATCTTTCTTAGTGCACCCCTACACTATATGAAGAATCGCCATGCAAAATTTCAGCCCTTTAGGTCCAGCGGTTTGGTCTGTGCGTTGTCAGTCAGTCAGTTACGGAACTGTTTTATATATATAGATTATAAGATAAAAAGAACTTTTTATATACCACGTTTTTAAATTTTCTGTTGAATCATATAAACTTGACAATTGTATGTATTAATAAATACTTTTTTAAAATTTTTTTGATGAATTACCTCATCAACTTGAAAGAAAATGATCAAATGCGCAATAAAGAGAGCAATTATAAGAAATTTTCAAGCAACAAAATTAACTGAAAATGAATTCAATTCAGCTTAAAGATGGCTAAAAGTACTGACAGAATGCATTGTCATCGTGTTCTGAGTTATTCTAAAAGTTTCAAATGTCTAGCCAGTCGGGAAGTTAGTTAAAAATCGATTGCAAGATTTGTACGGGACAAACACACACACAAACAAGAAAGCGAGTTAATAAAAACATGGTAATAATGAATGGCAATGCGTATTTAACTTTTTAAATAACCAATAACTTATTTTTTTCTTAGATAAAACATTTTTCATTTTCCCGTCTATCCTATTTTCTTGCGGCCCGCAACAGCTGACCACAAGTTTTTTTTGTTTTTTTTCCCAATGCGGCACTTGTCGTCAAACATTCGCCTATATTACGCCTTAATTTTACTGCCCATTTTATTGTGGGGGCACCATATAGGTGGACAGCATTACCCCCTATGAAGGGACGACACGAACGTAGGCATTTTTCGTCGCGCGACGCCAGGATTCGATCGGAGCACCCTTAGCACCGAAAACCAACGCGCTGTACCACTGGGCCGCCACAAACCCGCTTACCATAAGTAATATGGCCCTCATTGCATTTTCAGTTATGCAGGCCTGCCTTAGACATAAAAAGTTGCCTCATTAATGCTCGTAATGACAAAAATAGAGGTCAAGTACGCGACCGATGAGAGCTACTCTGAAAAGGAAAAAGTTTAACTAAAAAATAAGAGACGCACGCTGTGCCTAATAGAACAACAAAGCGAATCTGGTCATCATTGCTGCAGAGTATAACTCTTTTTCAACGCGATTTAGGCGTGCTTTGATCACAGCCCATAATAATAAAAGTTTAATCTTGTAGCTTTATAACGACAGGCTAATGAGGAAAGTGCAGCAAATTTTTTTTTCCATTATATTGTTTAACAAAAATATGCAAAGTTATTTTAAGATCGGTTTACATCCTGTTGACATACATTAAATTCAAAAAATAAAAACAAAAAGCATCATCATTTGAGGACATTTCAAGGTAATTTTAACTAGAATTACAATCCAAGAACTTTTTTTTGTACGGAGCTTGTAAAACATTTAGAGAAAGGATCAATACAATTCAACGTAAAATTGCCATAATATTAAAAGACAACCTTTCACTACAAGATAGCATTAAACCTCAATAAGTTGGACTCCAATTTTAAACATTTTACGGTTAATATTTCATGTACATGTAGCTCTGCCGAGACTATTTCATATTACATTGCAACCTTCTAATTCAGTTGCATTCAAGATATTCAACTTTTCCATTCGGGGCTCTTTATATACTAAGGAAGAAATAATTATTCATTTATTTACACACTCTGTTTTGAAAGCATAGTTACCATTACGTAGGGTTAAGAATATGGGCAGTTTGAAAATTAAAGATTAAATAACATATTAATTATTCAAACAAATACTGAGAATCAATCGTAATTAATTTACAACTTTGCTGCGACTAAAATCTCACTTACAATTCTGACTCTGTTCATGTACCTATATGATTTAGAAATTTTAACATAACCAATTGAAAAAATTATATATTTCATTCTGATACATACTGAAGAGTTGTTTTGTTTCAAAAGGACTTTAATTTTGAGTTTTAAAACTTAATTTTTCTTTTGTTAAGCCTGACAGAAAAACACAGACAGAAGATAAAAATGTAAACAAAATATTGTTCAAAAACTGCACCTCCAAGATACAAAAATAGAGGTCAAGTACGCGACCGACAGCTACTCAAAAATAAAATTTAATCTTGTAGCTTTATAACGTCAAACTAATGAGGAAAGTGCAGCAATTTTTTTTCAGTAAAATTGTTTAAAAACAACAAGCAAAGTTATTTTAAGATCGGTTTATATGTTGTTGACATACATTAAATTAAAAATATAAAAACAAAAAAGATTATCATTTGAGGACACTTCAAAGTAATTTTAACCAGCATTACAATCCAAGGACTTTATGTAGGGATGCTTGTAAAGCCTTTTGAGAAAGGATCAATACAACTCAATGCAAAATTGCCATAATATTAAAAGACAAGGACACCTTTCACTAGAAGATAGCATTAAACCTCAATAAGTTGGACTCCAATTTTAAACATTTTACGGCTAATATTTCAAGTACTATTACATGTAGTTCTGTCGAGACTATTTCATATTACATTGCAACATTCTAATTCTGTTGTATTCAAGATATTAAACTTTTCCATTGAGGGCTCTCGAAATTCTTTATGCACTAAATCAATGATAAGAAATCAATCAATGATTTCTTTAAATCAATAAGAAATTTTTGTCAAAATTGCCGGAATTTATTTTTAAGTACTGGTAAATTTAATTTACTTTGGAATAAATACAGATATTTATGATTTTTGTAAATCTGTATTCCTGAAATAAATACCTAATTAAGGTACATAAACTTTTAAGGTAGATAAACTTTTATCCAGAACTTTGAAATATGCATTAATTTATGATTATTACAAATGAAATATATAAGCAAGCTCAGCATAAGGATGCCTTCAATTTTGTGTTAGTTTACCTTATGAGAAAATATTCTCTCTCTAAGATATTTTGACTGCATTTAAATGATTATTTACTGAAAGAATAAGTTAAACCTTTACTACACTAAAATATATTCCATTGTTTTAAATTTATCCACACATTTCATATATTTAATTGAATTATTTATGCACTTCAACTAAGCCGTAATAATACATTCACATATACTACTTGAATCATATATACAGGGTCCATAATTAAGCTTTCCTACTTTAAAGTTGTCTACAGTCGAAACTATTGTTCAGAAAGTTAAGAAATTTTGAGTAGGACATATTGAAAGGATGGGAATTTGTTTGAGCGAATAAAAAAATTAGTTCAAAATTTCACCACCAGATGGCGTTTTTTTATGAATTACACATTTAGCCAACATTTACTATAGTTAAAAAAATGTATTACAACAAGACCTGTTCAACACGACGTTCATCATTTTCAGCTATTTGAAATCGTAAGATAGCATGTTCTACAGTTGACCGCAGTGTGTCCGGGGAAATGCTGGGAACATGTCGTGAAATGCTGTCTTTCAGATCAGGTATAGTTTTTGGTTTATCAAGACTGACTAGATGTTTCATATGCCCCCAAAGAAAAAAGTCGCATGGGTTGAGGTCTGGGGATCGGGGAGGCCACACATTAGGAAAGTGGCGGCTGATGACACATTCTTCTGTAAAGTGATTTTTGAGAACGTTCTAATCTGGAGCACGAAGGCTAATGTGTGGAGGAGCTCCATCTTGCATAAAAATTTTGCGTGAAAGGCACTGACGTGATTGCAGATCCGGAACAATTTTATTCAGTAACAAGGATGCATATCACTCCCCGGTGACCGAGCATGTTAAAAATGCAGAAAATCCACACCACACGGTTACTTTCGGTGAATGCATCAGAACATCTAAGATTAAACGCTGATTTTCTGGTTCAGTAACGAAAAAGGCAATTAACGAAAAAACGCGTCCTCCTATTAAATTATATTTAATGCGCACTCTAAATTATCCTTTTAATAAAGCACGACCCCTTTTCCAAATTGCAACCTAAAAATAATGCAAGTTATAATTTATATTGACCCTTCGCATCATTAAGCAGGCATTTGAAATATCTGAATTCAATAATATCCCCATATCTGGCCCGAACCCGAAGGCCTCATTAAATTTGTATACAATAAATAACGCCTGTTCTCAAATTCTTCCTTTTTGGTAAAACGCAGAGCAGCGCGTGATCTAGCAATTAATTAATCACTGAGAACCACGAAACTAAATTCGTCCAATCAAATAATAAGTAATTTTGGCCCCGTGGTAGCAAGATCAGCAAACAGTCATTTGATAATTGCTTGAACGGAAGACTTCGCGCTCTTCTCTCCTAAATTTCCTTGTATGTAGACCTTCGCCTTTTTCGCGCCCCGTCCTGTTGCATGGACGCCGCAATTCCAGTGGCCACTGCAGCTAATGCCCTGATAAGTAAAATACGTCTGTGGAACTTGTGTTTATCTCCGAAATTTCCAGAGTGCTTTTCTGGATCAATGACTGCCATCATCATAAGTTGTACGTAGCTACTCACCCATTGTGATTATTATCACACACACACACACACACACATATATATATATACGTCTGCATGTCGGATCATTAAATCCGACTGTCGGAGCATAAAATCCGACTGCATGTCGAAGTTTATGCAAATTCAGGGGGTATGCAAATCAGGGGGTATGCAGGTTTATGCAAATTTGGGGGTTTTTCGTGGTATGACCTGGACCTTTGCATGTTGTTCCTGGTAAATTGAACGCCGACGCCTACATGAACATTTTGGACAATCAGGCTCTTCCTACGCTCTGGCAATTTTAACCCTTAGACCGTTGAGTTTTCGCCTTCTGGTTCTTCCCCCAGGGTTGGGTTATTTTTTTGGTAGCGCGTTTCGGAGGATCTGCGTTTTGAAGGGACGTTAAAAAACGCGAGTTCTATACAGTTAAGTTATATAAATTAAAATAAATAGTACAAAATAAGAGAAACATAACATTTTTAAGAATGCATATATATATAATTATATAATGTACAGATTTTTTGGGTTATAAATTTTTTATAGTGTGGTATATTTTAAAGCAAGGTGATATGCATAAACCCACTTCACTGTGTTTATACCATATAGTCTATTCCTCACTTAGTTCACTGTTGTCTTTTCATCAATTTTGTCATGGAATAAATCTGAATATCACTCTCGGAATCACTTGAAATGTCAGTTCCTTTCGAAAACCCAAAATTCCCGCCATTTTATACTGCATGTATTCTAAAAATAATCCCCTAAAAATCTAGTTATGAGGAGAAATGGTATTCAAATGTCTTTAAAGTGCTGTCACCTATTGATGAATGAAAAAATCAATTTAGAATGCGTTAAACGCGTTTGTAATGCGCAAAACATTGGAATATCCAGATGGACGCGTCCAGCCAACACCCCCTCAAGAGAGAGCCAACGCCCCCTTTCTTGGAGGAGGCGTTGGCTGAGTGCGTTCGTAACGGTCTAAGGCTACGGACACACGAACGATTTTTCCCGCTACGGCTTTTCCCTCAGCTTGAAAATCTACACAAACCGCTATAAAAATAGGTCTCGTTCTATCCTCCAGCGGGCGACCTTGAGACCGCGACAGATAACTCCCTCGCTAGCGAGAAAAACAGCTGCGTTTGGCCACCCCTATGTTACAGAAGCTTATCTATATTTTGGTGCTTGCTTTCCCGTTGCGGTTGTGAGGGAAAAATCGCTCGTGTGGCCGTAGCCTAAGGGTTAAGGAATGGACGAATGTTATTTCCAGGACGACAACGCTCCATGTAATGTTGCAGCCTCTGTCAAGCAGTGGTATCAAGATATGGATGTAAAACGTCTTCTATGGCCTGCTCAGAGTCCCGACCTAAACCCCCCCATAGGACATTTATGGGACGAGTTAGAGCGACGCTTCCGGACCAGAGAACCACGTCCGAAATCTACAGCTAAGCTGGCGACATTCTTGCAGCAGGAATGGACACAAATACCCATGGCTGTGTATCAAAACCTTGTTGAAAGTATGCCCAGAAGGGTTACTAGTGTAACTGCAGCACGTGGGGAACCATACCCCTATTAAAGCATGTATTCTATAACAGAGGTGGTTTATTTCTGGTGTTTCCCCTATACCAGAGGTGGAGAACCTTTTTATCATTAGAGGCCACGTGTAAATTAGGTAGTAATAAAGGAGGCCACATAAGTTGATGAACCTATAAATGCGACTTTTATGAAATTATTATAGTTAGATATAGTTTTAACAATTTGGTGCATTATATAGAAAAATAACAAAAAAATAAGTCCTTATTTATTTATTATTTGACATAAAAAGTTACAATATAAAATATTTTTGTATTCACATAAGGATAAAAACTTGTTATAACATTAATCATTAACTTTTTTTTTTTTTTGTGCAGAAAAAATAATACATTTTAACGTACATGGAGTCAGTCACAACAATAATAGTAAGAAAATAGTTTTTGTGTAGAGATCATATAACATGTCTGGTAGTATTGCTAAGAAACTCTGAGCATTAAATTACATATAAAGTGTAGTTAAAGTATCATACAATCAAGGTAAACGAAGCTCATTTGGATAAATATACAATTGTAGCAACTTTAGACAACAATTTCAAAATGTCAACTTTATTTTGGCCGACACTGTACATACATTCATGCCGTTCTTTATTTAATTCTATTGATTTGGAAATTGTTGTAATCTATATAATTAAATATTAATTAATACAAGTGCTAGCTTTTATGAAGGCCGCAAGAGAAGATCACAGAGGCTGCACATTCCCCACCACTGCCCTATACCATCACATCTTTCTGTCCGGTCCATTATTGTCGGGAAGTATGTGTGTATGTATGTATGTGTATATATATATATATATATATATATATATATATATATATATATATATATATATATATATATATATACATATAATTATTTATTAATAAATACTGTTTGCTCATACATGAAAATGTAAATATCTAAACTGTGAAACAATGAAATATGTATTATTACCAATTTTAACAATACTACACACATTTAAGATTCCTACATTGACAAGACAAGCCTAAGCCCAAATTAGGCTTATAGAAATCAGCATTTTACAATAATTATGTTCTGATATTCCTAAATAAAACCCATTTGATCTCAATTGATTACTTTGAAATAGTGCACTGAAATTCTCATAGACAATTATCACAATAGTAAAGGAAAAAATAGAAAATTGTGTACATCATGATTTTGTGTATGTATAAACATTATCACATAATAGACTTTATTAGTTGATACCACGGCATTTCTTAAAATGACTTCAATAAGTACCTTAAAATAGTGAAAGATTATATTAAAGAAGTAACATTTAAAAAAATCATGAATTAGTACTCTGAAATTATGAAATATCCCATTAAAATAAAGCAGTCAAAATATAAGTATTTCTCACCAATTAAACTCAAATATATGATAATGATGAGAAATCACTGATAATTTGGGGCATTCTCTAGCTTCAAGTATCCACTGGGATGATCTATTAAAATAACTAGTTGAATTTAAACCAAATGATGAATGTAGAAGAGCATTTTGTTTTGTTTGTTAAAATAGGGACCATTAAAAAGGTGTCTATATAAAAAAAAAAATGAAAAACTGATTTGTTTAAAGCAATTTTGATAATTCAAATATGTGAAATTACATGAAAGTTAATAATATTCAAGTTCACATGAAAAAAAATATTTATTGAAACACAGCAACATGGTATACAATTTTTAAGGCAAAAGGAAAATTTGCAAAAGGGCAATTAAATTAAAATGTTAATAACATTTATAAAATTACATTATTAACACCTATTGTAGAACAAAATTCATATCACAGTCAAGTACTATATTGCAGTTACATTTAAATAAATAATATTTTAAACCCAATCCACAAAAATGATGTGTACATAGAAAATTATCTTTAAAGGGAGGACAATGAATTTATCACAGGATGAATGTACATTTTTCTATAAAATAAATAAATAATTTTTTCCCTTTAAGCAGTCACTAGAAAATTTTCTAATTTCTTTCAAAATATAAAATTTACAATCCACTGCAGAATTGGCAGTTTTTGTTCATAGACTATCAATACTGAGGGAAACAATTTTTTAATTCTCACTTTACAAAAATTTTACATTATTATAAAAATTATTAGCTAATAAAAAAAAAATTTCTCTAATGTTCTTAGATCAATAAAATACAATGAAATTGAAGTATATTTAGTTTCATAAAAGATATTCTCAATTATAGAATATACAGTAATACCCCACAGTTACGCAATAGGTGGGGCCGACGAAAGCATGTGTAAGTCAGGGTATAACTATGTACATAAATACATACATATAAATTTTGTCTGATATCAAGAACTTACAAAAACACCAATTTAAAGGGAAAATATTGTATTAAAATTAACATACTGCATTAGATATTAATATTATACATATGTACAAGATATTAAAAAAAATTATGTTGGTGTTTTTAAAAAATCCAATAAAGTAGTCTGCCGTATTAACATCTTTTATTCCATGAAGAATTTCTTTGTAGCAAACTAACATTTATTTGTTCCTTGCCCTGTCATGATCACATGATCTTTATTAGAGTCTATATTCTCTAAAATCTGTTACCCTTTCTCAACTGCACTGACACATTTTGTCAAGTTGATAATTGTCATTAGGTTTTCTTGTGGAATTGGGTCTGAAGTGTCAGATTCTTTAGTGATGCTTCGGTCACATCTCTATGAGATCATCGACTGTCAGCTCCTTAAGACGAGAATCCAACAGCTCGTTGATGTCATCTCCATCGACTTCCATATCTAATTGCCTGGCAAGATCGACAACAACTTCCATCACACGAGCAATATGATCAAATTCAGGCATTGTTTCCATCTCGTTTTTAAAAAATATTGGAAAAAGTTTCTTCCAGACACCGTTTCAAGTTTTTGGAGATATTTCATCCCAAGATTTAAAAAGGGGAAAATCAAAAACCGCATAACTCAAGAGTTCATGCTATACAGAACGTCGGGTATTACAGTACTTCAATAATGAGTAACAATGACACAAGAAGAAATGATTCATACATTCCTTCATTACTGTTATTATGTTTGTATGCTAGTCAAACTTCTCAAACTAAGCATAAATTAAGCATGATTTGTACTGAAAATAACAGAGATACAAATACTGAAAAGTATCACAGATGAACAATTAAGTAACTATTTCAATGCACGTATTCATTTAAATATACTACGTATTTTAACGGTTAAAATGTTAACAGTGACTCTTCCCACTTAAATTTACTATGTATGTAATTGATTTCTTATTTGTATATAACCTCAAAAATACATTCATAAAATTACTTTATATATAGATGAAGTCAGATGGAAAAATATTATTACTATTATTAAAAAAATAAGTAATATAAATTTTACCTCACACTAAATGCTCTTGGTCAGAATTTCTATTCTAAAATCTTGTTTGAATCTATATTACAAAGGTAAACAACAAACAGTTTAATAATACATATTTAAGTATACCTCTAAGTACCAACATAAATATTTACATATTATAAAACTTTACATAAAAATAGATCACATCAGAATGACAACAACAGGTTCATCTTAAACTACATGTATAACTGAAATAATTCCTAAAAGCATCTAAAGTAATTCATACTTTTAAAACTACACTAAAGCAGTCCATAATTTCAAGTTAGAAAAATTTTCAAACTTGAATTCACACTACATTTCTCCATCTGGGGTTCTGAAATACACAGACTTGACAATCAGTTTTGAAATTTCAGATACATGCAGATGAAAACATGTAGCATCATTATCAATCAATGTCACAAACAAAACTTTTTGTGTTTAACACTTATACATTTTAGTTCAACTTTCCTTTTAAACCATACTTAAGCAAAAAAGAGATTATAATGCATGGCCTCATTTTTACCACGGTATTTAAGAATAAAAAATGCATATCAGTATCAAATAAACACAATTAAATTAATGTACATCTTAAGTTGAATTGAGACCACAGTTTCTTACCAAAATTTTTCCTTCATCCTTAAAAGAAGTAAACAATGGACATGAGTAATCTCTTAAAATAAGGATAATACTGTAACTGTAGTTTTAGAGAATGAAAAAAAAAATCTTGTCACATCTCATTTTTCCTACTTTTTTTTTTCAGATTATTACTGTAAAGCTCCACACATAATAAACAGCTTTTGAATACATCCATACAGTATGGTCTTAAGGATATATAGTACCTAACTCAAAACTAATGGCACACCTTCTATTACTGTTTTAACTTCTATGCATAAAATAAATGTCCTTTAGCATTAGATGAAAAAAATAACAACTTTAATGCTAAGCAATTTATAAAGAGAAAAAAATTTAAGTAAAAAAAATCAAAAAAATTCTTATAATAAACCAGCAAAATATAATCACTTTCAAACTGACCCTCAGAGATTATTATAGTTTTAAGTAGAGTGACAGTATGTATACTTCAATAAAAATCACAAAGAGCAGGAAATGTACTGTTTTATAAAATTAAGAATACTAGTAGACATGTTACAACTTAATAATACCACTGCTTTAAACATGAGTTTTTATTTACAAAATTCTGATAGAGTTTAACTGTTATTGATAGGTCTCCTAAAACTACTTTATACATACAATAATCCCTATGGCACATCACCATGACATTTTCTTTGCAAAATACTCATACCTCAATAAAAGAAAAGCAGGGTTTTTCTTTTTTTTAATCAGAAAAACTAGCTTATCTTGATTATGAAGTCAAGTCAAGCAAACCAATTAACTCATTCAATTAATGCCTTTTTTGGACGGTAAGAAGTTCTAAACTGCAGACAGGTGTATTGTTCTAGGCATGAAATAGGCCTTACCCATCAATACAGTATTAAGATGACAGAAAGAAGACAAAAAATTGTTAAAGCCAACATGGCTCCATACAGAAAATTCTTATTCATTGCATAATCTTTCAATCCTTATTTATTTGTTTGATTTCTTTTTTCTTTTAATGAGCATCATCTAGTTGCATCATTCCACTTTCATATGTTCATGCATTGTGTGATCAAAATGAAGTTTTTACATTTTGAGTTTGGGAAAACATATATACTACCCAGTTTTGTCTGGGGTGCATTAACTATTTGTGTGACAATAACTAACAGTAACTGTAGATATCAGCAGAAAAGTGTTCTTTTTTTATTTTATTTTTTCATTTCAGAACACTGTGTTGTAAGAACAGCTTTCTTTCTTGCATGAGATTTCAAACTCACTTTTAAGGTGATTCCCACTATTTTTGTTTGTTTGTTTGTTGTTAAGGTAGTTTTTTGACTTATAAAAAAAAGAAGCTTAAAATTATATAATTCAGAAGTTTGGTAATGGCTGTGATTTGTTTCATTCAAAATTAAATGTTGAACTCACAATATCATAAATTTTCCACTTGATAACTTATGTTTCTATTATAATAACATTTCTCCCACACTCTTAAAAATTAAGCTTATAAAAATGTTCACATCATTTCATCAATGAACTATTAAAATGCTCAAACAAGCAATAACAATATGCTTTTGTTAATAAAGCAAAAATTCAATTACTGGCAAATACTTCTAGCCTCTAGTCATACTTTCCAAGATTAAAGTATTTGCTATGCATTTTCTGATTTATTTTAAAGTCATTCTTATGAATTACAAAGCAATCAAATTCAGTATTGGAAGATATTGAAACATTTTGGCTCAATATTTCAACAATCTTAGTTTTTGGCTTAAAATTTGAAAAGAGATTTATTCATTTAAGTTGTACATTATTATTTAACAAAGAATTTCTTTTTCAGAGTTTATTTCCCATTCTGATAATTTCATAGAATTGAATGACATAATTTTAATTAAAAAATTTCAAATCTAATTTTCTCTACTTTTAAACTCAAAGGAATTATAAAACTTCAGTGTTGCTTGCAAAGCATAACAACCCTCACAAAATATGTTCCTGAAATATATTGACAACAAATAAATAATTTACTTAAATCACTTAGTATTATAGCCTTAGAGCAGGCATGTGCAACTTTTAAAATTCACTATGCAGCCCATGGTCATGGAAATGTATTTGCAGTCTGGATACTGTCAACACTCATATAGGAGTAAGTAAACAGAAGAGAATCTTATTTTTTTTTTTATGTTATAAAAATTTTCATTTTCATAACTGTATTATTTTAGTTGTCATATTAATTGTCATTATTAAAGTTTAAATTTTTAAAGTTTAAACTTAAAGCTAATTAATCCTCCTTGTAACAAATAAATATTAATAAAATGAACTGTATATATTGTGACAGTTGTTATTTTATGTTGCTCAAAAGATCGTCAATGTTCAGGGAAACAACTAATGTTACAATATGCAACGTGTTTTCCAGGTACGAATCTAATATAATAGTTCTCCTTTTAGATTTTACAAACTTCATTGAGAAAACAACTGCTCACATTTATAAGTGCTTCCAAATACTGTCATTATCTCCCTCATGTGCCTGGTAAAATCCTGTTGCAGGACGGAACTTGCACCTGCATGCTTCAGAGCAGGAATGTCGCATGTCAAGCCCACATCCCTTGACAGCTAGCAATGCAGTCAAGATTGTAAACCTCATACGATCATCTTCCCAAACAAAAATATCCCTCGCTCCACAATCACACCCTATTCACATTATGGCTTTTTGGAACTAGCTACGTTTGTGAATAACTATTTTCTTGAGGCCCAGGCAAGCCAAGAAGTTGGACACCCCTGCTTTAGAGCATGTGTGCCTAGACTCATGGCTAGCTTAGGTTGTACTGAAAGATAAGAATCTGTCTTGGGTCACATATAAATATATAATACAATTAATGTATAGAAGAAAAAAAACTCCCTTTATTTTTATTACAACATTAAAAAATGTGAGTAATATAAAAATAAAACTAGTCAGATATTTGACTTTTTCTTGTGAACCAAATGCATAAAATCTGGTTTAATGAAAGAATTTGCTAATTCTTAGAGAATCTTTAAGCTTTCTCATCAAGAAATTTTTTTTTTTAATCTAATATTACTCTTCAAGTGGTTCATCTTTGAAAACAGTTGTTAACAAGTGTGCATAGTGCCAAAAAGCAGTGACATGAATAAGGCTTGATTGTGAAGAGAGGGATATTTTGCTCTGGGAAGATAGGTCTTAAGTTTACCATCTTGTGGAGCCACATTACAGTCTGTTCTAATGTGCAAGTGGCCAGTAGGTTAGATACACCTGCTTTAGAGAATAATGTCATCTTTGCTATTAATAAGACTATAAAAATATTAAACTACAAACTAAATTTCCTCAATAACAGTTTAATATTCATGATGAACAATAAATACTCCAATTAAATTTTCTCAAATAACTTGGTTTGTGAATACTCCCACTGATATTAGCTAACATAAATGCTAAACTCATTAAAAGCTAGCTAGTTGATACTTTTATCAAACATCAAGTTGAACAATAATTCACAGCTCATTTTCTATTTCCATCGATTTAGTATTTTAATAAAACTAAAAATACTAAATATTTCATCAAATTAACATTCATTACCAAAAGTTAATTTTGAATAATATTTGGTTAATAATTAACAAATAAAATAAAAATTATGAATTAATAAAGAAACCTTAAATATTTTTGTGTGACCAACAGTTTTAGTTTCTCCCTCATGACTCTATAACAGAAAATACTGAAATTATATCATGAATAATGAGATGTCAATTTTATAAACTATGAGTAAAATAAATCCCTGGTTGAAATCCTGACTTACTGTGGCATACAAGATACGTACATAGGATCTAATGGACCACAAATCCATTCAAACAATTATGCATTAAAATGAGCTTTAGACCCATAACTCGTTATGAAATTTGATTCACAGAGATGTTTTCTGAATATCCAATAACAACTGCACAACTTGTCAATCTGGTAACAGTAACTGTATAACACAATAATTGAAACTATAATTACTTTTCAAATATTTCTCTCATAAAGCTTTTTACTATACAGATATAATTTAACATAACCGTACAAGAAGATTAAGATATATGAAGTATTTTGGACCTCTTTCATCAGATGATAAGTGTATATTGTATTACAAAATTCATACTTATAAAATAGTAAATTAAATATTATGTAAACTTTTCATTGAATATGGTCATGAATTTGGCACAGTGAAAAGAATTAAGTTTATAATGTTCACAAAATGCAATTTGAACAATCAAATATTATAAGCAGATCAATAAAACCCTATTTTTTAAATATATATATATATATAAATACTACCATAATGAACATTTTTTAAGAGGGTTCATAGGTGATCCTTCCGGGCAACCAAACGCAACTGCAAAAGATTTTGAATTAGAAACAACCCCATTAACTCTCAATTCTGGAAAACTATGAGATCCTGTTTGAAATGTTTTTTTCACTGACAGACTAATTTCAGAGCACCATACAGTTGCATAAGCAATAAAGAACATTTGATCAGGGGTATAACCCTTTAATGTCCGATAATTTTCCTCACCTCCACAATCCTTTGCATGTTTCTTGTAAGCCTTAAAAGCAACATGTAAGCCTTCATTATCAGCAATGTTTTCACGCAAGGTACTACTACCATTATTTTTATATAAGCCAGTACTATCAAAATTATTATACTGGTGTTTGAAGCACTCAGCAGATTCCAGGTAAGATTTCCTTGATAGCTTACTTAACCAACTGACATTCAGATCATTTCCCTGACTATCAAAGTTATCAAAACCATGCATCATTTCATGTCCAATGACTGAACCAACAGCACCAAAATTCAAATACCAAGGACCATTAAAGTAATAGAATGGAGGATTATGAAGAGAAATAGGATATACCAATGTATTTTTGTAAACTACATAGTAAGCACTTACATCTGAGACAGACCTAGGTATTGCCCATTTTTTATCATTAGTAGGATTTCTCAGGGATAAAGTTCTCATTTTAACATAATACTCTTGAATTGTAAAATAAAACTTCAAAACACTTTCAGTCATCTCAGGAAAGCTTTCATACATTTTATCAAATTCTGTTTTGTTTTTCAAATAATCTGGATATCCAATAATATGTTGCATATTGTTTAATCTGTACAAAATGGATGTTTTTGTTTCATTATCAAGCCAGTGAGATTTTTCAATAATATCCTTAAAAGCAGATTTTAGATATTTAGTTAAAACTCTATCATCTTCATTCTCTTCATAAGATGAGTTTTTAACGTACAGATAATCTAAACTTTGAGAAAATGTTTCTACGACTAAGTCATAACATTGATCCATTACTGCATTTTTCATATCATTAATACTATATTCATTTAATTGTGCATAAGTCTCTAAGACATCAGGGATTAAAATCCAAATTTCTTTCACTACAAACCAACCAAATAAGTTAGCCAATTCAATTTTGGAAAAGTTATTTGAACTCAAAATGGTGGCAACTTTATCCAAATAATCAAAATCAGCAATTGAAACTGTATCATTCATCACTAATGTTTCATTTATTTCAAGTAAAGTATCATTTGTAATGAACTGAAAGTACTTTAACCAATCAACATCAGGCAATTTTTTTGATAATTCTTCAATGGACATAGTCAGAGGTTCCGATGCTTTCTTAGTAGAAGATAATAACTCTCGCCACCTGGATTCCACAGCTGTTAGATTTACAATGTCATCAGAAACATCCGGATTTAGATTACTGCCATTTAACACATCTAAAATAACATATAGCATTTGTGAAGAAGCTATATTACTCAGTATATGGTCTTCATCTTTTAATATACTAGGTGGTTTTAAATAAATAACATTCCTACCACCACTGTTATCATCATCAATGCTATAAACCCCTATAACAGTATGAAGATCTAGATGTTTTATAAGAAAGGCACTGGCATGTAGCCAGTCAAACAATGTTTCATTCCATTCACTGTGGTTCAAAATTGGCCAGCCACCAATCTGACTGAAATATTGGCTCAGTAATTGCAAGGTGTAATATTTAGGATAATCTGGATCAATACAAGAATTGTAAAAACGGACAGCATTATTAACAATACGGGGTAAATCTTTGTTCACCTTTGTAGTTTCAAAGATATTCTGTCTTTTCTTACTGACAACATCTTGTAGCACGCTAAAAGTCGTAACTCGCGCGTCGTAAGGCGGGATAGTATTATTTTGCGCCCATAAACCACAAGAAAAGTTGTAGAAATCTACACAAGGATCCACCGAAATATTCAAAGAACTTGGAAATGATTTATACCAATGCAGTGAGCTCTTTTGGGTGGTACTAAAGGCGTCGAATGTTTCATTACTAAAATTTGTTTCCACTGTTTCTTTGCTAACAGCATGTGCTTTTACTGTCATAACAATAAATGCAATCAAAATAAGGCTTAAAATACAAACTATCCATCCAATGCCACAAAATATGAGTCTTCTAGATGGAACACCCATTATATTTCTGTATTGATGCCAGCGATCGCTTACATCGTTCATAATAAAATCGTCACCCATAATCTCAGTAATATCCTTTATTTATTTATTTTTTTAAGTCACCTATGACAGACAAATGTATTAATTCCCACTGAACACTGCAAAATTTAGGCACTGAACGTTATATAATGCTGTAAATAGAAAAACGCGACAATAATCCATACGTCGGCCTTCTTATTATAAACGTGTGTTAAAGAATACTTACATTTAAATATAGCGGACATAAAGCGCACGGCGAAGAAGGACGGTTTTGTCGGATAAACCGGAAATGTAAAAAGAAGTGATGCAAACTTCCGGTATTGCTTACCTTCATTTCATTTCAAAAGGAAACAAATAGGTATTCAATGGTAACATAGTTACAGGGGTAGTCAAGTGAAACCATAGAACTGGTGAAAAATTTTAGCCTATTGAAAATGGCAAATGGGGCCCGAATCATCACTGAAACAAGGCTTTAAACAGTTGAGGATGACGTTTTTTACTTCACCTTTGATGTTCAGTGTGAAGTACTGGTCGGCCCTTCCTACTATGGTAAAGGAACCTTCGGAAGGAGGATGGAAGGGTTTCTTCATCGCATCTGTACGCCGGAATACTTGTGTGCATGTGTCTAGGGCTTTGGACACGAACACTTAAGGTGGAGAGTGCCTTGATGGTGGTGCCGGTCGCACATCTTCGAAATAACGTCGCAATTGTTGCACAAAATCTGAGGAGCAAGTCTTGCTAGGAATAGACTGAAGAAAGTCACTTGGCAGGCGTAAGTTTGTGCCGTATACACAATCTGCAGGTGTAGCGTTGAATTCTTCGCGAATGATGGATCGCAGTCCCAACAGAACCACAGGCCAAAATCTGAATCCATTGCTGATTTGCATAGAAGATGATATCAGCCTTCAATGTACGATGCTTTATAAAAGTCCTTTTTTCAATGTATGATGCTTTAAAATGCTTATATATAAATACAGTTTTTAAATAATATTTCATCTCAAGGCGTTGAAATCCATCATTCATAAGAACTGCGCATGCGCACCTAAATGTTACAACGTAAATAAACGCATGGAATAATGTTAATTAGTAGTTGTTTGGTGTTATTTAAAGTTAATTTTCTTATATTACTCCTTTTGTATTCTTTTCATTAATCCTTTTTTACTTGGTTAATTTTCAGTATAAGAATTACCATTGAACTCTTTACCGTTGAAACCCCTATGTGACTTGCTAAGTGTGATTATTTACTTTCTGAAATTTCGTTATTAGGTATTTTACAAAGTAATTTTTATTGAAATTTAGCTAAATGCCGATAACTCTGCATAAAAATCTTAATGCTACTATTTTAATTTGCTTCTCACACATGATACATATGACAGTTATTTTAAAATACAAAAATAATACACACAATTTTATGTTCCAATATGAAAATTTTCCCCGATTCGTCATTCATTTCCTTATAAAAAACAGTCCCAAATAAAAAAACTATTTAATATACACAAATTATTGAGCCTCATTTCATTAACAATAGCATCTAAAACATTTCCTGAAAATTTTATCAAATTATATACATTATTATGTGAGATATCATGATAACCGTAGAGATTTGTGCTAAAAAACATAATTCTGAGAAACACTCATTTTTTAACTCTATGTGGCCATCTGGAGTTCAGCCTCATATATTGGAATTAAAAATTGGTGCACCTATTATGCTTCTCAGGAATTTGGATACACCTTCACTGTGTAATGGGACAAGATTATGTATAAAGAGATTGATGAAGAACTTTAAATAAGCGACTATAATAAGTGGTCAAGCCACAGGCAAAGATAACTGTCATATGTATCATGTGTGAGAAGGAAATTAAAATATTAGCATTAGGATTTTTGGGCACAGTGATAGGCGTCTTAGCTAAATTTCAGATTAATATTCTACGTTCGGAGTCAATTTAAAAAAAATTTAAAGGTTTTTTGGTCTTTTATGGTAAAATAGCACTTAAAATATTTAAAAAGGAACAAAAACTGACCTGTAAATAGCATACTTTTTTTATAAATTGGTCAATTTGAAGTAATTTTTATTAAAATTTAGCTAAAATGCCGATAACTCTGCATAAAAATCTTAATGCTACTATTTTAATTTCCTTCTCACACATGATAGATATGACAGTTATCTATCAAAATGACCTACAATCTAAGAGAAAATTTGAAAATGCAAAAACAATACATGCAATTTTATGTTCCGATATGAAAATATTCCCCGATTCGTCATTCCTTTCCTTATAAAAACAGCCCAAAATAAAAAAAAGTACAATTATATCACAGAAATATTGCAAAGAGTTGCACAAACACAGTATGTAAAATACCTAATTACCAAATTTCAGAAAGTAAATAATCGCAAGTTAGCAAGTCACATAGGGGTTTCAACGGTAATCCGTATACTGAAAATTAACCAAGTAAAAAAGTATTAACGAAAAGAAAACAAAAGGAGTAATATAAGAAAATTAACTTTAAATAACACCAAACAACTACTCATTAACAATAATTGTTTAAAGGTTTTTTTGGTGTTATATGGTAAAATAGCACATAAAAATTAAAAAAGGGAACAAAAACTTACCTGTAAATAGCATACTTTTTTTATAAATTGGTCAATTTGAAGTAATTTTTATTGAAATTTAGCTAAAATGCCTATAACTCTCCATAAAAATCTTAATGCTACTATTTTAATTTCCTTCTCACACATGATACATATGTCAGTTATATTCAAAATGACCTAATAACTTAAGAGAAAATTTTAAAATGAAAAATAATACACGCAATTTTACGTTCCAATATGAAAATTTTCCCCGATTCGTTATTCCTTTCCTTATAAAAACAGCCCCAAATAAAAAAACTATTTATTATACACCAATTATTGTGCCTCATTTCATTAACAATAGCATCTAAAACATTTCCTGAAAATTTATCAAATTATATACATTATTATGGGAGATATCATGATAATCGTAGAGATTTGTGCCAAAAAACAATTCTGAGAAACACTCATTTTTTAACTCTCTGTGGCCATCTGGAGTACCGCCGCATATATTGGAATTAAAGATTGGTGTACCTATTATGCTTCTCAGGAATTTAGATCCACCTTCAAGATTATGTATAAAGAGATTGATGAAGAACTTTATAGAAGCGACTATAATAAGTGGACAAGCCGCAGGCAAAGATAACTGTCATATGTATCATGTGTGAGAAGGAAATTAAAATAGTAGAAATATAATTTTGTGCAGAGTTATAGGCATTTTAGCTAAATTTCAATACAAATTACTTCAAATTGACCAATTTATAAAAAAAGTATGCTATTTACAGGTAAGTTTTTTTTTCATTTTTAAGTGCTATTTTACCATAAAAGACCAAAAAAATCTTAATTTTTTTTTTTTTTTAAATTGACTCCGAACGTAGAATATTAATCTGAAATTTAGCTAAAGCGCCTATCACTCTCCACAAAATCCTAATGCTAATATTTTAATTTCCTTCTCACACATGATACATATGACAGTTATCTTCAAAATGGCCTACAATCTAAGAGAAAATTTTAAAATGCAAAAATAATACACACAATTTTATGTTCTAATATGAAAATTTTCCCCGATTCGTCATTCCTTTCCTTATAAAAACAGCCTAAAATAAAAAAATACAATTATATCACAGAAATATTGCAAAGAGTTGTAGACAGAAGCATAAAAAGAAAGAATATTCAAATAAAGTAGTTCTATTTTACCTTAAAAGACAAAAAAAAAATCTTTAAAAAATATTTTTTTTTAAATTGACTCCAAACGTAGAATATTAATCTGAAATTTAGCTGAAACGCTTATTACTCTCCACAATATCCTAATGCTAATATTTTAATTTCCTTCTCACACATGATACATATGACAGTTATCTTCAAAATGGCCTACAATCTACAAGAAAATTTTAAAATGCAAAAATAATACACGCAATTTTATGTTCTAATGAAAATATTCCCCGATTCGTCATTCCTTTCCTTATAAAAACAGCCCAAAATAAAAAAGCTACAATTATATCTCAGAAATGTTGCAAAGAGTTGTAGACAGAAGCATAAAAAGAAAGAATATTCAAATAAAGTAGTGCTATTTTACCATAAAAGACAAAAAAAATCTAAAAAATTATTTTTTTTTGAAAAATTGACTCCGAACGTAGAATATTAATCTGAAATTTTGCTAAAACGCCTATCACTCTCCACAAAATCCTAATGCTAATATTTTAATTTCCTTCTCACACATGATACCTATGACAGTTATCTTCAAAATGGCCTACAATCTAAGAGAAAATTTTAAAATGCAAAAATAATACACACAATTTTATGTTCTAATATTAAAATTTTCTCCGATTCGTCATTCCTTTCCTTATAAAAACAGCCGCAAATAAAAAACTATTTATTATACACCAATTATTGTTCTTTTTTGTTTATTTTGTATTTGCTAAGCAAATTGTGTTATTATTGGATATTTTTGAAGGCCAGTGAAATATAATTATGTTTTATTTACTTTTCTATTTTGCGTTTAGTTAATTTTCCAATTGTTCAGAAATTAATTATTCAAACAGAATTTATTACTTTAAATATTTCAATAGGGGGGGGGGGGGGTTTACAGTTTATTCTTTCATCATTTTTTATTATCATTCTCAAGTAGGAATTAAGGTGACTGTCTACGTTCGGAGTCAATTGAAAAAAAAAATTAAAGGTTTTTTTCATCTTTTATGGTAAAATAACACTTAAAAATTAAAAAAAGAGACAAAACTTACCTGTAAATAGCATATTTTTTTATAAATTGGTCAATTTGAAGTAATTTTTAATGAAATTTACCTAAAACACCTATCTCTCTGCACAAAATCTTAAAGCCCTCACACATATTTTAATTTCCCTCTCACACATGATACATATGACAGTTATCTTCTAAATTACCAACAATCTAAGAGAAAATTTTAAAATGCAAAAATAATACATGCAATTTTATATTTCAATATGAAAATTTTCCCCGATTCGTGATTCTTTTCCTTATAAAAACAGCCCTAAATAAAAAACTATTTATTATACACCAATTATTGTTCACTTTTTGTTTATTTTGTATTTGCTAAGGAAATTGTGTTGTTATTAGATATTTTTGAAGACCAGTGAAATATTTGTTTATTTTGTATTTGCTAAGGAAATTGTGTTATTATTGTATATTTTTGAAAGTCAGTGAAATATAATTATGTTCTTTACTTTTCCATTTACTTAATTTTTTAATTGTTCAGAAATTAATTGTTAAAACAGAATTAAGTTTCAATATGAACATTTTCCCCGATTCGTAATTCCTTTCCTTATAAAAACAGTTGTTCACAAATTAATTGTTCAAACAGAATTTATTACTTTAAATATTTCAATGGGTGTGGGGGTACAGTTTATTCTTTCATCATTTTTTATTATCATTCTCAAGTAGGAATTAAGGTGACTGTCTACGTTCGGAGTCAATTTTTAAAAAAATTAAAGGTTTTTTTCATCTTTTATGGTAAAATAGCACTTAAAAATTAAAAAAAGAGACAAAAACTTACCTGTAAATACCATACTTTTTTATAAATTGGTCAATTTGAAGCAATTTGTAAGGAAATTTACCTAAAACACCTATCACTCTGCACAAAATCTTAAAGCCCTCACACATGATATTTTAATTTCCCTCTCACACATGATACATATGACAGTTATCTTCAAAATGACCTAAAATCTAAGAGAAAATTTTAAAATGCAAAAATAATACACGCAATTTTGTGTTCCAATATGAAAAATTTTCATACTTTATTGAAACTTCATCTGGTGGACGGATGACTTGAGCGTAGCTAGGCGAAGCCCGAGCCTAGCCGGGCGAAGTCCGGCTAGTTTGAAATAAAGAGATTACAGAACTTTATCTGTTTATAAATAACAGAGTGGTAAATTAATTTCTAGCAAAAATTAGTCAGAGTGTCGAATTTTCTCTAAATTAAAAAATAATAATTAATTAAAAGAATGTACATAAAGTTATTTTTCTGGCTAAAATTAAAATAGCTATTGATAACGACTACAGTAAGACTTCGGAATGTAAACACTTTTTTAAAGGAAAATGTTGAGTCAGTTGCTAGAGATCCCCAAGAAACAAGATATAGGCATCTGAAAAAAAATTGGCCTAATCAAAGTCTAAATGTTTTTATCTCCAAACTAGCCGAATACCCGTGCTTCGCTACGGAGTACATTTTAGGATAATTACAAAGAAAAAATAATGAAATTGCTTTTTAGAGGATTTTCTTATAAACAATATTTTTTGTTTCTTCATTGGGTTGAACTACTATTACTAGACTCATCCGCGTGAGCAAGCTACGTAAAACTGACCATGGGAGAAATAATTTTCTCTTAAATCTACGCCAGCGTATTTTAAAGTTTGGCCTTTGAGACTTATTTATAGTCATGGCGAAGCATACTTTGAGGGGAAATTACAGTCTCTTAAAGTCAAAGGGGAGGTCATTGGGTATTAAAGGAATGCGTGGTGCGAATACTTTTTCTCCTTGAGCACACCCTGTTAAAATAATGGCTTCGATTAAATTTTTATGCAGGGCTTGTAGTCTAGTGCCGTTACACAATTTCGGTGGTTTTAAATTCCGAAGGAGCATTACGGGTGTGACCTTCTTCAAAGAGTGCTTATGGTATGGGACACCCAATGGTTTATGGGAATTTAAAAACTCTACCGGAAAGTTAAAGGCATCATCTGAATTACAGACAGTGTCCATCGACTGTCAAAATTTCAGTCCTTTAGGTCCAGTGGTTTGGTCTGTGCGAAGTCTGTCAGTCACGGAACTGTTTTAAATATAGGTTTAATTTAATATCCATAAAATATACTAATTTGAATTAAATTCTCAAAAAAATTCCATCTCAATTAGTCTAGTAGTTAAATTTTGTCTTTTACTGTATTTTAATTTTTTTTGTCAATTTATTTCGTTGTTATGCACGTGACGCAGAATTAATTTAAAGGATCACAAAAAGAAAAGAAATCGCATTTAATAACTTAAATTCTAAAAATCAATCTTTAAAAATTCCCCAAAAATCAGAAAATGGAGGTAAAGATTCTAAAAAGATTTCATTTTAAAGGAATTGTTATGATCTTTCTCGTGATATAAATTTTATAACCCTCAGATTATTATTTTAAATGCAAACTTAAAAATATGTTACAAAAACAGCTTAAAAATTTAATTTTAAAACTGCGTTGGTGAAAACTGCGTTCTACGAGGTACGGGCTGAGTTCTGTTTCACGTGGGTGGCGATTTAGCTGTGAGTGTTCATGATATATATAAAATATGTTGTAACTGTTACGATGTCCGTAGTATATCTGAGATGAATATGTTTCATTTAAGTGTACATGCAAAAAGCAAGTTGCTTAATAAAACTTAGTTCTTTTATTAAAATCAGAAGCCAGATTTTCAATCTCAGAGAGTAAGAACTTCATAAACATGAAAACTTTGTTAAAGGTGGATTATAGATTTACCACCAAAAATGGTCATATTGGATACTCGTGTGCGGGTCACTTGTCGGATGGTCGATAACGATGAATCCGGTGCTTTGACCATAGGCGTAGGGATGGCACGTGCTCCCCCCCCCCATCAACTTAACTTGAAATAAATTGAAACGTTAATAGAAGTTCAGTTAAAATCGGAAAATTGTAGAAAACTTTTAAGAAAGTTGGGTTTTTTCCCGCTTTTTCAAACTGTGAAACTGAAGATTGTGATTATGTCTTTAGCCTTAACATAGTTTTTAAGAATGATATGATCCATAACAAAAATTCAATGCTATATTTTTTTTCTCATTTTGTTTATATTATATTTATTTTTCTCACTACATAACTTTTGAATACTAGTAAAACATCGATTCTATTGTTATTCAATTTCAAAAAAATCATATTTCATATTTTAAGCACCGTCCGGCAGTCAGTGCGTTGAAGAGGTCTCCAACTGAATTCAATTCGTGCCCCCGCACGAAAAAAAGTAAAAATAAAATAAAATAAAATAAATAAATAAATAAATAAATAAATAATTAGAAGCACGCTACGCCTATGGCTGTGACAGCTGATTGGAAAATCGCTCTGACTTTCCGTTCTTTTGTGGTCCTAGGTCGAGCCAAGATGTAGAGCAATTCTTCGATTTGATCAACCAGCTTCTTTCAATCCGACGGCACGACTTCTTTCAAATTCTGAAATAGGCTCGTAATGAGCGGGAATACTTCGCGAGGCATTCTGACAATTGACGTAAGATTTCCGCAATCCAAATGCAACAGACATTTTGAACATCAGATCGAGAATCGCTCCTTGCAAACACTTGCTGGATGCGCAGTTCTGATGCGCTGGAGCTCCCGCTATTCATTCGTCGGACACCCAATTTTAATCATTTGCATGTTCAGTCGAAACATCTTTGCATATTAAATTGGTAGACTGACTACGATCGAGAGCAGACGTGCATATCCTGTGCTCTATCAGTGCAACCACGTATGTACGTAGGCCTAACTGGTGCTTCACTTCGTCTTCTTTCTCAGTACTTATAACATTACGGGGCTTTTAGCTGGCTTACATGTAACAGTTCTAAATAGTGACAGCTAATTTAAGCAATACTATGGCGGTCATTGGATCTTGTACGTCAAAAACTTCTAAAATGGACTAGACAGTAGAGACCAAGGATCAAACTTCCCTGGCGCTCTGTGTGGAAAATCTTCAAGACCTCAAGTGCATCCTCACCGGAAAAAAACAGCTTTAAAGAAATTTGAGCCTTACAAACGGGCTATTTACCTACTCATCAGGAGACTGGATTCAATGACAATCGATCTACACGATGAGAGGACCGGCTAGGAGTCTACAAAGTACTTCAGAGAAAGTAAGTGGCATTTTGTAAATGTTCTCTCAGTTGATTCTGGTGTTGAGAAAATTACGTATGTAATGGATATGATAGGTTACAGGCATTTATTACCTGTTAGATCTAAAATCGCTAGGAAACTTAGTGATAGTGGTTCCGAATCTGACGAAAGCGTTGATGCTAAAAAATTTAAAAAGGTTCCCAGAACCAAGAAATTAGCTAAGAAATCCACTGTCGTGGAAGCGGTAGAGAATCCAGTGGAATTAAATAATAGATTTGCTCAACTCAGAGACGAAAGTGAGGGTACTGTGGAAAATCCCGAAAATATCGAGGAGGACAATCCTAATGATAATCTTAACTCTAATTCAAACTCTCTGAAAAAGCAGACTAAAAAAGATCCGTTTTGGATCCTAAAAAATCAAAACTCCATATGGAAAGAAATTGCAAAAAATATTCATAACTTGTTAGGCTGTAAACTACCTCTTCAGGATGCAGGAAAATTCATAAAATTCTTTCCCGAAACCTCCGAACAGTTTAGAATTATTCAAAATGCTCTAAGCGAAAATTAAATTAAATTCTTCTCCATAAATCCGCGGAACAAGAGACCGCTTAAAATTGTTATTAAAGGAGTTTCTTCGTAAATCCCCATTGAAGAGGTCAGAAACCAATTAAATAATTTTGGCTTCGACGTGCAAAGAGTTTCTCAGCTCAAAAGATTCAAAGATAAAATGAAACCACCAATATTTCTTTGTAATCTGAACCACAATGAAAAAACTAGAAGTATTTATTATATCGCTAATTTTCTTGGATTTATTGTAAAAATTGAGAGCTATAAATTTAAGGGAGGTGTAAAACAGTGTTATAATTGCCAAAATTTCCACTACAGTAGTGACACGTGTAAAATGGATGCTAAATGTCTTAAGTGCGCAGGCAGCCACCCTACCAGAAACTGCGAGATGCCAAAGACAGAAAATACAAAGTGTACTAGCTGGTGCGGAGATCATCCGGCTAATTATAAGGGCTGCGTAACCCCCCTTTACCAAAAAATAAGAATTAGCAGCCAAAAAAGCTAAAGAAACCAGCCGATCTGATCAAATTGATAGCAAAATAGTGCAACCCAACTTGGGAAATCCGGTAGCTACCAATGAAAACTCAGAAATCTTCAGTAAAAGTTTAGCGATCTCTTCAAAAACCAAAAAAACAAATTATGTTCCTACCGAAACAGCTAACAGCTCCCCTAACTTAAGCGAAATTGATACTTACATCTCCAAGCTTCAAGAAATTGAAAGGTTATTAAAATCTATCACTGAAATTTCTTCTAAACTAAGTCCTCTGAAGTTGAAAACTTTCAAGGACCTATGTTAGGAAACTTAACTAATTTGCCAGCCTCAGCTGGCTCGTCTTGCACACCGTAATTAACTCTCATTCTCGCTACTTGCTCTTCACTTGGTTCTCGGGCCTACCTCCCTTAAGTCGTTTTTTCCTGTAAAGCTCTTGCGATAAAATTTTCTAAAGTCTTAATATTCTTTCTAATAACTTATATTAAATTTTCTTTACTCTCTTATTCTCGATACCATTTTTAACTTTGTGAACGTTAATTTTGCCACATGTAAGCTACTGAAATCGAGGATATGGAGCTAAAGCTCACAGGTGCCTCATCAGTTACCCATGCCAATGCAATACCAATGCATACTAAATTTCATTACAATCGAACAACTCCTTCTTGGTGAATCGATAACTTTGTTATAGAATGTATTAAATACTTTATTGAAAACGGGCAACGATAGTAATAAAATGCCATTCTACCTCCCGATGACCTGCCGAGGCTTTCTCAATTTTCCGCAATCGGCCGCTATACGGCAAATTTTCTGCTTAAGTTATTGTATCCATAATAGAATAAAAATTTGTTTTTCGATCTCTTAACGCCCTTTCAACCTTTCTAGAAACCGCGTTTTTTTTTTAAATATACAACTTTTTAATTCTGTCGATTTTCTTTATGGTTTATTTTAATGGATTAAGTAACGTTAGGCATGACTGCATGCCAGCTGCAAAATTCGTTACAACCCTGCCGCTATAAGGGCCTGTTCACATAGGAGTCCGTTGCGTTGCGTTAAGGAAAAGATGACGTTGAGACAAAAATAAACCAATCATAGGCGTTAAAAATTTCATTGCTAATCGTTTGGAGGCATATGATTGGTTTATTTTCGTCTCAACGTCATCTTTTCCTTAACGCAACGTAACGGACGCTGCACACCGAGAAAGAGCGTGTCTAAAATACGCATGTCTGACACAAGCTACGTTGAATAACTGCCAGAGAGTGCACATTGAAATCATAAGTTTCGGGATTTGGTTTGTGATCTTGGTGTGGGAAATTTTCATTTCAAACAATCTCGTGTCATAGAATTTTCCCACAACCTCCTGAAAAAACTCCAACTTCTCATACCGACCTGGGTCCATTCGCTCTGTGGCCAACCCATGTTGGCAACACATGTCTCGCTCACCTCTCTACTATTCTCTCACGAAGCTACTGTATTCTCTAATCATTCCTCACCCACTTTCGGCAGCTCGCTCCTCTCGTTCTCTCTCTGTGGTAACTATTTTAAGTTGTGGTAGGTGGCTCATGAGCCCTATGTTTTGCTAAAATTTCATTTTTCTGTTTTACTTCTGAATGGTTATACTTTTTTAATTCTACTAATTAACTGAACTCTGTTGATTTTACTAAAGATGAATTGACAGGAACTTGAAGTAATGATTAGTCTACTCGCTACGCTCGTGAATTAGAGTAGGCGATCATTCGTAGTGATTGTCAATCTTAATCAATCTGCCTAAATTTTAAATAAGCGAGTGATTTAATTTTTTTTCCTTTGTAATGCGGGATTTCTACAGGTCTCTCGCCTGTTATTAAGCGGAATTTTCACGTTTCTCAAATAGCCGATTATGTATTTATTTCTGAATCAGTGCTAGAATTCTATCATTTTTTTTTTCTAATGCGGAGGCACTTGTGGGACATTAGCCTTTTGTTATTCACTGCGAACTCTTGCAAGATTTTCGTCTTGCATATTAATATCTGCTCTTTTTTTTCTTAGTTGTAGATCACGTAAAAGCAGCACTGTTAGAATAATTTTGAGTAATCTTTGTAACGGTCAGAGAATGTGTTTAGCCTAAGAAAATGTTAGTATAATAATAGATTATATAAAAATATTGTATTGTGTTTACTTAGACCTATTTTGAAATCTTGTAATATACACAGCAGTGATGAAGCATGAAGTACAAATTTTTCTTTTTACTACAATTTTTGTATTAAACTTTTGTTAGAGCAACGAAAAGTTTACCATATCCGTAATAAAATCTTTCTACTGATTCTTCAACTGGCAACCAATTCTAGAAATCCTAGAAAAAAAATTTTGTTCTTTAGCATGTTTTTAGTGTTTGGAAGAAAAGCCAATGTAGCATGCAATCAGCATTACAATATGACCCACAATGTGCCATGATAAAAATATTCATCTAAAGATGGCTCTTTGGGCATATAATCTGAAATGATTGAAAGTTATAGTATTTATATTTAAAGCAGATACATCTTTCAAAATGTCAGTTCTTCAAAGATCCATTTACATAAATGATGAAACATCCATGTACCTCAAATCAATTAAAAAGATTACAATTTAAACAGGTGCTGTTTCTTTGTCATTCATTCTGCTTTAGAGAAAAATGGCAGTTAAGGTCAAAACTTATTACTAAATTGGCTATGATGGTTTTTGTTATATGAATTTCTTCAACTGATCGAACAAAATGAAGTTATTGAGTATACTGAGCAAAGCACTAAATAATTTTTTTTTGTCGTCCCTTGTCTAATGTTCTATGTATGTAAAGATATTTCATATTATGCATTTGTTTATGCATGAATGCCATGGGTAATTTGTGCTCCCTTTTTTTTTCCATGAAAATAAGTAGTATATAACCTTATGATGAAATTATAGTTCAGCTGATTATGATGCTGAATTTGAATTTTTGTCTTTCGCTCCTATCTGAAGGTTTTCCTATATATCGTGGTCAGGTATGTGAACAATTGAATCTTTGACAAGCAATCAAGCTTTTTTTTTCATTCAACTTTAGCAAACTCTAAGGCTTAAAATTATCATGCTATCATTTTTATGAAATCAACCTTCCTGTGTTTGTTTGTGTCAATAGTTAATACACGTTCTAGTTTAAACCAATCTAAATTTTACACAACATTGTACTCTTACCTAGTGATGAAATTATAGTTCAGCTGATTACCATGCTGATTCTCTTAATTTGTCTTTCGCTCCTATCTGAAGGTGAGAGTTTTCCTAAAGAAATAGGTTATGTTAGTAAATGACATCCAGTTTTATATATAAATTGAAATTTTCATGTTATACTTTCTTTCACTTTTCGTAAAAGGTTTTTAGACTGAATTATTGCTTTTATAAAACTAAAATGCAGGAAGTAATTTAGTTATATATGATAGTTATAAGTTTATTTTTGTCTGTAAATTGCAATATAACATTAAACTACTAGAGAATGTTTTTAATATCTGAAATTCTTTTAATAGTTCAGAAACTGCTAGCCTTCCACAAACGAGCTGATCACCATGGTGATTTTTTGCCATTCCTTGTGGCATCACTTGTTCTCTCCGAGCAGGAGAGCTGCCCATTGGCAATATGTCACAAGGGGCAATATATAGAAGATAAAAGCATGTAGATGTAAGCAAGCTGGTAAATCGGAAAACTTAAGAATATTAATCTAAAGATGGCTGCTAGGGCATTATCTGAAATGATTGAAAGTTAATAGTTTTTATATTTAAAGCAGATAAGGTCTTTCAAAATATCTGTTCTTCAAAAATCCATTTACATAAATGATGAAACATCCTTGTACCTCAAATCAATTAAAAATATTACGATTTAAACAGACTGCTGTTTCTTTATTGTCATTCATTCTGCTTTAGCAAAAAATGACAGTTAAGTTCAAAACTTATTACCAAATTTGCTATGATGGTTTTTGTGTTATGAATTTCTTCAGCTGATCATACAAAATGAAGTTATTGAGTATACTGAGCAAAGCACTGAATAAACTTTTTTTCTTGTCATCCATTGTGTTATATAGGTATATGTAAAGATATTTCATATTATGTCTTTGTTTGTGCATGAATGCCATGTGTAATTTGTGCTTTTTTTATGGAAATAAGTAGTATATAACCTTATGATGAAATTATAGTTCAGCTGACTATGATGCTGAATTTGAATTTTTGTCTTTCGCTCCTATCTGAAGGTTTTCCTATATATCATGATCAGTTATGTGAACAATTAAAGCTTTAGCAAGCTTCAATTGTTCACATACATTTCACATTATGTCTATCTATGGAAAGATATTTCATATTATGTATATTTAGATTATTGAAAATAATTTTTGCTTTATTTGTAGATCTGTAAAATAAATGTGTAGACCATTAACAGTATAATATCTGAGTATCAGGTTGCTTTGGTTTGATTGTCCAATTTGGAATCCTTTATCAGTATTAAGCATACTTTCAGTTCAAATGGTGTTCCTATTTTATAAAACTCCACCAGACAATTTGCAAGTAAGTTGTATTAAAGTTCTCAATATACTTATTTTATAAAAAAGGATAACAGAAACTGGCTTATGTTATCAGATGGAATTAAGTACAGGTCAGAAGCACTAATTGTGGAGATCTGGGATAAACAAACCCAGTGCCAAGTTTAACATTTAAAAAAATTCGCTTTCAATTCGTCCTATATGGCAGGGGTGGCCAACAAGTGGATCGTGATCGACCGGTCGATCTTAGACATGATTTTGGTCGATCGCAAGCTATAATTTTTTGAAAAATTATAGAACATAATAGTTATATAGAGATGCTCATTTTTATGAAAATCGCAAATAGTCGATCGCCGAATAAACAATTCGTGAAAAAGTCGATCGTTGACTTAAAAAGGTTGGCCGCCCCTGATATATGGAATCTGTTCTGTAGTTTTTGACTGCTATAGACTTGTTATGAAGTACCCATAATTACCTTTTATTACATGGATAAAAACATACCCAGGCATGATATTTTCTTTATAAGTACATTGTGTTTAGATTTTTAAAATTATTTGCACATCTATTTTTAATAAGATGCTTTTATATTAAGCTAAATGTGCTATATCAAATGGTTTTTCCACGCAAGTTTTATCTCTGTGCTTCTTGCTCTAAGAGGATCAAACAAGTACTATAATAAGTCTTAACTTCTATAAAGGTGGTTTCAAATGAAAGCATTTTTTAGCACCTGGATTTCTTGAATTGCTCAATTTGACACTGCTTACTAATGTAAATTAGCTTAGTTAAATGTGGAGTAAGTTACATTGAAATCTGTAAAAGTAATTTTGATATGTGATTATTACAAGTTTAATTTTTTTAAATAGAAAATATGAGGTTGGGATCCTAGCACTGAAATATTTGCAAATTTCTAAACTTGATTTAAGAAATTTTGAACATTTTAGGTCTATAATTCCTTATCTGATTTCTGAAAATGAGCATGTTCTGTGTGATAACAATGGCAGGTGGGGAATAGTTAAAGTGGCAATGAAGGTTGCAGTATAGTGATGATAAATGTAGTCGGTTTTCTGAGCTTTTGTGTCTAAGCAGTACACATTTTCGATGTCACCATTTTCTAGCTTTTATACATTATTTGAAATTCTGATTCACCCGCCTTGACTGTCAGTTCTAATGCTGAATTTTCTTGTTGAAGTATTTGAAACAGTACTTATTAAACAACTACTGGGATTTTTTGGTTAAATACTACTAACAATAGCCAGGTTTACTTGCCTGATAGAATTTACTTTGTGTGAAGTGTAAAGGTGTATATTAATATGAAACATGGGGGAAATTTTGTTAATTTTTTTTATGGCCTGTTAATTATTCCTTACGATAAGATTGACAATTGTATGATTAATAAAACATTCTTGTAAAATCAGCATGTCGATGTGATTTGGATATTTCTTATATTATGAATAAACATTTCCAGATATTTATACTGCTAATTTGTTTAAATTGTTTTATAGTCAAAATTAAGGAAGATTTTTTTTTCTTTACGTTAAGGAGTAATTGAGATTATTAATGGAATGTCCAGGTTTAAAGTCCTAAGCTTGATTGGTTCTAAGTTTCCAATGTACCGGACAGTATGTGACTTAACAACTAAGATCCTAAAATTGGTTCTAAGTTTAAGAGAGCCCATCTTAGCTTGGAACTCTGTATCGAGCAGTTTTTTTTTTAATCAATTTTGATACTGAGTTTTATATATGTAAATTGAAAGTATCTTTTACTAGGTGCAGGATTGGTTGTCAGAAGTACCAAATTTCTGGTCTTAACCGCATGCTTGCTAGATATTCTGATTTTTATACAAAAAACATTTTCTCTTATACTGCATTAATGTGCTTAACTTCAGAACTTAGCTCAAATATAACTAAAATTTGTTTTAAAAAAATATTTTTATATAAGTATTTATGCTCATAAATACTCGACATTAAAGTAATATTTGAAACTTTTTTTTAGGAGGGAGGCTGTCTCTTTTTAAAAAGCAATAAAGATCTTAGCTTAAAAAGTATTCATTAGTTTGGGAAATTATTTGATCTTGGTTATGAGTGCTGTTTAATGTTGGCCTAATTACTTGTTCATGCCAATTATGGTATTGTGTGAAAACTATTGATGAAAATTGGTACTTCAAAGAGAATTGACTCTTAACAGGTTATAAATGGGAGGTACTCTAGACTAAGTTTCAACATTTTTCTGACTGTGGACAATGTATAAAAATCTGATTCCATAAAATAAAAGATTATTTTAAGTATTTCAAAATCAAAGTATGCCTTGAGCTTGATGACCAGTGACGTTTTATATCCCATTCTATTGCTGTGGGGGTAACCAAAGATTATGTTAGGCTAATTCAACTTCCGCTGAGTTAATAGCTCACCTGACTGAAACCTGAATCTTCCGGATATAAAGGTTTTTTTTGTTTTTTTTAAATCTATTTTGCCTCATCCCAAAATTGTAGAAACTTATGTGTCATACTCTTAAAAATAGTCCAAAAATAGCATTTTTCTTGACTAAAAGCTACTTTTGCTGATACGTCACCCTTCAGCTCTGAGTGCTTGTAATGTAACATCAACATCAGCAGCTTTCACAGCAAATGATAAGTTACTCAAGCTGGAATATGTGTGTCCAACGGATCATAGAAACAAATTTCATATTATGATGAAACTGCTTCAAATGATCCACACAAACAATAATTTCATTATCCTTTAATTCATCACTAACTGCTGCCAAAAAGGAAAGCTGTGCATTCTCAACGTCAAATATTGGAGGCATACATAATGAAAGTTAATTACTAAAAATGAATTAATATGAAAGATTTGAGTACTACATACCTTTTAAAAAAAACAATTCAAACAGTGGTTACAATGATCACAGTTACATTCTTTAAAAAAAACTATGAATATTTTACTGAACAGCCAGTTTTGTGGAAAGTTCATCAAAGAAATGTGGACATTTATTCAGTCCACTAAAATCTTCATCAGGGATATTTTCCCCAAACTGAAGTCCACGACATTGTTTCAAATGCCAAAAATTGGGAGATTTTATTCTAAAGTGAAATAAAATCTCCAAATATGTCGAAAAAAAATTTCGATATATAGAAACAGTTTTTTCTATGTAATGAACATGGAGATTTGCTAAGAGTTCGATATATAGAAAATTTCGATATGGAGAAGTTTGATATATGGAAGTTCGGCTGTATTTTAAGTTGTATGTTTTGTTAATTAGAAATAAGTATTCTGAACATATATTCTGTGTTTCAGAGTTTAAAACTTGCATATGTGCTTCTAGCTCCATATTAAAGGGGGGAGGGTAGCAGGGCAGAAATATCGAGGGGTGCAGTAGAAAGAGATATGGGTCTTAGCCCTAAGAATTCAAGACATAAGTGTCTGAACCAAGTTCTCTTAACTTAAATTTACATTTCTGTGTTTTTATTCATACTTTCTTGAGTTTCAAAGCCAAAATTGTTATAGTTTGATGAGTAATTTCTTATGTGACCAGGTATAATAAAAAAGAAGCTTGTGTCCACAAGCAAGTTTGTATGACAAAATATTTGCATGGTGATTCTTGAAAACCGAATGATTCTTTTCAGAGATGTGCATCATGTTACAAGTGCATTTCTCTAAATCGAATTCTTCAGTAATAAATATCTGTTTTATAGTTCTTTGATGAATGGCTCTCTCTCTCTCAAGACAGTCATAATTTTTGGTAATAACTATGTTTTGCTGCAATTAAACTCTGAATTAAGTCAGTCAAATGAAATTTACATCTTTCAGCACTTTTAAATTATAATAAAACCTTAAATTTTTATTATGACAATTACTTTTACTTTTTCTAAACAATGTAATATTATTAAAGCCTTTAGAAGTTTTTAATCTTTTCAGTATGTGTATTTTGTGAAATATGCAGAAAAATGGGGCATTAAGTTAATGCCATGGAAATATTGAACATATTAGAATGGATTTATCCAGAAAGTCGTGGACATTAGGAAAGATCTTGCGATTCCAGGTGATATACAACTTCTTTTGAAAACCTAGAAATCCTCTGGAGGTGATAAATGTCGAGGTAAAGCTGGATTTACTGGAAATCATCCATAAAAAAAGGAGATGTTGCACCACATATCCTAAGAAGTCTTGCCCTGGAGACCATTGCGGCCAAATATCCAGCTACTGATAGGCAGCATATTTTTACTGGTGGTTCTCAGTTTGAATGTCATTTTGGTGTTGGAGCTGGTGTCTTTTTCGGATCTATTTTCTTTTTACGCCCCTGCGGGCTATATCGGTACCTTCTTTGAAGTGGCGGCCATGCGTATGCGTATAGCCTTAAAGCAATTACTAGCTATCCATCACAAATTTGAAAATGCAGTTCTCTCAGACTCAAGCAGCCATCCAGTCAATTAGCTATGTTGAACTCCCATTGACACCTGAGATTTCCCAGTGCCAAGAATTTCTGAGAACTGTAACCTTAAAGGGAAAACAAATAGTTCTTCAATGAGTGCCTGGCTATTGTGGTCTTTGGCGTAATGAACAAGCGGACTTCCTTGCAAAAAGAGGTGCCAACTTACTACAACATCCAAATACAGCTACTTCCTATTGGAAGATTAAACTGTTTCTGAAAAATTTATTTACATGTAATTTCTTGCGGGATCTTCAGACTCGTACAGCTTTAAACGTTCGAGGAGGGCAAGCCCTTCTTTTATACCTGATAAACCAAGACGTGATGCAGTTGCGGCCTTCCGTCTGTCTACAGGGCACGATTACCTCGCCGCCCATCTGCACCGTATAGGTATTTCAACCGAGCCTTTTTGCCCACTATGCAATTCTGGAGAAGTAATGGAAAGGGACCACCTGCTCCGATGTGGGGCTCTTCGCGGATCTACTGAGATGTCGAGATATTTTTCTTCGGTCTTCTGTTTTTACTTCATCGTTCCTTTGTAATCTCTTCCTTGCCATTTGCAATGAAATTTTAAAAAAAATATTGAACATATTAATGTTAGTATTTAATTTTGGACGACTGTAATAAGTAATTTCGTACTTGTGACTGTCAGAAATGTATTTTAAGCTAAATTGAATTGAACACTTATTGTAACGCATTATGTTTGCTATTTGTTATAGGTCAAGTGCAAGCGAGAAATTGCTAGTTACAAGCCATTCAAAGTGGTACCTATGACTGAATATGATTTTTATGATTTGGTAACAGTAGCTGACAATTTCTAAATTAAATATAACAAGAGAGGGTCAACAACAGCAGATTTAAGCGTCAGGACGGCAGCGGGACCACAACAGAATGGCAAGCATCGTCACCACAACAATCGTTCCGATTGTTAGATCAGCTGTCACAGCACCGGATTCGTCGTTATGAACCATGCGACTTGTGACCAGCATCAACATGACCATTGACAGATGACTGATAGATCGGAATCTACGCTCGCGCCGAAAGTTCCGCCGCTTACCCTTCACGCCTATTCACCGTCAAGTCCGATTACAGTGGTACTTTACTCGATCAACTTGGAACTGCGCTGACTGGGGACGTATAGTCTTCAGTGACGAGTCCCGTGTCTGGAGACATCCAGGGCAGCGTGGGGATCCTGCCCTTACTATTGCTTGTCACAGAGACCCACAACAGGGCGTTATGGTCTGGTGTGCCATTTCCTTTGGTAGCCATTATTGACACACAGCACAGCGGTACATAGATGACATTCTGAGACCGTTTTGTTGTCAATCCTCTTGCACCACCCCGGACTTACTTTTAAACAAGATAATGCCCGTCCGCATACAGCACGTGTTGCATGGAATAGTCTTCAAGCTTGCCGAACACACCTAGGTTGACGTTCCTCTCACCCATAGAGTACATTTGGGACATGATGGAAAGGAGAGCTGGATTTTGGAAGGCGATTGCAACTCTTCCGGAATGTTGCCAATTTAGGCCGACAGTTGGAGACAATTTGGCAAGAAATACCTCAAGACACCACTCAGGAACTTTATCAGTCTGTTCCACGCTGAATGACACCTTGCATCCAGGCCAGAGGTGGACCAACGCCGTATTGACTTCCTTATTTTGTAACGATCAAACTCTGGAATAAATCGGTTAATTGTTCTAAATTTTTATCGGGTTTTTTTCTGTACGTGTTCTTTACATCCACCAATTTTTGTCGCAATCAGACAACTCCTGTGTGTGTCGATTATTTTTTGTTACAAAGTACACTGCTGGCCACCCAAATTGCAACACCAAGAAAGACAAGAGATATCACAACAAAATTTATTTTGTAGATAACATGTGGACCAAGTATCAAATGATTAAATTTATAGTTTTCTGTGAAGTGTGGTTCCTGTCAAAATCAGTAGCCAGAGTAGCCGCCATTGTTGGAGATCACCGCTGCCACACGCCTCGGCATTGATTCAAAGAGACTTTGGATGAGTTCTTGGGGTACAGCAGACCAAGCAGCTTCCACACGTTGCCAAAGTTGATCTGCTGTGGCAGCTGGAGATGGAATCTGGGTCAATCGTAGAGCAACCATGGACCACATGTTTTCTATCGGCGAAAGATCCGGAGAGCGAGGCGGCCAGGGAAGCAATTCAATCTGGCGATTGACGAAGAACCGTTGGACAATGCGTGCCACGTGTGGTCGCGCATTATCCTGTTGAAATATGGCTGTGGGCAAGCCCTGAAAGTAAGGAAGAACAACTGGCTCCAACACCTCGGAGATGTAGCGCTGGCTGTTTAAAGTACAGACAATGCGTACTAGATGTGTGCGAGAGTGATATCCAATACCGCCCCATACCATAATACCCGGTGCAGGACCAGTGTGGCGGTGCATAACGCAGCTGTTCAGCATCCTCTCTTCACGGTGTCTCCAGATTCGAATGCGACCATCGTGGTGTTGCAGACAGAAGCGGGACTCGTCAGTAAAGACAATTTCATTCCATTCTGCCGTCCACATCCTTCTGTCATCGCACCATTGGCGGCGGAGACGTCTGTGGTTCTGCGTCAAGGGTAGACAAAGCAATGGACGTATTGCGGACAGACCACTCTGCTGTAAACGGCGTCGAATGGTACGCGCAGATACTGGATGATGCGTTACAGACTGCATGTGCTGTGCTATGGTTCGTGATGTGACTGAGCGATCCGTCACTGCCATGCGCACAATTTGCCTGTCATCACGTGAAGTGGTGCGCTGAGGTGGATGCGATCGAACACGCCGGTCCGTCGTACCCTACTGCATCCAACGATCACATATCCGCATTACAGTTGTTTGGTTTCGTCCAACACGACTACCGATTTCCCTGAAAGATAATCCACAATCTTGGTGGGCCACTATCCTTCCTCTGTCGAACTCGGATACTTGATCAAAAGATGATCGCTGTTTTCGACGAGGCATAATTGATCGTTTTTTTGAAAAAAACCACAAGGAAAACACAATTGCCGAACTTGAAATCGTCGAAATCTCCAAGCCTTAAATAGCGCTTTGAAGTGGCGCCACAGGCGCGCGTGATGTGCGTCTGCGCTGAAATTCTAATCATTTGCATATCTCACCTCCGCTAATGCATGTTGTAAATTTCATGTTATTTGCATGTTTCCTTCAGGGTGTTGCATTTACAGTGGCCAGCAGTGTATATATAAAGTTTTCTAGACTAGATTTTTTATTTCCTGAAAATTTTGGTATTCGGCCCTTGTATCATTTTCCAAGGACAGTCTTCAATTGATTCAATCAGTTGAAGCGCGGCATTCGATTCGGACAAGTTGACAATTTTAAAAAAAAGTATTTTGTTACTGAGTCGGCTACTCGAAGCTGACACGATTAACTGAAACTTCCATGAAATGCACTTCTGTATCTTCGACAGGAAGATTAAAAAGAAAAGAGATTGCATGAAATTCCTACGCGAGCATTAGGCTGGTGAGGGAGAGAGGACCCTCATCCATTCAGGCTCTGGGTATCTATTATTCATTCATCATTTCCAATGCAAGAAGATTGAATACAACAGGGAACATGCTTTTTCTCTGAGCATATAACTCACCCGATTGAAATCTGATTTAATGAGCAAGAAATTCCATGAAAAAAGTTTTTGCTTTAACCCAAAGCCGTGGAAAATTTATAGATATTGTACTCTCTATCCGAAAACTGTATTTTTCTTGAATGGAAGTAACTTTGACTGCTATATCGCTCTGCAGCACTATGAGAGCATCAAAGAAATATCAACGTCGGCAGCATTCACAGCAAATGGATCAGCTACTCAGGTCGGAATATCCTTGTCCAGCAGATCACGGAAACCAACTCAAGTATATCATGATAAAGCTGCTTCAATTTATCCACATACATAATTATTTGACCACCTTTCGGTTAATCACTAACTGCTACCAAAGAGGAAAACTGGTATTCAGCTTCTGTATAATATCAAAATCTGTATAATTCCCTATGCTGCGCTTTGTTTTCATGTGTGGCCCCATGGTGTTGGGCCGTGGTCCTCCTAGAATACCCAAAACTCTCAACCGGGGGCTATCTGACCCCCTGTTGAGAGCCACTGCTCTAGAGAACTATGGGTCTCTGAATTTCCTCCAATTGGAAATCAAAGACCAATCTTGGTTTTAGGTTCTAAAACTTCTTGGACTAAATCTCACTGGGTCTTAAGATTACGAGGATGGTGATGGCATTTTGTTCAGTAATCATTGCCGATACGTAAAAACTTTTCAGATAAAATGATTGCCCTCTCTTCAATAACATACTGGAGAGGTTTAATACTCGTAAGGAGCTACATGAAATCAATTAAAATAGTCCATAAGGTTTCCAGTTTCACCATTAATTATTCATTAATAGCTATGAGGGACTCCAACAGTATTTAAGTACTGGGTGGCCAGAATTGAAACACCCCTAGTCCGACTTCTCTATATATTGAACTACTCGGTGTATAATCTTCAAATTTTATACACATACTATTCAAGAAATGGGGAAACGGATTTCGCGGATAAAAAATTAGTTTCAGAAATCACTGATAGATGGCGCTGTATGTGCGTACATATGCTGAAAAGACACATTTTAAACACATCTTATTTGAACGTACCATTCATGTGACAAGAACCTTATCGACGACACAGGGAATGCTGCTGAATATGGTTCCCTTCATGAAGATGTAAAATCTACAGTCTGTGGACAGCTTGTTCAACTGCGAATCATAACTAGTAAACTGAAATGTTTCTCACATGCAGAGCAAAAATCACACGGATTAAGTTCCGGAGAACGAGATGACCAGGTTGTCGAAAACGCACGACTGATTATTCTGTCATTAATGAAACGTTGCCGACGAAACTGTTGTACATAGATTCCAATGTGTGGAGGCGCTCCATCTTGCATAAAAGTTATTGAGTCAAGACATTGCCGCTGTTGAAAATAGGGTACAACAAATTTTCGAGCATCCTTTTGTACCTTTTGACCGTAACGGAGCATGGCACAGGGCCTTTGCGAGTAGCCTCTTCGATAAAGAAAGATCCAAGAATGAATGTGGCTGTAAATCCCAAATACGACAGTTGTGGGTGTTCACTGTTCCACTGAGGGGGGAATGAGCCTCGTCGCTCCACAGAATCTTCCATGGCCACGATGCATCCACTTCAACTCTAGCAGGAAATGTCCATGCAAAGAAATGTCAGTTGCTTCTCCCTGTCGATGACCAGCAACTGTTGATTATGACTGATTTTGTACGTTCCACACTGCGCTATAGGGAACGACCAAGAGTCGTGACACTGCACGTGCACTACTACAGCCTACAACATTATCCATTAACTGTTCAACAATAGCAGTGGCAACATCTTGAACGACATCTGAAAGAATCGGTTTGCGTCCTCAACCGACTGAACTGAAATATGTTCAGTTTTTTCAAACTGCGCGATCATTCTCGTGAAACCTTGTGTAAGAAATGGTCCCTTGCGCGAAACTTTCGATAACGGCGGAACTCTCGATGTGCATCTATCTGCAGCATTTCCTTTATTTTCATAAAAGAGCTTCACAAGCAAAGCGCGTTCTGGCAGCGTGACAGCTATCACGTATTACACTGTTGGCCACTGTAAATGCAACACCCTGAAGGAAACAAGCAAATAACATGAAATTTACAACATGCATTAGCGGAGGTGAGATATGCAAATGATTAGAATTTCAGCGCAGACGCACATCACGCGCGCCTGTGGCGCCACTTCAAATTGCCATTTAAGGCTTGGAGATTTCGACGATTTCAAGTTTTGCAATTGTGTTTTTCTTGTGGTTTTTTCCAAAAAAACGATCAATTATGCCTCGTCGAAAACAGCGATCATCTTTTGATCAAGTATTCGAGTTCGACAGAGGAAGGATAGTGGCCTACCGAGATTGTGGATTATCTTTCAGGGTAGTCGGTTCTACATCGGTAGTCGTGTTGGACGAAACCAAACAACTGTAATGCGGATATGTGATCATTGGATGCAGGAGGGTACGACGGACCGGCGTGTTCGATCGCATCCACCTGAGCGCACCACTTCACGTGATGACAGGCAAATTGTGCGCATGGCAGTGACGGATCGCTCAGTCACATCACGAACCATAGCACAGCACATGCAGTCTGTAACGCATCATCCAGTGTCTGCGCGTACCATTCGACGCCGTTTACAGCAGAGTGGTCTGTCCGCAAGACGTCCATTGCTTTGTCTACCCTTGACGCAGAACCACAGACGTCTCCGCCGCCAGTGGTGCGATGACAGAAGAATGTGGACGGCAGAATGGAATGAAATTGTCTTTACTGACGAGTCACGCTTCTGTCTGCAACACCAGGATGGTCGCATTCGAGTCTGGAGACACCGTGAAGAGAGGATGCTGAACAGCTGCGTTATGCACCACCACACTGGTCCTGCACCGGGTATTATGGTATGGGACGGTATTGGATATCACTCTCGCACACCTCTAGTACGCATTGCCGGTACTTTAAGCAGCCAGCGCTACATCTCCGAGGTGTTGGAACCAGTTGTCCTTCCTTACTTTCAGGGCTTGCCCACAGCCATATTTCAACAGGATAATGCGCGACCACACGTGGCACGCATTGTCCAACGGTTCTTCGTCAATCGCCAGATTGAATTGCTTCCCTGGCCGCCTCGCTCTCCGGATCTTTCGCCGATAGAAAACATGGGGTCCATGGTTGCTCTACGATTGACCCAGATTCCATCCCCAGCTGCCACAGCAGATCAAGTTTGGCAACGTGTGGAAGCTGCTTGGTCTGCTGTACCCCAAGAACTCATCCAAAGTCTCTTTGAATCAATGCCAAGGCGTGTGGCAGCGGTGATCTCCAACAATGGCGGCTACTCTGGCTACTGATTTTGGCAGGAACCACACTTCACAGAAGTCTATAAATTTAATCATTTGATACTTGGTCAACATGTTATCTACAAAATAAATTTTGTTGTGATATCTCTTGTCTTTCTTGGTGTTGCAATTAGGGTGGCCAGCAGTGTAGAATGACATTTGTCATGTACTTATATGTCATTACTTATATATCCATATTTGTGGCAGCAGATATTCATGCTAAAGGGTGTGCTAGGTTTTGGGAACAGTGTGGTCGGTTGGAAAATAAACATGCTTGTATAACTAATAATGTGTGCTCTCTGATTATTCTGATTTCATGATTCTACTAGTAAATATAGCAAGGTAGTTATGCATCTGATACATAACATTGGCGACGAGGAATAAAACACAAGTACTGTTTGGTAAAAATTTCCAATTCCGTGGATAAGTATTCGTTTCTTTCCCTGACTCACGAAGCTTCCACGTGGTTTAAAATGCCGAACTCAGAAAATGAAGGGTATCATCCCCATACTGGCAAAATGCCAGCTTATAATGAAAACGATTGTTTTGAAGAGTATCTACTTCAGATTGACTTTTATTTTGAAGCTAACAGAATCGAAAGTGACAATGACAAACGGGCCACACTGCTTACCTGTGTTGGAAAGAAAGTATTTTCCACACTACGCAACCTTGTCCAACCAAAAAGTTTAAAAGAGACTCCATATGACGAAATCATCAAGGTATTAATGAAACATTTCTCGCCTCAAATTTCAGTAATTATGCAGCGTTTCCGGTTTTATAATCTGAAACAACATACAGAAGATGTGACAACTTTTATCATGAAAATCAAAGAACAAGCAAGTGTGCTTTTGGACAATTCTTAGACGATGCCATTAGGGATAAATTAGTTTGTGGTTTAGCAGACCAGCAAATACAAGACAGACTATTAATTGATTCACAACTTGATTTCAACAAAGGGTGCTAAATAGCGCTTGCTATGGAAAGGGCCAGCAGAGAAGTAGAATTCTTCAAGGTTAAAGAAGAAAACGTTCTAAAAATTTCAAATGCAAGTGCAACTTTCAAAAACAGAACTCCTGGTCATTCTCAGGGCAAGGATATGAATCGTCAACCTGAGAGCAACTTCCAAAATAAATCCCAAATTAGTGAAAATTTTAGAAATTGTAAACATTGTGGGAAGAAACATCATGGTGAATGCTTCATTCAAAAATGCGACTTGCTATAAGTGTCAACGTCAAGGACACATTGCCAGTATTTCCAGAACTTCTGCGACAAATTTTGTTGAAGAACTAGATGAAATGTGCACTGTGTCAATATGTGCAGCCATTGAACACGAGGTTCCCAAGCCTTACCTCATTAATTTATTAATAGGTAGTACCTCAGTAGATATGCAGATAGATTCTGACAGTGCACATTCTGTGATATCAAGAAATAAGTTTGACTGTTTAAAATTAGGGACACTTAAACAACTAGAAATTCCAACTTTGTGCTCATATTTAGGTGAAAAATTAAAAATTATCGGAAGATTTGAGGTGCCTGTCAAATTTAAGGAAAAAAATGTATGGTTACCATTGGTTGTTATTGAAATGTCAAATAGGCCTACACTTTTAGGTCGCCATTGGATCGAACAACTTGGGATTGATTTGAAAGAAGTAATATATGATCACATTGCAAATGTTAATGGTGAGCTTAAAGGTATTCAAATTGAAGCTGATTTCTCTCAAGAAAATGTTTTACAATATTACCAATCCAAATTCCCTAACTGTTTTAGTACAAGTGATTCAAAAGGAATGTTGGGCGAACCGGTAAATATTGCTATGAAGGAAGATTCTGTACCAATTTTTTGCAAATCCAGACCAGTTCCATATGCAGTAAGACAGCTGGTAGATGAAGAGTTGGATTCATTGATTCAGAAAGGTGTTCTGATACCTGTGAGTCATTCCAAATGGGAAACCCCCTATTGTCCCAGTAGCCAAATTGAACAGTGAAGGTAAAAGAACTGTTAGAATTTGTGGATATTTTTCTGTTACGGTGAACAAATTTTGTGAAACCCAATTCTACCCACTTCCATCCCAAGAAGATATTTTAACAAATGTGGGATCGGGTAAATACTTCTCGAAAATTGATTTGTCAATGGCTTTCCATCAGTTACCCATTGCTGAGTCTCAAGAGCTGTTAACGCTGAACACACCTAAAGGTTTACTGAAGTATACTAAATTTCCTTTTGGTATTAAATCAGCATCTTTTTTGTTCCAGCAAAAAAATGGATAATATTTTAAAGGACTTCCCATTCATAGATTGCTATATTGATGATCTATTTATACGTGCAAATACTAGAGAAGAATGTAAACATAGAACTGATCTGGTGTTGCAGAAGCTACATTCTTTCAATGTTAAGGTAAATATCTCCAAATGTGATTTTTTCAAAGATAAAATTAAAGTTTTGGGTCATGTGAAAGATCCTGAAGGCATTCACTCTCTTAAAGACAAATGTGATGATATATCAAACACACCAGTACCTAGAAATGTTACTGAATTAAAAATTTATTTGGGACTTTTAGGTTATTATCAACATTTTATACCAAATTTATCTTCCAAGTTGAAACATCTATATAAATTACTAGAAAAAGATACAAAATGGGATTTCAACAAGAAGTGTATTGAGGCATTTAAAAAAACAAGATTTTGCTTAATAAACATAAAGTTTTGGTGCATTATGACATGACTAAACCAATTGTTCTACAATGTGATTCATCCGATTATGGTCTTGGAGCATTCTTATGCCATGAATTATCCCCTGGTTCATTTAGACCAATATTTTTTGCATGAAAAACTCTCAATAAAGCAGAAAGGAATTATGCACAGGTACATAAAGAAGCATTAGCTATCATTTTTGGCATCAAACGTTTCAACAAATACTTACAGGTCCAAAAATTCGTCATTGAAACAGACGCAAAACCTTTGTTGACCTTATTAGGTCATGATAAACCTGTTCCAGAGATGGAAAATTCAAGGATTGCAAAGATGGGCATTAATTTTATCAAGTTATGATTACATCATAAAGTACAAGAAGGGCTCAGACTTTTTGCTAGCAGATGCTCTTTCTCGTCTTCCTTGTAGGGATAATGAACCAGACGACAAACATGCTCATGAGTTTGTGTGCTGTTTTGTAGAATTTGAAGATCTGAATAACAAAGATATTGAAAAGGCCAGTGCAGTTGATTGTGATGTTAGTAAAGCAATTAATTATGCCAAATTTGGTTGGCCACAAGTTGTTGAAGATTCCCTACAGGATTATTACAGGGTGAGAGATGAATTGAGTATTGAAAATAACTGTTTACTAAGAGCAAACAGATTAGTTATTCCAGGGTGTTTGAGAGAAAAGATCCTTCAACTCTTGCATACTGAACACCCTGGGGTAGTTCGAATGAAGAATCTTGCTCGAGGATATTTCTGGTTTCCAAAAATTGATAAAGAGATTGAGGCTTATGTGAATAAATGTGTCCCATGCCAATTTACTAGATCAAGTGCACCCAAGGTTCAATCAAATAACTGGCCTCTAATGGGTAAACCATTTGAAAGGATTCACAATGATTATGCTGAATTTGAGAATCGTAATCTTTTAATTGTTAAAGATTCATATTCAAAATGGATTGAAGCGACACTTGTTGCTAATACGGATTCAAAGTCTACAATCAGTAAGCTTCGATCAATGTTTTCTACCTTTGGTCTACCAAGTGAAGTCGTGTCAGACAATGCCGCACAATTTAAATCTGAGGAATTTGTAAAAGTCAAATGGCGTTACTTTGAGAAATTCACCACCGTACCATCCAAATTCTAATGGAGCTGCAGAGAAATCTGTTAATATTATAAAAAACATGTTGAAGAAACACAAGTTTTCCAACGAGGTGTATGATAATTTTCAACATAGGTTGGACTGTATACTATTTGCTTATAGAAATACACCTTCATCTGTTACATTGAAGACACCCGCTGAACTTATCTTCAGATACACACCACAGACCAAGATTACAAAGCTTAGAAGTGATCACGTTATGAAAGAAAAGAACTATCATATGAAACTATCATTATGAAAGAAAAGAGTATCATAGGTCTCATTCAGCTGCTAGTGTAAGGCATTTTAGTGTCAAGGAAAAAGTTCTTGTTAAATCTACCAGAAACGATGAAATTAAATGGTTTCCTGGTACAGTCATAAAAATCATCAGTGAAAGTACCTATCTGGTAAATGTAAATAATCAAGTACGTTTTGTACATGCAGATCACTTGCGGAAGTGCACATTTCATGTTCCTGAGGTTCCAGTCCATAACAGTGTGCCACTTGATCATGTGAGTGGATCTTCAGTGACCAGGCCCAGATTTCCGCATGGGCAAGTGGGGCGCTTGCCCAGGGCCCCCACAATTATGGGGCCCCCTAATTTAGTATTAAGTTGTACAGAGTTTTGAGAATTTGGATTTTGGTTAATACAGTAAAGGAAGGCAGTGGCGGATACAGAAAAAAATCCTGGATGGGGCACAGGGCACCCACTATAGTGAAAACAAGATTAGCGCCCTTTACACGTACGTTCTTTCCCGCGTGAAACCACGATCCCGCGCGATTCAGTGCACGTGTGAAGGTGTCGGAGAGGAAGGGAAAGCTGCTTTGGAGTGTACTGCAAGTTTCCCCGCGCGCATTTTAAGGAATTTATTTATTAACATTAAAAAGTAAATTAATTAATTAATTAACAATTATTATTATTATTATTTTCCCCTTTCAAATTTTCGACTTGTTGGTCGATTTTTTTTTTGAAATTCCGGTCCCGATTTACGGGGGGCCTGGGTGAGTGTCCCACATGTTCATGTGGAAAATCTGGTCCTGAAAGGGGGGGACGTGCCCCCCTCTGGATATGTCCTTGAAGGCGGCCCCCAAAGTCTGCTTTGCCCAGGGCCCCATTGCGTCAAAGTCGGGCCCTGTCAGTGACATCTACTGATGATGATGTAGGGCTCGCAAAGCCTGCTTCTCAGTTCACGGAAAAGGAGACTATATCTGAAACTCCAACAGAGCTAGTGGAAAAAGAATAAATGATATCAGGAACTGTCAAAACGTCTAAAACGGCCTTGGACTGTGATAAAAACTCTGATTTTTTTTATCCAAAACACTACGGCCAAAAAGACTAATAAGGCCCCCAAATCTTTTAAATTTATAAATAATAATAATAATAATAATAATTTGTATTGTATTCTAGTTTTAACCACATATTGATGCATGCTTTATCTACTTTTTTTCTCTTAAATATTAAATTTTAACCATCTTGCAAAAATTTTAAGAAGGAGTGTGTCATGTACTTATATTTCATTACTTATATATCCATATTTGTGGCAACAGATATTCATGCTAAAGGGTGTGCTAGGTTTTGGCAACAGTGTGGTGGGTTAGAAAATAAACATGCTTGTATAACTAATAATGCGTGCTCTCTGATTATTCTGATTTCATGATTCTACTAGTAAATATAGCAAGGTAGTTATGTATCTGATACATAACAACATTCCCCAGATTTTGTCATCTTTTTGCCCAGAACATGGCTGCAAAGGATGAGTTTAAGTAAATTTTTGTGCTTAGAGTGCGAAATTGTAGTTACAATGGTTGTTTAAGCTTCTTTACATTTTAAAATTTTCTCTTTTTCCATAAGGGTAAAAGAAAGTAAAATGAAAAATTTCATTTCGCAAGGGATTTTTTAAAATTTCTTTTATTATTATTATTATTTTTGTCTCTTTTAATACTTTCTGTTGTGCAGTTCAATCTGACGGTGTTTCTGGAACTAATTTTTTTTCTCGCGTAATCCGTTTCCCTAAGTCTTGAATAGTATGTGTACAAAATTTGAAGCTTTTACACTGAATAGATCGATATACAGGGAGGTCAGAGTAGGGGTGTTTTAATTCTGGCCAGCAAATACTAGAAGGATAAATGATTGGTAAGTATGATTAAGGGCTGATCGGACTTATTCCCAAAGATAATCCGCTAAATGTTTCAAAATAGATATCGTTTAGCTGCACGCTGAGATGTGACATGCATTGAGAAACTGCCCTATTGGAAATAAATTCTCTGTGGTTCCTCCAGATCACTTAGTCAAAAACAGTACTTAAATAAGTAAACTCTTCAACACTTTCTAAGACAGTAGCTCGATAATTGGCCTACCGACCCCATTCATTTACAATCTTAGGAGGTTTGCCGAGCAGTTCCTCTTTAAATAACGATAGGGCCCGTTCACATAGGAGTCCGGTAGCGAAACCGTTAAAGTATTGAAATGTATTTAACCAATGACAAACCTCCAAGCGGCGAAATTTTTACGCCTATGATTGGTTTATTTCCGTCTCAGCGCCATCTTTCCTTTTACGCTTCCGCTACCGAACTCCAGTGTTGCCAACTTGGGGGTTTTCCCCCTAAATTTGGGGATAAGTTAGATGAAAAGGGGTGTTTTTAGGGGCCACATTTTGTGAGGGGAGGGACATTTTTTAATATTTTGTACAATCGAGACGCGTTTTTTCATTAGATTATAAGTTCCATATATATGTCAAATGTAAATAAACCTCCATTTCATTATCTAAGTGTGTATTTTCTATTTATTTCAATTTATCGCTCAAATAGGATGCCTATTTGGAACCAGAATTTCTTTTAGGAAGGTATAGGGGGATCTCAAGTTGGTGTTAGTGCTGGGTGGTTTTCACCGATTATAGGTAATAAAATATTAAAGTTATTATATCAGTAGGGTTTCATTACTACAGGGTGGCTAATAAATACTGTAACACTTCAAAAAATAAGAGTTAATTTTAATCGTTTGGAAAAACAATTTATCTATCTATTTGTGTGATTGGCAACTTTTTGTAAACGCAGACGATTTTTGTTTAAAGTAAAACATGTAGAATATTTTTAAAGATGGAAGCCAAAAGGTTAATGGTTAAACAGCTTTTTGATCTCGGATTTTCTGCAGGTAAAATATTTAAGCAATTAAAATGCCTTGGTTTTAATAGGACGTTTATATATAGAACTATAAATCGATTATTGGATACCAATAGCTGTAAAGATCGACCAAGGTCCGGTCGTCCACGCACTGTTCGTACAAAAGAACGTATCAAAAGAATTCGTGAAAAGATACGAAGAAATCCACAACGTTCTGCAAATAAAATGGCTGCAGAAGAGAACATCAGTCGCAGAACTATGCAACTTATCATAAATGAAGACCTGGGTTTTCACCCTTATCGCAAAAGAAAAGTTCAAGGTTTGACTACTGCACAAATAGTAAAAAGGTTACAAAGATGTAAGAAATTGCTGAACCGGCACGGTAGCAAAAGTGTTGAAAAAATTATTTTCTCTGATGAGAAGCTGTTTTGTACAGAACAAAGTTATAATGCTAAAAATGATGTTGTATATTCAGCAACCTTCGAGGATATACCTGAAAATCTTCGAACTGTTAAACGCTTTCAGAACAAGAATTCTGTTATGGTTTGGGCTGCAGTGTCACACAATGGAAAACTGCCTCTGAAATTCATCGATAAAGGGGTAAAAATCAATGCTGAATATTACAAACAGAAAGTATTGGCTACACGTTTATTACCACATGCTAACAGATTGTATCCCAAAAAGAATTGGATATTTCAGCAAGATTCTGCACCGTCCCACCGATCCAAAACAACACAGGAATGGCTCCATGCCAATTGCCCGAAGTTTATCAAGCAAGAAGATTGGCCACCTTCTTCACCAGATCTAAATCCTTTAGACTATTGCATTTGGGGGATTTTAGAGTCTAAAGTAAATGCTAAGCAGCACAGAAGTTTGGACTCCCTCAAAGCTTCCATACGGAGTGAATGGGACAAATTACCTCATAAAATGATTCGTGCCGCAATAGGACAGTGGCGTAAGAGATTATCTTTAGTAATCGATAAAGATGGAGGTCGATTCGAGTAAAATTATTTCATGGTAAACTTTCATGTATAATGTTCATACTATTGTTGTATTTTCCATTTTCTATTTCATCTGTGTGTAATTAAATGATTCGATATTTGTCACAGTATTTATTAGCCACCCTGTAATTACTGATTACCCATTACTAATTACCCAGGTTCGTTTTAACCCCAGCATGTAAACACTGTAGAAAAGATAGACACAACTTAAATGTTTTATAAATGATGAGGACCAATATTTAAAAATTAACAACAAATATTTATTACACACATAAACAATTAAATTATACAGTATTAAAATGATTATTCTTCTCATAGCTGCATGTATAATTAATAATGTGCTAAAATGATTAATATTCTTTCCAAATAACAAGTTGGGTCCTCACCGGATTAACATGTAAAGGTATGTATCATTTAAGGGATATATCAATTAAATTTAATTAGAAAAAAATTGTACTGCCAAACAACAGAAGTGCAAAGACTGACTTACCCCCAAATTCGGCTATCTAAGGGAAAACTGCATCACTTCATCCTTGCTATAATCACTGCGATAAAGTGGCAGGGTGGACTCGAGAGTCCACCACAGGGCAAGCCCGTAGGCTATTCGCCCTCTGCACACCTCTCGCTCCCCAATCTCGCTGCACTCCTCTATATCTCTCCGAACTCTCTCTCTATTTTCCAAAATCTCATTTCTACCTCTTAATATTCATCTCAACTTTTTGCATATATGTTTCCACCTTCCAATCACAATATTTTCTTCTCCATCTAAACTCCACCTACGTCTTAAAAACCCTTTTCTAGTGGCCCTAATATTTCTCTTTTATTAAAATCACAGTTCTCATTGGACCTATACTTATCTTTCACATTTCCCCCCTTTTCCTTTCTACATTTTTCTTATATTTTATTTTCTAACACCTGGTCAGTTTTATAAAATTTTTCCTTACCATGATCCGACAATACTGCTACCGTTGCGTAAATTCCTTTCAATATAATCCTTATTCTAAGGGGCTTTTTTCGACTAACGCAACTCTTTTATCATGGGGCTTTTGACTAACCGCGATTCTAACTTTTCTACTAAGCCTTTCTTATGGGGCCTTTATATGGGAGCGGCGGCTATTTCTAAACTTTCCCCTCTTTACCATAAATATATTTTTATTGCGTACAATTCCTTTCTAACAATCTTTTAAACTTATGTAAAATGCCTTTTCTTATGCTGACCGCTATAACGGCTGAATCCTGAATCTACCCTTCCTCTGCGTATCCAATTTTATAGCTGACTCTTTTCTTATTTCTTATTCCCCTTCACAGCGCTTCACAATGGATAAAGGAATCTTAAATTGGCTTGCAGCTTTTAACAAATCTCCGAGAAACCCTTTGCTGGCTTAAAGAGCCAGCATTAGGGGGGAACAGGGAGATTTCCAGATGGTGCTAGGGGGAGGCGCTTCGTAGAGGTTGGCAACACTTCCGGACTCCTATGTGAACAGGCCCATACTTTGAATCTGACATCATTATTTGCGACAGCGCGAGTATCTGTTTTACATTAATTCAGGTTATCTAGAGGGTTGCTAGTTTCAAGATTAGCGATATACAAATAACAAAATAGTGGTCTGTACACTTGGGCCTGTTCACATAGCACTCCGTAAGCGTTAAATATTAACCAATCGTATAGCTGAGCGCTATGAATCATCATCCATGAACACTCCGTTGACCTTTTATGCTTACGTTAACGGACTGCTATGTGAACAGGCCTTTAGACACAAGTAAGTTCAGGGCATGAAGCTAAAGAAGGAGGAGTAGCTCAGTATCAAAAATGTGTCTCACATTTGGGTTTTGACACGGAAACCATAATATGGATTTTTCGTATCTTTCAAGAGAAAACATTGTTTTTTTCAGTGCGTATTTAATATGAATTCATTTATTCAACTTAACATTATATATATATATATATATAAATTTTTTTTAAACGATTTTAAAAACCACGCGTCTATACAGCGCAATGAAAAATCCGTCCTTTTCTTACATGTCTCGTCATCTGCTTGCTGGTGAGGTACCATAATTGGTCCATTTTCCGAGGAATTCCCCATTCAAGCCTGCGTTCCTTCTTATAGCTTCATGATTCTGGGTTTCAGTTTCCACCTTTTTCAATCGCAGTTTTGCAAAATCGCTAAATATTGTCCAAAAGTCGACATTTTGAAAATATGCTGCGAACCTCGTTTTTCCCGAGTATACCCACTCTCCGTGTTTAAACACCTTGCATTACTTTTTTTATTACTCCCCGAATTCAATGTAACGTTTTAGCTCTTTAGCTAGTTAGCTCTTTAGCCAATTCCGTATTCAAATGCCCAAACAGAGCGAAATATCCGGTCGTCTGTTAGCTAACGCTTGCTAGGTGGTTTCTCTGGTGGTGGTTTTGTTTTGATTAGGTTTCGACTCGTTTCTACTGTTTTGAAGTTAGTAATTAACTCTTTCTTGTATTTTTGAATATTCCAAATTATATTTATTTAGCAGTTACGTAAAATACGTTATAAATAAGCAAATTATCTTTTGTTAATTAGATTAATCTTTTGTTACGGGCACTTTAAAAAAATTTCATGTTTACCGTTATGTATAATGATTTAGAAATTTACAGTAGACGTTATGGTATTAGTGATTAGTATAATGATTTGAGAGTTTCTGTAGCTTTAACCGCTTTCCCTTGTGATGTAAAATGGACGAGTTATATACAGTTCGCACACACAAACGAAATATAGATTTTAACTATCAAACATTTGATATCTTCTCAGTTTAGATATCCGTAGTGGAAGAGCACAGAAGAATTTTAGAAAATGCGTTTAATTAATCATTCTTCGTGCTAAAGAATGAGAATTGTATCAATCACCAGAAAGTTAGTAATAACACTACAAAATATTTGTATCTAAGCTGGAAAGCATTTTAAAAATTTATATTCCTCTTTCCAGACAAATTACAAGCTTCAAGCCCAATACCTGTTCCCTGGAAATTAAATTTTGATGTATATAAAATGGGTTGTTCTTCCTGGCTGTTGTTCTTTTTTAATAAAAACCATAGTGGATATTGATTTTTTCCCATTTATTACTCTTTTACATAAAAGGAACAATTTTATCTAGTATGTCTGTGAAGAAACTGCTCTCCCATGTGTGCAATAATTGTTTTATTGTGTTAAATTTTGTCAGTGTGTAATTGAATGCTTACCTAGAAGAAACTTTTTTTTCAATCTAAAAAAAAGTACAGCTATAATATGTATTTAATTATGATTTTCATGAGCACAACATTAATTTCTGTTTGATTCAATTTTATAAAATGTGGTTAATTCCAGTTTCCAGGACTTTACTTTTTTTCTTTTTTTTTTAATATGTAAACAAAATTTAAGTGTTAGAAAAAGTCATGCCTTTTCAAAAGCAGTTACTAATGTTAAATTTTACAATGCACAAGCTGATTCCTGACCTAATATAATGTTCTATTAAAAATTAATCAAACTTTAACTAAAATCAAATTTGGCTTAGCTATGGGTCTTGAAATTTCAGCCAGGACTATGAAATTTGGTACAAACCATGTTTCTGTAACTGTTATATTTATAATGTGATTCAATCAACTGCTTGTTGATTGTTCTCTGTGTGTTTCTTAAGAAAATTCTAAAATATTTGTGAAATTGTATTTTTTTTCTGCATAACTGCAAAATTTAAGATAACTTGAAATTTTGAATTTTTATCGCCACAAATTGAATAAAACATAGTAACTTAACTATGCATTACTTCGTTACTTTATCTTTTAAACATTGCTTATTTGCACCTAGTGTAATGAATGAAATGAATACCTTAAAATTGTATCTTTGAAAAGGTATGAGTCAAACTCAGTGATAGTCGACAAAAACAAAGTACTATCAATTGTATTCCATTGTAATTGATAGTACTTTGCAGATATGTCACTCTGTAAATTAAAATACTAAACTACCAAACTACAATGCAGCTGAGTATTTTACTGTACTGATGTATTTTACTGCTGCATTGTAGCTGTACTTTACAAAGTACTATCAATTGTATTCCATTGTAATTGATAGTACTTTACAGATATGTCACTCTGTAAATTAAAATATTAAACTACAAAACTACAATGCAGCTGAGTATTTTACTGCCCTATTCCTCATAAAGAAAAAGATTAATACAGAAATGAATTATATTTCATTTTGTTTGACTGTTATATTTGTGAAACTGTTTTTTTCTGCATGACTACAACATTTAAGATAACTTGAAATTTTTAATTTTTATCGCCACAAATTGAAAAAAGATAGTAACTTAAGTATGCAGTACTTCAAATACTTTATCTTTTAAACATTGCTTATTTGCATCTAGTGTAAGGAATGAAATGAATATCTTAAAATTGTATATTTGCAATGAACCAAAATTAGTGATAGTCGAAAAAAAAAAGTACTATAAATTGTATTCCCTTGTACTTCAATTAAACTAGATTTAGCATTTTCTTCATTTACACATGGATATGTTTAAAACAGTGTAAATCTATCGATTTTCTTAAAAGGATATTGTATCAACATTTAAAAGATTGAGCTAAATGAATTCTTGTGCAGTGCTGTATTTATACTGAAGCAGTGTCTGTACTTGTAATTTTTTTGGCTACTATTAATTGTGATGCATAATTTGAATGTTATGAGTTCTAAATCTTAACTGAGAATAATCAGGTGAGTACATCTTAAATAATACTATTTAATTTAAAGTTTGTCTGTATAATATAATGTGTATATTTGAAAATTTTAAATACAATACTGTTAGTTTTAAATACCATGCTGTTAGTATAAACTTCAGAGATTTGAATGTGTTTTATTTCAGATGGGAAACACATCAATGTGTTAACTATTTTAAAAGCTTTTATTAAATGTATTTAATTGAAAGAAGGACATCACATAAAGTTCAGTGTATCATTTTATCAGAAACTTTTTTATGTCAAAATAAATACCTTTTGGAAGGTTAGATTACTGAATACAACGATATTTTAACATTTAACTAAACTTTGTTTTAAATATATTTTACTTCATATCCTCCATATTAGAAATATTTTTCATCTTCTGTATTCTCTACTAATTAATTTTTAAAAATGTGGCATTTTGCTAAAAGAAAAGAAAAATAAAGCTTCCGGTAATTTAACATAGTGAATTATAAATATTTCAAATAAAGTTGAACATAGAATAATGAAAATATTCGTAAGTATTCTATCCACAAATTTAAAATCATTTGATTCATTTTTCTTTTGTTGCGTATCCAGGCATTACTCGTTTTTATTATTTTTATTTTATCAGTTCCGAAGTTTCCATGTTTGTTTACATTTGATGTCGCGCTGGGGATGAATTTGGGCTGTCTCATTGGCTTACTGAGAGCATTCGTTTAAAAGCTTCCGATGTTTGCCGAACATTCCCTCGTCGGAGAGTGGTGCTCGGATCGGAGAGCTAACGGGCCATTTGAATGCCGATGTGCTAACAGTTAGCAAAATTGAGGTTTGCTAAAGAGCTAACTAGCCAACTAGCTAAAGAGCTAAAACGTTACATTGAATTCGGCCCTACGTCTTTCCAAATTACATCAAATTTTAACTGTAACCATGATTACTGTCATTCACGTGTGTTTGTTTTGATTTTCGAGTTTGTCTCGTTTACATTAAAATTATTTAGCGAGAGATTGTTTCTGATATAGTCATTGTTTTTCTTATATTAAGTAATTTTTGTTATATTAACTGTCGTTAATCATGGGGAAGAAAATTCCTAAAAGTAGGAAGCATAAGAAGCTAAAATTTGTTGATCCTTGTTATAGTGGACAGTCTCGCATGAGGAAGTAATAATTTTTTATCTTTTAAAGTATTTTTGTTTTTTTATAGAATTTTCGCATTTAAGTTATTCATTTTCTTCCTATAAGCACTACTTGTACGCCGAATTTTCGAAAATTATAGTCTCGCCGGCTTGACAGAAGTTTTCGGTACTCTATTATTGTAGCTATTTTTTGCATAACTGGCGATAATACTGGTTACTCACTTCTGTTGTGGATGCTTGATTTTATCCTTTTCGAATTTTACATTGAACTAACATTTTATATTTTTCTCAATTTTTATTAAAAAGTATTCTCTCTAAGTATAAATCTTTAACTTAAGAAATTGCCGTCCAAGTATTAATATCATTTACTTTAAGAATAAAACCAATTAACAGTTTTTAACATTAGATTGACAATCTTAAGTTAAAAACCGATTACTTGTGACAGTCAAACCCTATCGAACACAAAATATTAATAAGAGTAAACTTTGAAGCCTTTTTATAAATGTTTTTTGCTGTTCCTCAATTTGTGGTACCCCAGTTTGCTTGTATCAGGGGGCAAGTGCCTCTCTCTAATCTCTTATTAGCCATTGCTATGCCTAAGTGCTTCACTTAAAAAACTCCATGTTTTTAATCTTAATTTCTTGTTTTACAGTCATGAATAAAATATGTTGTGTCACTTTGAATCTTGAGTATTTTAATACCTATTTTTATATTTTCTTGGCTCTAAGATTAACCTTGCGGTTGCTAGATAAACTAAAATGTACAGATTTAGAAAGAATCTTTTTCTTCTTGGCAGTTTCACGTATCATTTTAGAGGAGGAGGAGTAGAAATATACATTTTTTATTTTGTCTCCTGAAAAGTAATTCATAATTCAAATTTAATGTACCATAGCTTATATTCTTTGGTTATTTAATATTAAGTAGACAACAGATTAACTCTTTAAAAAGCTTAAAATAGTGAAGGTTGCTATTTAAATTAAGAATGTAATTTTCAATTTCTAGTGATATTTTCATTTGTTAACACTTTTCGTTATTATAATCATCTGATAAAATTCAGTTAATGAAATTTTAGTATGAATTTACTTGAAGTATATCTGATGGGAAGCATATATTATAAAAGTTAACATAATCTTTTTATCCTGTGGCTATCATAAACATTTTTTCTCTTTCCTAGCATTTTGTTAAATTCTCATGCAATAGATTTTTTCCCCTCCAGTTCATATTATATATATATATATATATATATAAATATATATATATACAGTTGGTTCTCTGTTTAACGACTTTCAAGGGACCGTGAAAAATCGTCCTTAAGTAGAGATCGTCCTTAAACAGAATTTGTGATAAAATAACATTTCCCTTCACACTTTACAGGCTTAGGACTGTCAATATATTTCTTAATATATTGGCGTATTTAAAAATGTTATTTTTATTATCATCATTATTTTATTCACAAAAAGTTATTTTAAATTACATTGAAAAAAAAGAGTACAAACAATACAATAAATTACGTTTAAAAAATTCAAAAAGTGTTGATTGCTTCATTCGCCTTGTTTTCGTTATTCTCTTTTCCAGGTTTTCTAAAATGTTAAATGAGTCACCTTCCATTTTCGATGTAATATAGCGTCGCAGAACATCTAGAGCAGAAATTGCATCTGTGTAAGACAGTGGCAGTGTCTCGTTTTCCGTGTCTTCAACTTCACCTTCTTCGTCTGACACTGTGTTTTCGTTTACAATATCTTCATAAATTTGTTCTACATTTCTGAAATCTGTTGTTAAAACATATTTATCACAATTGTAGAAATCTTGAATTGAAACATCCTCATCTTCAACAAGACTTCTCCATTCTTCAGGGGTAATGTCATCTTCGTTGATTTCTACATCCGTACTTTGCAGTTCCACTACAAGTTCTTTGTGAATTCCAGCAACGCGAAAGCAGTTTTTTATTGTGGATGAAGAAACTTCTTTCCATGCTGATGTTATCATGTGCATTGCTTCCAAGATTGTAAATTTTCTAATTTTTATACTGTCAGATGAATTGTTTATTAATTTCCTAATTAAAGACTTTCTGTAGTATGCTTTCACACTGCGAATGATACCCAGGTCTAATGGCTGCAACTTGCTAGTGCAATTAGCTGGTAAGAAATGGATAGTCAAATTTGTAAGTCCAGGGATATTTGGAGTATGTGCAGTGCATCGGTCGATTAAAAGTAAAACTTTTCTCTTTTCTCGATGCATTTTTGCATCAAATTTTCTAATCCTGTCAATAAAAATTTGTGATGTCATCCACGCTTTATTGTTATTGTGGTACTCACAAGGTTTCCTGGTGATATTCTTAAAACACCTTGGTTGCTTTGATTTGCCTATAACTAGTGGTGGAAATTTCTCAGATCCATCCGAATTAGTGCACAGTAAAACAGTCAATCGTTCTTTACTGTGTTTTCCACCAAAACACTTTTCGCTCATATACGTTAAGTTTTTACTAGGCACCATATTGTAGAATAGGCCCATCTCATCTGCATTGAATATGTTCTTCTCATCATATCCTTCTAATATCCCCTTCAGCACTATTTTCCCTTCATCTACGGAGCCACTTTCGCCAGATATGCTTTTAAATACAAGCCTGTATCTTTCTTTGAACTTTGTTAGCCAACCAGCCGAAGCCTGAAAATTTTGCATTCCAAACTTTTCTGCCAGAATAATAGCATTTTCTTTAAATATCACTCCGGAAATTGGAATGTTAGTTGCTCTTGCTTGATGAAACCATTGCAGGACTGCCTTCTCAAACTCTTCTGATCGGCCACATTGAATTTTCTGCCGTTTGGATTAGGATCCCAAACCAAATTTTTATGCTGCTTCAAGAATTTTCTCTGTGCTTGTTAAAATGCCTTTGAGAGTAGACTCGGGTAGCTGAAATTGTCTTGCGAATTGGACTTTTGTTATTCTAACACTTTCTTCCCAGTTTTCAATAATTTTCACTTTTTCGTGTAGCGTAAGATGCTTTCGCTTTGATGCCATTTTGCTCTGCTCACCTCGTATTCGTATTGGAATGAGCTCCTACACACAACCATGAATTCTCTAAACATGAACACGTGCTTCCCAGAAGGAGTGAGAGAGGGGTGCTTTTGGACAGTTCGTAAATCACATGACAGCGTGGTAGGTACAATAGAGTGATTCCACATCCGCACTAAGAAATTCGATCCACCAGGGAAGAATGTTCGATCTTCCGAGAAACAGTAATCCCCCCCCCTCCCCCGGATTTTTCCACTGCAACAAGTCTATGATTGCAACAAACAGAAAGGAAATTCCGGGTCTGTTAATGAAACCAAACTCCCCCACAGAAAGTAACCCTCCTGTAGATAAAATGTTGAAGAAAAAGTTTATCATGTAAGAAAAAATCGTCGTTAAATAGAAACAAAATCGTCTTAAAATAGAATTTTTTTACGTCGGAGGGACCGGGACCGGGAAATATCGTCTTTAAATAGAGATCGTCGTTAAGTAGAGCGTCGTTAAACAGAGAACCAACTGTATATATAAAAAAAAACAAAATCTATTAGCTGTCACTGAGATGTGATTTACCAAAAATCTCATGCTTCTTATAAAACATTACTGTGAAAGAAAAATGTCATGTATGCACAGTACAAATTATTTGTTGCTGCCAATTACCTATCCTTTCTAAAAGATTGTGCATTATCTTATTTTCAGATTAAAATTGAAGTATAATTTTGAAACTTTTTCATCACACAAATTCTTCTAAAATATAGAGGTATAACTAGATCTCATGGGATATGTTGATTAGCTTTATAAACCAGTTTAAATGAATTTTATCATACTACACTAACTATACGCTTGTTTTCTACACTAACTATAAACTTGAATGAGTATCTATAAATTTAACATATTCTAATTTTTTTTTTATGTAGGAAGTTGTTGCCTAATGAGCCTCCTAGACGAGAAGATTATCAAGAGGTCCCTAGACATGCTGAAGAAATAATAAATCTAAAAAATCAAGTTAGAGCAAATAAGCTAAAAAGAAAGAAGAAAAAGAAAAAGGTTATTAAAGACGATTTTATTGTTGGTATGGAAATTTTATTAATGAAATGTTTTAACTTTTATGTGCAGAAGTATTTATAAATGCTAAAAGTATATCTAAAAATTAGTCATCAAGTTGATAATAATTTTAGCTACCCCAAGTATTCCTTTTCCGTATTTTATTTCTTTAAATTTGAAATAGCTATTTTGTTTTACTTTTTAAGATATAATGCTCTCTGTTCTATGGAATCGAGTATTTCTTTCTCATATCAGGTTCTATATACATTAATAATATTTTTTTTTTCACTGAATTTTGGTTATATATATATCTGTGTTTGCTGTGCAAAGGATGTTAAGTCCAAAATGGGCTAAAATGAGTTATCCAACCAGGCATGTTTGAAAAATCAAGGGCTACTGCAGAGTACAGAAAGCTAAGTCCAATTCCACTCCTAAATATTTTTATTCATCAGGGAAAATTTGGGATATGTGAAACAAAACACAAACATGTTAGTGTTAAAGGGGTTATGTCTCAATCAAGGACTTAACACTCTTTACTCAACAAAAATAAAATTGGTAAAATTTACTTTAAAAAAATAATTAAAAATTAAACTTATTAAACTGACTTTACAGAAGCTGTTTTTTTTCCAATACCTTTTTTATCAAAACTACGATTTTGAACTTGACATTCTTTACACTGCAAACACAGATATATAAGATTTTGTATAATGATGAAAATATTCATTGCTTTTTTTTTAAAGAATATTTTTGATTTTTAAGATGATCTGTTACTTCACATTTCAGTTAAAAGGAATAGAACAGAAGGAGATGTTCGTGGGAGTACTAAAGCATTTAAATCTGTACCAAATGTCGTCAAGCAAAAAAAACATGAAAGTGAAGAGAGATTCTTTCACAGATTACAAGGAATGGTTGATTCTGCAATTGCTGAAGCGAAGGTAGAACAAAAATATGGCATTGAAGTAGTCAGTATAGATGAAAAGGGAAATGCTGAATATGTAACAACTCCAAACGAAATCAGTGAAAAAAAGCGAGAGTATGATAAATGTTTTATAATTTTATTTCTAAATACTAGTTGTAGAAATAAGTTTGAACCTTAATGAATTTATCCATATGCAGAGTTAGATTATTTAAGGGGATCCAGGACACATTTAAAATTTTTTTTTATTTATTAAGTTAAAATTTTGAATTTTTTGTGATGGTTAACCATATAATTTATAGACAAAATCATATCATAAAACTTCTCATAAACTTTATAAAAAACTTTTTAAAATTTAAAAAAAAGTGGGATAAATTAAAATTGTTATAACTCGAAATATTATTTGACAAATTTCAAAATTTTTTCATTTAATTAAACAGAAATATATAAGTTTTAATTTTGATTCAGCGCTTTTTAAAATATTAATTTAAAAAAATAATATATTTAGAGTTTAAAAAAAAAAAAGTAACTTATTTTTAAAAAAATCATATTTTTAAGTGTAAATATTTTTTCAAATTTGCTGAATCAAAATTAAAGTAAAATAATTGGAAAACACAAGTTCCAAGTTTGAACTATTTATCTTAAACGGTTCTTCACTTATAACAATTTAAAGACGAGAGATGGTGGAAAAACGCATTTCCAGGTTTAAACGCGGATTGGCTACTATTGGAATGTTGCAAAACAAAAATTAATATCTCCTGTTGTAAGTAAGATAAAACATGATTTAAACATCATTTTAAGCGGAAAAGAACACAAAATTTTTTAATGCAATAAAATTTTTTTTCAAAGAATTTTGTGTCCTGAACCCCCTTAAAACATTTCACAGTATTGTTGGATTTGACTTCTTTGCATTTTATGAATTCGTTCTATAATGATAAATTTAACTAATAACCATTATTTTAGTCAAAAATTTTTATTTGTTAGTATATAGATTTTGGTCATTTATTAAAAACTAAAATGAGTATAAATACATAAATATGAATGTTTTTCTATAATTTACAGTATATAACATTTATTTTTTTGTAGGAAACGGAAAAAGTCCAAAGAAAAAGGGGATGAAAAGAAAAAAATTAAAATGGAAAATTCTAAATTTGATTTACAAAGAGGTAATTTGTTATTACTTATTCATTATTAAAAGTATGTGCTTAGTATTTTTTTATATTGTTTTTTCCAGTCTGACCATTACATTAAAACTTAGCTTCATGCAAAATTTTAATGAACAGAATTTGCATTGTAAGTTGTTATTGACATAGAGTGAAATGGTTTTCTGCATTACGATAAATATGTGTTATCATTACCTTTATCAGAAGGTTACAGATATAATTTTGAATATAATTGATTTTTTTGACAAATATGTTATGTATAACAATGCATAAAAAATTATGTTTTCAAAAGGTAACTAGTTAAAAATTCTAATTTCAAGAAATAGCTTACATGGTAAAGAATGGGATCTCATATCATGCTACATTAACTAGATACATTTTCCCCTAGAGAGCCTTTGATGGTAGTTATCAGTTTTTAAATTTCTAGGAGCTTTGCCCCTAGGCTCACTACACCTGCTCCTCTGTTAGGGCTAATAGCGAGATACATAGGGTTGATTCTTGGGCAATGTAACAGCTTCCATCCATTTACTGTTGTCACCCTTATGCGAAGGGCTTTTCATTACTGTTGAATTGTCAGATTTAAAATTCAATTAAAAATCAAAATTTTAAGATAGAGATTTGAAATGAGGTTTATATGAATAAGAAAGCTTTCAGCTTACAGATGATGTAAATATTTTCTTTGTAAGATAAAATCTCGAGGAGCATTGCATATTGCATCCACATATGGGACGATATTGCTTGAAAAACTGTGTTTCATATTTTGATGAAAATATTAGTCTGTTTTAAAATATTTTTAAACAAATGAGGTCTAGATTGAAAGAGAAATGTCTGTAAAGATCAAAATTCTACAATAATTTTTTGGTGAGTTATCGTAATCTGAAGATGAAAAAGTCAATATTTTCCTACAAAACATAAAGAAGAAAACTTAAAGTCTGACGAAGATGATACATGTCTTACTTTGGTCCCCTCTTTTTCTGCATCCGCTGGTATTGCTCTCGACCCCATACCCCCAGCGGTTTTGGAGGAGATAGTATGACAAACTTTAAGTATATGTCTCATGTATATGATATTAGGCACTTGTGATGCAGCATACTTTCTGGATGATCTGTGAAGAGAAGATGTGTATTTTTTTTTTTTTAAGTTAGCTTTGCAATTTAAATTACAGAAAATCTGACACATGCATTCTGCATAGATCCATGACCATGTTTTGAATCTGAACAGAGTGAGTTCAGGGTGTTAATCATGGGTTAGCCAAAAATCAATAAGTGAATTACACCAAAATTTTATATAAGGCAATCAGATTTTTTCATCATTTCAAGAAACTGCTGTATTTTACAAATGTAATAATTTTGTTACTTTCATGAAACTTGTATGTGCATATCAGAAATACACAGCTTCTTAATATCCACAATAAAAATTAAGATTGACATCTAAGTTCAAACTAATTGCAGTAATTCTTCGTCAGGCTAGAGAGCATGCTGGGAATTAGCTAAAAGGGCTGAAGCTCTCCAGACACCGATCTGTATGTTAAATGTTGGAGTGATGACTGCCAATTTCAAAATATATAACTATAAACACCAATTCATATCAGAGAATTTATTTTACTGTAGATTTTTTGTTATTCCTTGAGCATATGTTGTAGAGAATGAATATGTATCCCTTCCTAATAGTATTGAAAAAGGAAAATGTGGGGCATGAACAGAAATGGAAGATTCAGAAAGATGAGAGGGCACAGTTATTTTAAATTTAGAATGTCCTGACTGATTTAAAAAAAAAATTGAAATAGCCGATAATTGCAATGTTTGGTAAAAATTGTGGTTACAGTTCTATACTTTATAATTTGAGCTGTATACAAACTTTTTTTTAAATGTGAAAACTTTTAACCTACAGATATCAATTTGAGGGCCTTTGCTCACATTGAGTCTGTCAGTGTTACTTGTATATTAATTATTTTAACTTATAACAGACCACCAAACAGCTAGCCACAAAATTGTTTAGGTCCGTGATTAGTTAAAATTATTTTGATAAAAGCAATACTTACATTACATTACGCAGCACAAACTTAATGTGAACAAATGCCTTAAAATACTGGTATAAGCCAAAATCAAGTAATAAATCTGTTATAGGAAATTTTTTAAAAAAATGATGGAATAAATAAAGAATAATATTAAAGTATGTGATAAGTAAACATAAAACTGATGTAACAAAAATTATAGTTTGTGGATGCTCTGTATTAAAGACCCAGCTATCGAATAATAGCACAGTTAAAAAGGAATACTTAAAAGGAAATTAAAATGATGTTGAATGTCAGATGTTTGAAAAATGCTGTTTAGTTTAATGATCACTTATTTAATTATCTGGTTTAAAAGTGTTGTAATAAATTAAAGTAGATAAGTGGTAGTAAACTTTAATGCCATAACTTTAAAAAAAAAAAATAAATCATGATTCTAAAGTCATGTGTAGATTGTTAGAATTTTTATTTATTTTTTATTATTCTCATATTTATTATTGAATTTTCCGATAATTTCTTAATTTGTTTCAATAGATAAGCTACAATAAATCATGATTTTATTTATGAAGTTTTGGAATTTTTGGTTGTATAGTTATTTTTCAAATGCATGCATTTAAATATTTCCATGTGATTTAATTTGATTGTGCATGGTTCTTAAACCTTAGATGCTTTCTGTCATAACAACTTTAACTATCTTAATTTTTGTGGCCTGAAATACTGTAAAAGCTAATGAATTTGTTTATTTGTCTCAATGTAAACATGATTATTTCCTTTTTTATAGAGAAAATAGATTTTGGTGAGGTTGCTATGGCTCCACCTATATTTACATCTAAACCAAGGAAAGCCCCAGAAACCGATAAGGTAAAATAATTTCTCTTTTGTAAATGACATGCTGAAAAAAAAATCATAACTTGATTCTAGATTTTGAAAAAATCTATTAAAAACTTCAATATAACTTAAAATTTTATATGACTCACCAGTATGAGAAAATTTATTTATTGCATTACCTTATTTTTTTGAGGATTAAAAGGTTTTGAGCTTTTTTTTCTGTTTTATAAATGAATTATATAATTTAGTAATGTCTATTTTTAATTGAAAAGTTGTAGAAAAAGACTAAATATAAGAATACTGATAAAGCCAAAATGTACGGGTGATACTGCTTCAACAGCTCCAAACTTCCGCAGATTATAATATCTGTTTCAAAATTTTAGAATCAGCTGATTAAACATTTTCATCATTTTGTTCTACAAACTACTGCCATATTTGAATAATTTATTTCAGAAACCCGTTAAGTGGGTTTTTAAAAATATTTGGGAAACAAAGAGAAACATTCTATTTTTGATGTTATTATTATTATCTTGGAAATAACTTCCGAGTGCAGAGTGCGGTATGTTTCATTGTTGAAAAACCATAAATAAGCAGGACTGAATTTAAAAGTATTCGACGGTTTATTGCAAAAATAATAAGATAAAACATTATAGTGAAAATAAAACAACTGAACTTCTTATAACAGCAACTGCACCTATGGCTGCACTAGCAACAGCAAACACAGCACACCCAAGCACATACAACTGCTCCTGCCATGCAGTATAAATAACAAGAATGTTTTACATAAGGCAGAGTATCTTCTTCCTTAAAACACTTTATTTAATGGAAAAATGCAAATCCAAAAGAGTAACTTAAACACGGGAAACAATCCTGATTAATCTGATCATGAATGATGTCATACAATACAATGACTGGTTAATTTAAAAATATTATCTCTGAAATAACTTCCGAAATGCAGAGTGCGGTGTGTTTCACCGTTGAAGAAAAACTCCATAAATAAGCAGACTTAATTTTAAAATATTCGACGGTTTATTTACAAAAATAATAAGATAAAACATTTTAAAATAAAATAAGCTAACATCCTACAGCAGGAACCGCACCTAAGGCTGCACTAGCTACAGCACACAGCAAGCACGTGGCATACACACCGCAAGCACATCTCATACAACTGCTTCTGCCATGCAGTATAAATAAGAAGGATGTTTTACATAAGGCAGGGTGTCTTCTTCCTGAAAACACTTTATTTAATGGAAAAATGCAAATGTAAAAGAGTGACGTAAACACGGGAAACAATCCCGATTAATCCTGATCATGAATGACGTCATACAATACAATGACCGGTTAACTTAAAATAACAAAAATTAAGGAACAGTATAAAGAACATGAGGGAAGTTAAAGTGAACGATAGGCATGTGTACGAAGTTCCGATGTTTAGGAAACGAGCATTACGTAACCGCTAAAGCTTATTGCCGAAGTTCTGGATGACGATAACTTAACGTCGTGGTTGCGGTAAGATTTGTAATAAAAAATAACAAAGAATAACAAAGGGAACAGTATTAAGAACACGAGTGAAGTTAAAGTGAACGATACGCACATTTACAAAGTTCCGATGTTTAGGAAATGAGTGTTACATACATGCTAAAGCTTATCGCTGAAGTTCTGAAAGATAACTTAACATCGTAGTTACGATAACATTTGTAATAATTATAGTTTTCTGCATTAAAAATGATATGCACTGTCAATAGTAACCCATAAAGCGGAATGGTAATCGGCAAATTTATGTACAAAAATGTGTGTTTATGTTAGAAGTCACTTGATTCTATAAACAATAATAATCCAAAAAATGTCTTTTTGGATGGGTTTCTGAAATAAGTGATTCATTTGAGGCAACCCGTAATTCCATCTTCACATTATTTACACTGCACAAATCTCTTTTTGTGTTTTGGTTGCATTTTTTACCTTTCTCAAAATAATAAAGCATAATATGTTGGAAATTTTGCTAATTTTCTTCCATTTCAATATAAAATGGCTGCACAAAAAATACCAATTTTTATAAGTTTCTGTTTTAAATGCATGTTGTCACAAGACATCTAACACACAAACAAAGAAGCCATCACAACGCAATCAGAATTGTTTCGAATGACTTTATATACAACTGAGTGATAATAGAGGCATCTTACTAAAACCTGAATGAACATTTTGTCCAACCCTATATATATACACTGAAGAGCCCCAAAACTGGTACGGCGTGTGTATGCAAATAACGGAGATATTCAACCAATCAGCGTAACGCGATAAGGTCGGCAGTGCCTATATAAGGCAACAGGTGTCTGGTGAAGCTGGTAAATCAGTTCCTGCTGCTACATAGGCAGGTTATCATGATTTATGTGACTTTGAATGTGGTGTTATAGTCAGGGCATGAGAGATGCGACATAGCATCTCTGAGGTAGGGATGCAATTTGTATTTTTGTGCATAACCGTTTCACAAGTGTATCGTGTGAAATGGTATCTGGTATCAAGTATCTGGTAAAACATCAAATCTCTGACAGCGGTACTGCTGGAAAAAGACCTTGAAAGAACTGGACCTTCAACGACTGATAAGAATCCTTAAACAAGATAGATGTGCAACACTTCCTCAATTTGCTGCGGATTTCAGTGCATTATATATAAAATTATTTTAAATGTATAATATATATTTTATTTATTTATAAAATATGAATTAAATTTTTCTGCACTTGTAAAGGATTATTCTCATATTGATCACATAACTTTATTAGGCTTTTTTATTTTCAGTCTTTCTAAATATTGACTAGTGGTGTGTAAATATAATTTACAAATCTATGTTTTTGTACATTTGAGCATTTATTGATTTAATTTCAGCCTGGTAAGAAACAGTTACACTTGAAGTCAATGCTGGCATCAAACAAGAAAGAAGAAGCAAGAAATCCTACACCATTGTCAACCAAGTGGAAGAATATGCCAGCTGACAAGAGAAAAATAATCGAAAATGAAAGATTACGAGCTGTACAGATGTATCGCATGCTTAAAAATAAAAAATTAAATTCTTAATAAATATGTTAATAGTCATCAGTTTTATAATTTTTATTTCTTCCTAAAATTCTAGAGCGTTTCTTTTTCATTTAAATTGTAAATACATGTATATTATATATTTGAAATTAAAGTTTGATTTTTCTTGAACTAAATTTTATTCAATACTAAATAGTTTTACATATTTTTGTGTTTGCTGTGTAGAGGGTGTTAACTTCAAAATGGGCCAAAATGAGTTATCAAACGAGGCTTGTTTGAAAAATCAAGGGTTACTGCAGGGTACAGAAAGTTGAGCCCAATTCTACTCCTAAATATTCTTATTCATCCATGAAAATTTGGGATGTATGAAACGAAACACAAACATGTTAGTTTTGAATCCTGTTTTTTTACAATACTACGATTTTGGACATGGCACCTTGGCACCCTTTACACGGCAAACACACACATATATATATATATATATTTACCAGTAGAGAATACTATTATCCGTTTGCACCGCTCCAGCTGAACTAAAGAAGAAGATATCTGGGAACCCCTTCTTTAAATAAAGTTTTATAATCACCAAATGAATTTTATTTAATTTACTTTAATATGTCTTATCTGTTCAGCGTGGCGTCCTCCAAGATGAAATCCTGTATGTATATGTATATATATGTGCCTGTGTATGCAGTGAAACTTCTGTAGCCGGCCACCCCTCTAAACAGCTCTATTTGGTTCAGAACCAATTTAAAGCTCCTTAGAGCCAATGTTATGGACGAAATTTCTTTTCGGAACCATGACTGGCCATCATAGAGAAGTTTCACTGTGTGTATATATATATATGTATACACTCACACTCACAGTGATATATATATATACATATATGTATATATATGTATGTATATAAATATGTATATGTATGTACATATATATATGTATACAGTTGGGGAAGGCAAGGGGTTATAGCAACCCTCTCCCCCCCCAAAAAAAAAAAATATATATATTAGAAAATTTTATATCCATAATTTAGTATTGCAAACCCAGCAATTTTGGAGGCCTAATTCAAGTTGTGGTATAAGAAGTTTGATAAACCGTTTACAATAGCTTCATGCAAAAATGCCTTTAGTGCAGTTTCTGAGAGTGACAAAATTATATATCTTAGTATCTATAATGTATTAATAATATTTGCAACGCTTCCAGTAAAATGTGCCAGTGAATTGTAATTGTCTACCTTATGCATTTTAAAATGCTATTTTAAGATCTACCATGACACCGATTGAAAGGACTAGCTTTGCTATATGTACATATAGAAAATAATGCAACCATGACTGAAGTCATTCAAGTGCTTTGCAAAAAGAAAAGAAAACTGGAGACAATGGACATATATAACTTGACAAATATCTGTGATATGACCATTTGAAATTAATTCAGCAATTTCTGTCATTAGAAGTACGGAAATAAATAGTGTAAATAACACTAGGTGCTCTAAATGGAAATCAAACTTTTTAGACACAAGATTTTACATCACCTAACAAAGAAGCAATTTTTTAATGAGAAAAAATAATAATAATTGCTCCGAAGTTATTAGCTCAAAAGAAATATGAGACTAATAGATCTGTGATTAAGGAAACCTTTTTGTGATTTTTTCAATTATATAATTATTAATATAAGCTATTAGTATTTTGAATTTATTGCTCTGTTTGTATTTATAAATGTTTTCTTTTATTTGAAAAAAATTAATTATATTTAAATCAGAATGTTCTTTATTCACAAATTGTATTATTTATTTATTTAATAAATAAATTTTCTTGATGACAGTGAATACATATTATATTCCTAAATTTTCATACACCATCCTCTTTATATACTGTCAACTTCTGACAACCCTATAAATAAATATCTTACTATTAACAGCTGAATGTAAACAAATTAGTTTGTTAGTCAGCAGACACAGGGACGGGCTAATCTCGCGAACCGAGCATAGCAGGATATCGCGACTGGTACCGATGGACGCGGACGGACGAGACGCGTGCACTAATACCATCCTCAACTTTCAAAACTTTAAACTTTTTAAATTATTAAATTAAATTGCCGAACTTAAAAGAAGCGGGCAACAGAAACAGCTGTCATTCCGGGTGGGCCAGCTCCTTTCCGTTTAGCAAATTTCCACTATTTTCATGCATGCAAAATTCAACCTTTCCGTCCACCAATCGACAAATTTTTTATTTCCATGTGTTCTACAACTCTTCATCTTTAAGGATATACACATTTTTATAAAGTTAAAAATGTTTTTCACTGCAAACGAAGCTTTTTCCCCAAAGCAATTTTCCAAATTTCACGAAATCGACGATTTTGATGGACAAATATTTCGGTTTTCTGCACCTATTAATGTCAATTTTACGATTTATCGGCATTTTCTAGATGTTCAGCTTCCAAAATATACCAAATACATTTAATTTAAAAAAATGTTATCAGTCTAAAAAAGCGTACTTACAAAACTCATTTTTGAAATTTCCCGCGCTGATCGCCATAGCATCTTAATGTAACTTGAATGCTAAGTTCGTAATTTTTCGACTTATTATTTTACTCACTAATAATTCCAGCAAATTCGTGAAATTTGTTTCTAATTAAGAAGGAAGTGATGAGGATTCTTCCGCCACCAATTTTGAATTCATCAGAACTGTCTTTCTATTTTTTAAGCATTTTTTTTCTCCCATGAGATGTAATATTTTCATTCGGCCATGTTGCCAAAAGGAAAATAATTAGTTGAGAACGAGTCATTTATTTAATAATTGAAATCCAGAAATAATTTTAGTTTCAGGAAAGGAGAAGTTAAAACCTTTAGAATTTTTTTCTAATTGAATGAGCTTCTTTCTTTGTTTAAAAAGCAAAATTTGAAAACGGAAATTTGAAAGAATTATTTCAAAAACCAAAATTTGAAAAAGAGAATTTTAAATCATTATTTTGTTTTTTTTAAATTCTAATGTGTTTTTAAAAGTGATTAAACAGTTTTCACCCCGCTTTCCTCACTTTCGCTTTTATTACCAGCTACTCTTTTTAACTGAACGAGTGAGACACGGAAGCTGGCGATTATTGCATCGTTCACTGTGGCTGTAATGTCCAGATTCTTTCTGAGAATCCGAAGAACGTTTTCTCAGAATCTGTAGAAGGGGGAGAGCTTGCGATCCTAGGACCAAGGTCATCCCATCCCTTAGACCCCATGGGGAGTTCCAGTGTGGGGAAGGGAATTGAAGCTATCTCTCTGCGAGAGAGGTTAGGTGCTGTTCGGTTTCAGAGGGAGACTCAAGTTTGGGCAGATCAAGATGCCCCGGGTGGTAATTATTTAGTGTTAATCTCTCGGTTGATAGACTGGATAGTAGTCTCAGAATAATATGTATACAATTGCATAATAATTGAACATAAAGGTTATAGATATTGTATGCTTCTTGTGTTGTCACTTGATGAGCACGTAACGTGGCATTCGCTGCTCAAACTAGCGGTGGGATATCTAAAGCTTGCTCGTAACCCGAATTTTAGCTCGTAACTCGAAGCTAAAAATCTACCCAGAGAATGCTCGTATCTCGAAAAACTCGTAAGTCGAGGTACCACTGTATTACTTCCTGTTCCATATAATGTGCATATTGATAGGATTCTCTTAGTGTCAGGGATATTTTTGATCCATCACTGTGGGTAACTTTAGTTCAAGTGAGTTCCCTCCACCCACCATGTTCTTAACAGAAGTGCTTATTTATTAAAATAAAATAACATTAAATGATTGTGAAATATTTTGCACACACTTAACCTTATACACGAAAAAATGATATACATATTTTTGTTTCTCTTTTTAACAAGTTATGTTTCAGGTTTCATGTCACTTGGTGACTGATTTTGATGATAAAGTGGTAATGTGTGTTTAAGTTTTAGGAAGATTTTAGTATAAGTCTATATCTGTTGATTTGTAACCAATTTGGTGATTTGGTCAGTGAGAAGTGTGTAAAAGATGCATCTTACATGCCGACAAATATGAGTTTCACTATATATGTGAATTACTGAACTGTTCAACTTAAGCAATATCTTATTAAATATAGCAAAACATTTTAAATCTATATGCATAACTTAAAATATTGTCAATAATTATATTAAGAATTATTTTTTGTGACATTGGCATGTATAGCTTATGCTAATTCTTGTAAGGAGAAAAAATATAGGTGATGGGATCTTTAAGGGGTTGAGAAGCATCAATTTCTTTCTTCAGTGACTGCATTTTGAATGCACTGATATGAGGAATGCAATCCTTTGTTCTGTGCTGATTTAGAAATGAAATTTGATGACATAATGAGGAGTATCTAACTGCGTTGATAAAATTAATAGTGGTTAAATTTGAAAAAAAAATCTATCAAATCATTATCTGTAATTATGTTCACATCAAACATTTATAATAAATGGGTTAATTGAATTTTGTAGAAAATCATTATAACACCTTTCTAGTTAAATTTCATCACTAATAATAGATGTAAAATTATGGAATAAAAAAAAAAAATCACATTGCAGAATCAAATGCGGCTAGAATTGAGAATGGGGACATTCAAGTGTGCAGAAATCCTTAATAATAATAATTAAATTCCATTCAATAATTCTTAAATAATGCCAGTTGTTTGAAATAATAGAAAATAAATGTGATTAATAAATGTCTCATTTAAAAAAATTCTGATAAAATACTCTCTTATTTGGTACTTAATGGATAAAGAAGGTTTCTTGAATTAACTTAGTTTTTCTTGTATAAAGGAATTTTTGCCCTCAGAATTTATATGTGATGTTTCTCTAATAAAAGTATTTTAATTCAAAATTTCCCTGTTTATAGATTATCACTATAAAATTTTTGCTTCAGTATCTCAGCTGAGTTAAACATTAGAGTAATAATAAAATATTGAAAAAACATTCGTTAGTCAATAAACCCAATCTTGAAACTTTGTATTGAAATATCTAATTGAAGAAATGAAAAGGTTCCATAAAGGTTGAAATGAAACATTGGTGTGCATTTACTCCCTCCCCCCTTCATCCATAACACCTTATTGTTGTGACTGTGGATAATTGATCATCATTTACCTATTCGTACTACTTTAGGCCGATATGCTCTACATAGTTTTTAGTAAATTTTGTTAATCAAGCAAATGCTATTGCAGTCTATTCCCAATTTCTAGTTTTTCACTTCAAGCTTGAATTCTTATATGATACAATAATTTTTTTTAAACTTTTGACAATACTATGCACATATGAGTTTGGCATTAACACTTCATGTAACTTTAAGATAAACATTTTCATCGAGTATTAACTGATCACTAAACTGATATTTCGAAGCTTAGGATAAACTTCTCATTTATTTTGATTGCTAATACATATGCTTGATTGGGTTCTGTCTCTTAAAAATGCTTGTGGTGGAAGAGGGGTCAATAATTTTCTTGTAGCGAGAGTGGTCACATTCACTTTTTTGTGTATGAATGATTTCATGCCCCTTTCTTTTATTCTCTTTTTTTTTGAAGTGGTTGATGAATGAGTTAGGAAAACATTTGAGACTTGGGCCAAATATTTCGAATATAGGGAGGGGGATGGTAAGCTTTCCCCATGCTCTAGAGCAGTGGGTCCCAACCTTTTTCAGCTGGCGATCCACCTTTCCTTATCGGAATACCTCCACGGTCCATCGGTCCATGGTGGAGTTAGAAACCTTATTTGTATCGTATCCCTTCCTTATGTATATATAATTTACCATCAAATATTGCAAATATATATATATATATATATATGTGTGTGTGTGTGTGTGTGTGTGTGGGAGCGGTGTTGCCAGTTGCAAGAGTGTGCACCACCTGTGTGACTGTGTGAGTCATCTGGGAGGGATGTCGTCGTTCTGTTGTCTGCCCCAGATGCCAAAAAATCAAGAACCAAGAAAACAATAAAAACACAATTCAATTTTTCTTATCTTTTCTGGTGGTTTATTCGATGGTTTCTGATAGTTTTAGGATCGAGTCGTGACCCACCCGTAACCCTTCCACGGTGGGTCGCGACCCACCGATTGGGAACCGCTGCTCTAGAGGTCTGAGCTAGCCACAGTACAGGGGCCATTATACATCTAGAAGTTTAGTAAAAAAGTTTCCCTGGGTCCAGCGTGGGTTCTCGTCCCTTATGTTGGATCCACAGGTAGGATTTTAAAGTAACTGCTAACATCTCTAACAGTGATAACGTTTTTGGGAAAAATTTCTCATATTTGTTCAAAGGGTGCCTAAATAAAGGCTTGCTAAAGATGCCAAATCAGCTTGATGAGGTTTTGGCTGTCCTCGGGCGAGATGGTGTTTCTAAGTAAGAAGTTTACATAGATCCCTTTCCTATCAAAATGAGGCCTTGAATGCTTGCTATCTTGGCTATTGTTAGATTGCCATGGATCTGGTATGATCTATAAATGCAAGTGAGTCAAATCTGTTTCGTATTGTCTGTATTGATTTTTTTTTGTTATTCGCTATTAATCATTTTTTATAACTTTCAGACATTTACATTTAGGTGTGTTTCTCAGGAATGTAAGTCAAACATCAACTTTGCCCATGTCCCCAAAATTCAGGTCTATCATATAATATCTCAATTGTATAAATCCCAAAAACTGTCATAATATATGCTCCCCCTCTTTTGATATGTATACTTATGCTCTCGACACTTTGAGAAACCAACTTTGAGAAAATTTGAATGCATACAATACTTATTAAAGCATAATAAATATTTAACGAAACAATCCTGGGCTTATTTATTTAATTTTCTTTGTTTGAAATGCTGGCTAACACCTGTAAACCGAACTTATCTTTGAGAAAGTCACGCGTACAATGTCAGTTTCAGCAAAGATGTCCATTTCCCTCAGATCGAATCCATAAAAAAAATTTGGTTAAGATACCGCGAAGTAAGCGGCTGTGCCTTAACCGTATATGTGTTATAGGCCCAGAGGCCATTCCGTCCTTGTCAAGGGGAGTGCTAACCTTCTCTCCTTTCATATAACACATTACTACCATAAGAAAAACTAATATATATAACAAGCATAAGTAACCATAAAATATTTCTGGTGGAAATATCGTATCTGCATAACATTAATCTTTTCGAATATTAAAAGTGCGTAACATGTTAAATTCCTATAGCAATATATAAATTTATACCTGAAGTTAAAGTAAATTGTTTTTATAGAAATGTCCAATACTGTTAATATAATTAGTTGATACTATGCAAAATTTGATCAATTTCTTTCGAAAATGGAAAACAGATTCCTCTCCAAAGATCCGCCCATTGTCGAAGGGTCTTTTTATAAAAGTAATTAAATAACAATTATATTCAAACTGCAAGAAATGTCGAGTGTACAAAATTTTGATTCAATACGATCACTTTATCTAATTTGCAGAATGAATAACGAATGATGTAGACAAATAATATTAATTATTCTTAGTAGAAAAAGGATGTGAATGTTTATTTAGGATTGTACGTAATATGAGTGTTATTAAAAAATTATATTAAGAAACATAACTACATTATCGGAAAATATTTCATACTTTTTTATTTATTGTTTTACTCACTTATTAATTTCTGAATATTACGTACTTAGACATTTTTAACTTTAACCATATTTTTCTTACTCGGTGTTGCGTTAAAAACGACTAATTTAATGATGTAGTTTTTTTTTTCTACACCTCTCACTCACCACGGCATCGACTATGATATGTTTTTAACATTGATGGAAATCGTAGATTCAAAATTAGACCTACGGAAAGGTGAATAAGACTGTACATGAAATAACTTACTTCAACGTGTTCGTTTGGTAGGCGGGACCAGTGACGCATCCAGAGGGGGCGGGGAATTCCCCCCTCCCAAAGAAATGGAACTTGCATTACGAATATTGATTTTGCATTATAAATATTTTCATCTCGGCCCTCCACCCCTAAGAAAAAATCCTGGGTGCACCACTGGGCGGGACGTAGGACGTATGTGGACCGATAATATTTTAATGTATGATAATCAATCTTAAATGTTCAGATGGAATCAATTTCAGTAAGATGTGACATATGGAAATCGAAATATCTGTAAAAGCTTTATCGTTCACAAGTTATCAAGCTCCTCCTTTGAATAAACCCTTAATTCCATATATTACTCTCTCCTTAAGGAATTAGCAACTGATTCCTACACTAAAGAGGAAAGAATAATTTTATCGTTTTGTTTATCTCAGTAAAATTTCCGATCCAAAGTAAGTTACTCTGTTGTATTTCTGGAAGTTTGTGACAGGTTTTCATCTTAGGAAGGGTTTTATTAAAACACTAGCCGTTAGCTCCACCCTTCACTAATATGTACAATTTAAAAAAAAAAAAAATATGAATATTTCATCTTTGAAAGCTTTATTTGACGGAGTCATTGTATTAAATACATAAAGTAATTTCAAGATTGTATGTTACTGTCTAATAAGTATAATATTTTAAATATCCCATTTGAACTTGAAATATCTTCTATGAGATCCACTGGCGCACTCAAGGAGAGGGCTGGGTAAGAGGGAGTGGTTGAGGTTAACGCCCAATCTAGATAAATTTATAACATGATGACCTCTAACAAAGTTTTTAGAATGTGGTCAAAACTTCGATCTATCCTCGATAAATACATTGCCGGAAAATTTTTTTTATGCTATACTGTTTAGGCGGTAATTTAGGTCAATTTGTATCGAAATGAGCTTTATGACGACTTAACATACTTAAAAGGATATTGCAAAAATTCCCTTCAAAGTATTTCCATGAAATTTCATATTGCTTTCCTGTTGATAGTTGTCTGACCTGAAGATTTTTAATTTACTATAAAAATTTTGCAAATATATTCGATGGAGCAAAAATGATGAAAATGATATTTGAAAACGATTTAAAATTATATTAAAGAGTCAAGAGGCTGCTATAGAGTTTGGAGATTAATTATTTCGTTACCTTTGATGTGAACAAAAGTGAAAAAATGAAACAAATAAAGCTATCAGATCAGCAAATGTGAAAATAACTAAACGTGCTTTAGATTTTGAATTTTATTAGAAATTTTTTTCTTAATTTTAAACTGATTAGGTATTTTTAAATTCATAACAATTTTTAGAGATAGATACCTGATGAAAAAATAATCTTTACAATTTGAGTGTAAACAAAAAAATAAAATTTATTAGAGGTGTCCTGCCATGGAAACTGTCTACGATTTTGTAGTTAGCCTAAGGAAGAAAACGCGACTATATAGATAAATTTTCATATTTTTGTTTTCTCAATGATATTTTATTTTCGGACACTCGAAATGACATGTCCGAGAGAGGCACAACAGGTTCATTGTGACAGGCCTACCAAGATTGTTAGCAGTATATTTCACCAAATTCGTGTTGCAATTCCAACGATGGAGAATTTAAGCATGATAAAAATTTTACGGTAATTTCTAAAATCACTTTTTTGATTTCATCCACAATTTTAGATATATCTAAATTTCATTTGCCAGATAATATATTGAGCTCACAGACCCCGATATTTACAAACCTTCTAAAATACAAATGTTAATTGGTGCTTTAGAATTTTATAAGGGGATCAAATTCAAATTAGTACTCCATAGTCTTGCAGAATTCCGCATTTCGGTGAATAGTTTCAGGGAACATACCTTGATCTCGACCCACACCGCATAGTTTATTACTAACAGGACAAGAAAACATTGATCCAAAATTTGGTCAATTCATGACCAAATTTTGGGAACTTGAAACGGTTGTAGGTAATACTATAAAATCAAATGCACACGAGAGTGAAAGGGGCCACGGTTAGAAAAAAAGTGTAGAAACTCTGTTATACAGCATACTGGAAAACAAAGAATTTACAACATAAGCATCATTAACGACTTGAATTCAAGAATTTCACTAGCGGATACTCTCATTGCCTGCTCTTCGGTAGGTGAACGCCGACACTTTAATATTATTATCATAATCTTCATTTTACATTGTTGCAGAATTCCGCATTTCGGTGAATAGTTTCAGGGAACATACCTTGATCTCGACCCACACCGCATAGTTTATTACTAACAGGACAAGAAAACATTGATCCAAAATTTGGTCAATTCATGACCAAATTTTGGGAACTTGAAACGGTTGTAGGTAATACTATAAAATCAAATGCACACGAGAGTGAAAGGGGCCACGGTTAGAAAAAAAGTGTAGAAACTCTGTTATACAGCATACTGGAAAACAAAGAATTTACAACATAAGCATCATTAACGACTTGAATTCAAGAATTTCACTAGCGGATACTCTCATTGCCTGCTCTTCGGTAGGTGAACGCCGACACTTTAATATTATTATCATAATCTTCATTTTACATTGTAGGGACAGCGCGAACGCAGTCCCAGCTACCAAAAATTCTGCACCCCAAGCAACCGCAATTTGCGGATGTGGCGAACGTCAACCCCTCGTCGTGCAATGAGAGGCCTCTGCTCGGGGGAGCCTCCTAGTTGATCAAGGCATACCCCAGTGCCAGGTAAGTATGCCCAAAACGATATTTCAAAAACTACTAATGCAAAACTTCTGTATACTTTTGTGGTAGCTATAGATTAAGCGGTTAAAATTTTCATGTCTTTGAATTCCTGCTGTTTGATCTTGTCACTAAACTAACCTTTATCTTACATTGACATACTAAATACTCCTTATATAATTATAAGTTAAATAGTATGTTTTATTATATCAAGAGTTTAATTCTAATTTACCTTAAATATAATAGCTTTGTTTTACATATATTATTTAAGCCTCTGCTCTAATTTGGTTAAACTGGTTTTGATCAAATTTATAACTGCCAAAATAGTGTAAACGGGATTTGGGAAAAGTACGCAATTTCCCCGAATCATCTCCAATCCATTAAAAGGGCAGTATTGATTAATTGGCCATAAACGTTTTGATTTAAAAAAAAAATAAGTATAGCTTGGAATATTATGTAAAGTAGCTGGTAAATTTTCATTTTTCGTTAGCTGGTGATTTTTATTTTTTCAGATTGACTTATATAAATTTAAATATAAATTTTTAGGATTTTTTTCTCCTTTTTCTAAAGGTTAATCCTTTATTTTAGTTTCATTCTCTTTTCTATAATCCCTTCCTACTGAACATAAGCAGAAATCCGAAGTCCCTGTAACCAAGACGTACTATTTTGCCATTTCGTTTGCATCTCCCCCAACATTTCACTGGAAACGGAGGAAGCAAAGGAATCTTAAGCGATTTTGCAGCCACATCCAGTTATCGGGAGTGAATCTCGATTAGGGCTACGCGGAGGTCTAAAAAAGTACACAGTGGCAGGAGGCTTTGGAAATCGGCCCAGTTCTCAATTAAACAAGATGCAAAATGGAAATTTAAATAATCAACAGCTCCAAATAGGCGAATTTTGTACATGCAACTATATTTTTCACATGTTAAAGTCGTAATTTCATGGCGCGCCAGCGGCTTCTGTTTCGTGCAACGTTCGTGGTGGCGAAAGTTGAAAAGAGGTGAAAAAGCCTAGTTCGGGGACGAAGGAGTTTTTTGAAGATTCGGATGGGAGGCGAGCTCGAGTCATCTACGATCAAGGAAACGCCCTGAGTGATCGGCCAGCATAAGGAGCATGATGGAGAGCCTGTGCAAGAGATTAAATTAGGAACAACAGCATGGATTAGGAACAACAGCAAATCAAAGAATCTTTTTTTTTTTTTGTCGTATGCTACTCTTCGTAATTTTTAAAATGTCTAGAAGAAATTGATGATTATTTCTTCTAAAATGTGAGAAAATTTCTCATCTTGAAAGTTGAGTATACATGGAGTACATTATACATTGAAAATCCCAATATCTCGAGTGTGTTACAGATTCCTATCCTAAAGGCCTGTTCACATATGAGTCTGGTAGCGGAAGCGTAAAAGGAAAGATGGCGCTGAGGCGGAAATAAACCAATCACTGCCGTTAAGAATTTCGTTGCTAATCGTTTGGAGGTTTGACATTGGTTACATATATTTCAATACTTTACCGCTTCCGCTGCCGGACTCCTATGTGAAGTAAGGATGGGATATTGATATCGATATTATCGAAATATCGATATTTTCCCTTCAGTTAGATATTATAATACCGATATTTGATTTCTGATAATATCGGAATATCGATATTATATTCCCGATATTATCGATTACATATTCTATATATATAAAACGCGTAGGTATGCGGCACAAAAATCGGCGATATTTCTACACTCCGAATGGCAACGGCTGCAACTACCAGATGTAAACATTAGCGGCTGACCGCGTGTGTGTAGTGGTTTGACTATGGTACGTAATTTGGTACAATTTAATTACTGTATTTTACACGTAAATAATTTTAATTTATTCCCGAGATAATTCATTCTTTTGTTCCATCCGTTTTTCTAAATGTATGTAAGAGGACAAACTTTTGACAAAATATGTTTAGACCTATCAAATCCAGTGTTTACTCATGGACAGTTGTATGCAGGTTTATTTAGAGTCCGTTCTTTTGATTCTGTCACTGTAGTATCTCCTATTTCTGAAATACTCAACTGTGTATATCAAGAAGTTTGAGGAATATCATAGTAAAATATTAATAATTGCATTATAATATCTTAATAGTAAGTAAGAGTTAATTGTCTACACTTTTTTTAGTAGTACTTGATGAATTTTTACTCCATTTTATAAGTGAAGAAATTTTCCCAACAATTTTTTATTTGGTATGATTAAGTGTAGATATCTGAATTGTGAACAATAGTACACAATTATTTAGTATATAGAGTGATGTAATCCACACTATATTTTAGTACTTGCTGAATTTTTACTCCATTTTATACGTGAAAAAAAAATTTCTCCAACAATTTCTTATTTGATGTAATGATAAAGTGTAGATATCTTAATTTTGAAAAATATTACAGACAGAGAGGAATGTAATTTTTAAAATCTTTGTTGTTGGATTTCTCAGTCTTATCTTTAACTATGTTCTGAAGTAATGGAATTTCATATTTTTTTAATCACGATGTTTTAGAATCATCCTTATAGAGAATTTTGCAATGATTATAAATTTTTTGGCTGTGATCGCACTACCACTTAACAACGTATATTTATGATGACAGGTAATGGTAACATTCCTTACATACGTTTCTTTCAGTTGAGTTATTTTGCAAAAGAAAATACAAAACTAAAAGAGACCATGCTGGTCGCGCAGCGGCTAGTTTCAAAAGAATTTATGTGAAATAATTGCAATTTATAAAAATTTGGGCTGAAAAATCTCAAAACCAAAGAGAAAAAATAAATGAGTGATACAAATAATTTCTAATATATACAAGTAATTTTTAATACAAGCGATTAAAAAATGTGGGAAAAAATCAAAAATTGTATGTAAAAAGAATTCATCGTTTTGCATTTTGAACTTTTCTCATCAATACGAGAGAAATTACTCCACCATTTCGATTTTGGAGGCATTATTGAACTTATTTCATTAATTATTGAAGAACAAACTGAAATTTATGAGAAACATGCTAAAACACAACTGCAGAACTTTACTACAATGAAAAGAATTAAAGAAAGATTACTAACAATAGAAGTGAGGAAACCGGTTATCTCCAATATCTCCTTCCAATTTGTTTATATACACTGCCATTGCTTCACCCAAACTTGTGTTTCTTTCTTTCTCTAAATAGAAACTTTTAATTTGATAAAATATTGTTCATTGAAATGTTATTTTATTATTAAAAAAATTACGATGACTTTTTTTATCGTACAATTACTATATAGTATATATTTTTTTACCATACAATCATTCCTTCGAATACGATTGACTGCATATTGAAAGGAAAATGTGTTATCGATATTTTGAAATATTGTTTCTATTTTGGAATATCGTTTATATTTTGAAATAGTCAATATTGCGAAATATAGTGAATATTTTGAAATATCGTCGATACTTTTGTGCCGATATATTATAAATATCGACATTATTAACCGTTACTCATATGGGTATTTTACTTATGATATCCCATCTATCATGTGTGAACAGGCCTATACTTTCCGCGAATTGCGAAAATCGCAGCCGCTGGCTGCGCGTTTTCCCGGACACTGATGAAACTGTTTTCTATTTAATTTGTTTACTATAAGATATGAAAATATTTTTTATATAAAATTAAATTATCACAAAAAAGTGGTACTATCATCTTGAATGAAATTATACAATTCCTTGGACTTTTAAGAGCACTTAACATTAATTTATTTTCGAGAGAAATTCATGTTTTAAATAGGAAAAGTAGAGTGAACATAATTGAACTCAGTAATATATCAATTTTTTTAGAGGCACAGAGAGGATTAGTAACAATTTCCTTAACCATGCAGTTGCTAGCCAAGCCAATTTTCTCGTGCTAACCTTGGCGCCATTATTATTTACCGCAGCCCTGTGCACGGCAAATAAGTAGGGCTGGGTTTTAAACCCCGCCCCTTCGCGCTATTAGTAGGCTAACATGCAACCATGAAGCTACAGAAGCAGGGTAAGCTTCAATGGGGAATTCCTCGAAAAATGGACCGATTATGGTCGCTCACCGGCAGATGGCACGACATGTTCCTCTGGTTCGCAGTTTTCATTGAGTTATATGGACACGTGTTTTAGAAAATTGTTTTACAAATTTTTAAATTTATTCTGTGCACAGATATGCTAACATGTTTTTCACCTGGTTGTTCCAGTGGCCAGATTTCATTATAAATTATGTTGCTGGTTATGTTGTCAGGAGGATCAGTAGATTTTCTAAATGTGACCAATGCATTTAAAACTTACCATTATAAACAGCAATACTGATCAAAGTAAATTAATTAAAAATAAATAATAATAAATAAATAATAATAAAAAAAATTAATAAATAAATAATAAATTTATTTTTTAAGTGATAAAAGAAATTTATACTGGTCCTCTTATGCCAGAAATAGGTTGCAATGAGCAACATAACATTAATTTAATTCAAAATGTTGTCAACTTTTTTCTAATTCCGCGCATGCATTTTATATGCAAACAAGAAAATAAAAATTCTCAACTCTGTGCTAAAGGTAAAAAATTAAGAAAACAGTCAAAATTATAAATCACATTTATTATTAAATTTAAGCTTTTATTTTATATTACTTTTGAATTGAATATCAATAAATAATGTTATAAATATCTGTAAAACCTGTCATGTATAATTTTTTGTTCAAATTTATCTATAGTAAATTGTATATCAAGCATTAATTTTTTATTTTATAATAATGTATTAAGAGTGTATGTTGTTAGTTTCAATTCTTTATAATTATGAAATACTTTTCTTATATTCAACATATTTTGTGGTTATGGCAAATTAAATACACTTCTGAGCTAAAGCCATCATTATTTTTTAAATTGTTCACAGAAATAAAATATTTCCACTCTGAAAACTTCATAAAACTGGTGAATATGCTGAAACCTTAATATAGAATTTAATTACTGTTAAGTTAGTTTTGATAAGTAAATAAGTTTTCGTTGTATGATAAAAAATGTTGTCACTATAAATGCTTATGCAAAATCTGTTGTGTATAAGTAAAAAAAAAATTAATATATTCCGATCTTTTTACTGTGAGTACAATAAAACCCATACTTTGTGTAACTAGCTCGCTCTAGAAAATAATGGATCATTATTTACTCATTTCCCTTAAGGGGAGTGGTCACTTTTACGTACTTTTAAAAGTATCATTTCTAGACCTATGTTCGATTGTATGTACTATTCATGATTTTTGCTTGATTTACATGAAATTTTTTGAGTAACTGCCTATAATAATGTTTATTATAGATGCAATTTTTCAAGGTAATTAATAAAAATGACCTTTTATGCATAAAAAGTGAATATTTTTTTTAAAAATCGAGCATTTTGCAGTCAACTACTGTGCGCATTCTGTCAAAATAAATTATTAAGTTACATTAATAATTTTTAACTATATGTGATTACAATACTTCAGGCAACAATATAAAGAAACATTATTCTAATATATATTAAAACATTTTAGTACGTGCTATTTTTAATTAGAAATTTCAAAAATGACTGAGTAAAAGCTTATAAAAAATTCTTTAAAAAATTAAAATATATTAAGGTTAAAAAATTTTGGTAGATTTTGTTGTCTAAAGTGTTGTAATCACATATAGTAAGCAATTATTAATGTGACTTAATAATTTATTTTGATAGAATGCGCACAGTAGTTGACTGCAAAATGCTCGATTTAAAAGAAATATTCACTTTTTATGCATAAAAAATTATTTTATTTTTTTATTAATTACCTTGAAATATTGCATATATAATAAACAGTATTATAGGCAGTTACTCAAAAAATTTCTTGTAAATCAAGCAAAAATCATGAGTAGTACATACAATCCAGCATAGGTCTAAAAATGATACTTTTAAAGCTACGTAAATGTGACCACTCCCCTTTTAAGGAGGGAGATCACCTTAAACCTTGAAAAAACTCAATTTTTTATTATGATTTAATTTTGAAGAATGGAATATAAGGAATCTTATGAAAAAAATTTAAGTCGATACTACAATTAGAACCAAATTTATGGCCAAATGTATAAAGCTAATAGTAAAGTAATTTATAGAAAATTTAAACTTTAAATTGCTTTTTCTAAAAACTGTTACTTTGAAAGTTGTGCGCACTATTTCTTCAAAACTAATCATCACAAATTGCTAAAATTTTTTGTATACATGTATATCTTGCATGTTTCTACAATTTCTACTTAAATTAAGGTATTTTTTTGCAGAAATTTTTAAAAAAAATTTATATTTTTTTGTACATTACAATACATTTGCCTGAAAAAATATTTTTATGCGAAATATGGTAACTATTTTAGGTGCAGATTAAATTATAACCTATGGATAAAATATATACAAATAATTTAATATAAATCTCTTTTAGTTTTAAAAAATACTCTGCACATTGCATTGATCTAAGATTCACTATTCATAAAACATTTTTTTCTTAAAATATTTTATAATAATCTCCCAACAATTCTGTTTTTTTTCTAATAGATAAAACTTTGTACAATTCACCTTTAAAAATTGGTTCAAATTAATTACAAATTAACTGTTTAACAACACATTAAGCTTGGTAGTAAAATCAGTGTATTTTTGTGCAAAGATGATCTCCCCCTTAAGAATTTTAATGAAGTTTAGCAAAAAAGGCAGTTCAAATAAACATTTTGAATGAAGATAAACAATTGTTAAGTTGAATAAATAAATTCATATTAAAAATGCACTTTAAAAAAAAACTTATTTCTTTTGAAAAATACGAAAATTCCATATTAAAGCGTATGGTTTCCGTGTTATAGCGGCAACAGATCAGGTGCGCGTGCCATCTAGTGGTGGCGACCAAATCGGAGACACATTTTTAACACTAGCTTCCCCTCCTTCTGTAGCTTCATGCATGCAACCATGAAGCTACAGAAGGAGGAGCAGCTCAGTGTTAAAAATGTGTCTCCCTTTTTGTCGCCGCCACTAGAGGGCGCTCGCGTGCACTAGCGGGCGGCTTAGACACAGACAACCATACGCTTTAATATGGATTTTTCGTATTTTTCCTAGCGAAAACAAGTTGTTTTATTTTAGTGCGTATTTAATATGAATTTATTTATTCAATTTAACAATTTTTTATTTTCATTCAAAATCTTTATTTCAAGTGTTTTTTTTGCTGCAATTCAAAAAAATTCTTAAAGGAAATGAGTAAATAAACTTTTTCAGAATAATTGTGTATTGGTTTCAGAATAAATGAGTTCAGAATTTTGTAATAATTTAATAATTAAGGAAATGAAATTACAGAAAAGAATTGTGAAGAAATTTTTTTATCATTGTTCATAATCTCTTATGGAAAAAAAATGTGAGAAATAATACTGATTAACCAAAACACACACACACACATAGTAGAAAAGCAACATTTTCTATCAATCACAAATAAATTCTTATCAGGACTAATAAAATAGGAAGTCAATTCAGTATTTAATCAGACAATACTTTAAAATATCTTCCTTTGGAAAAAAAATCAGTCAAAGCATCTCAGATTACACTTTTTAAAACCGGAGGTATAATCGTCAAGTTGGTAAATTACTGAATACAAATTTTTTCAGCGAATTAAAAAGAAAAAAACAAATAACTTTGACAAGGACAAATCAGCTATATTTTTGAATTTTCACAAAGTACGCATTTTATTGCATAAGCAGATTTTGTACGCAGATTTTGCATAAGCATTTATAGTAACAACATTGCTTATCATACAATGAAAACTTATTTACTTAAGGGGTGTGGTCACTTTTACGTACCTATAAAAGTATCATTTTTAGACCTATGTTCGATTGTATGTACTACTCATGATTTAAGCTTGATTTATATGAAATTTTTTGAGTAACTGCCTATAATATTGTTTATTATAGATGCAATTTTTCAAGGTAATTAATAAAAATGACTTTTTATGCATAAAAAGGGAATATTTTTTTAAAAATCGAGCATTTTGCAGTCAACTACTGTGCGCATTCTGTCAAAATAAATTATTAAGGTACATTAATAATTTTTTACTATATGTGATTACAATACTTCAGGCAACAATATCCAGCAACATTATTCTAAAATATATTAAAACATTTAAGTACGTGCTATTTTTAATTAGAAATTTCAAAAATGACTGAGTAAAAGCTTATAAAATATTCTTTAAAAAATTAAAATATATGAAGGTTAAAAAATTTTGGTAGATTTTGTTGTCTAAAGTGTTGTAATCACATATAGTAAGCAATTATTAATGTAACTTAATAATTGATTTTGATAGAATGCGCACAGTAGTTGACTGAAAAATGCTCGATTTAAAAAAAATATTCACTTTTTATGCATAAAAAAATCATTTTAATTTTTTATTAATTACCATGAAATATTGCATATATAATAAACAGTATTATAGGCAGTTACTCGAAAAATTTCTTGTAAATCAAGCAAAAATCATGAGTAGTACATACAATCCAGCATAGGTGTAAAAATGATACTTTTACGTACTTTAACTAACTTACGTAATTTAACTAACTTAATAGTGATTAAATTCAATATTATGGTTCCAGCATTGTCAGGAATTACCTTCAAGTTGGTAAATTATCGATTACAAATATTTTCAGTAAATTAAAAGGAAAAAACCCCAAATAACATTGATAAGGACAAATCAGCTATATTTTCGCATTTTCACAAAGTATGGGTTTCATTGTACTCACAGTAAAAAGATAGGAAAATATTAATTTTTTTTAAAATTATACTCAACAGATTTTGCATAAGCATTTATAGTAACAACATTCTTTATCATACAATGAAAACTTATTTACTTATCAACTAACTTAATAGTGATAAAATTCAATATTAAGAAAAGTTAACTAGAAATATTTTATTTCTGTGCACAATTTAAAAAAAAAATGATGACTCTGTAGCTTCATGATTAACACAAAACAATAATAATGTTCTTACCTTAGGAGCAGCAAATATACTAGGATTTCTCTGTCCAGTTTCTTTATTTCTTTTTAAGGCTGATCTATAGCCAGTAGAACAACCCGGAGCAAAACACGTGTTTGGCATATTTCTGCACACAGAATAAATTTTAAAATTTATAAAGCAACTTTCACCACCACGCCGTATAACTCAATGTAAAATAGTCACTTCGCTTGCATGTCACGCCCTCTACCGGTGAGCGACAACAATCGGTTCATTTTTCGAAAAATTCCCCATTGACGCTTACGCTCCTTCTGTAGCTTCATGATCCTTGTCAATGTGATTTGGGTTTTTTTCTTTTTAATTCGCTGAAAAATGTTGTAGTCAGTAATTTTCCAACTTGAAGTTATTTCCAGAATTTGCTGGAATCTTAATATTGAATTTAATCACTATTAAGTTAGTTTCGATAAGTAAATAAGTTTTCATTGTATGATAAACAATGTTGCCACTATAAATGCTTATGCAAAATCTGTTGCGTATAATTAAAAAAAATATTAATATTTGCAGATATTTTTACTGTGAATACAATGAAACCCATACTTTGGGAAAATGCAAAAATATAGCTGATTTGTCCTTGTCAATGTTATTTGGGGTTTAATTCGTTTTAATTTGCTGAAAAAATTTGTATTCAGTAATTTACCAAATTAACGGTTGTATCTCCAGTTTTATGAAGTGTAATCTGAGATGCTTTGACTGATTTTTTAACGTAGGATTACGTTCCTCAATATCAGTCCACCGGAGAGAAAAAAATTGTCCTGCTTCGAGAGTTATAATTTTGGCAGCGCGCCAAACCCACTACCAATAAACAGTTAAACAGAAAAGTACCAAAATGCTTGCTGAATGCCATTGGAAACGTGCTTATTCCGAGACAAATCATGATTAATGCGGATATGCGAAATTTCGTTTATGTAGGTAGTTGTAAATTAAGTGAATGAAAGAGCCAGGCATGTTAATTTGGAATAATTTATAAATAAGTCCTGGATGTAAAATAATAGACAATAGGGCCATTGGAAATAGTGGGTAACTGCGTTACCTAGGCCATCGCCTTCTAACGCAGATACTTCATAAAAATGTCATCGGAGAGCAAAAGTTCATTGGGATGAGAAAAGGAATGATTTTATTGGTCGCCTCCTGGATCTTCGAAGTGCATCACAAAAAGTGAAGCAGCGTTTGGTTCGGTCAGAACATTGGAGGGTGAAAACTTTGGCTGTCTGTAAGCTGGTTAACAATTGGCAAGTTGAGAAGTGAGGAAGAAAAGTGATTGGATAGCGAGATAAGGTTCAGAATCCGTGAGTTCATACACTATGAAAATAAGCAACTCTGCAATTGGATTTCCTCAAAACAATAAAATAAAAGCGAGAAGGAAGTTTAAGGATAGAAATTAAGATTTTTATTTTATTTCAAAAATTTTTTAATTGTTTTTTGCCTTGGCAATAAAATAAAAGCTTCAGGAAGAGTAGTGGTAACTACAGTACATGGGCCGGGCCCTCCACATATAGCAATGCATAAAACTTCAGTGATCAATAAAAAACGAAAGTAGGAAGGAAAATAGAAAGTGGGGAAAACAAAAAGCTTCGATAGTACAAGTAAAGCTAAAACATGGGGGAAAAAAGAGACTGAGCGAACAAAGAACAGGAGAAACAATTAAAAGTTACGAGCAAGCATGGCACAGGGCCGTAATCGGCAAGACTTTTAATAAGATCATTTGGTAAATCTTTATAGAAGTTAATAGCAAGATTTTGAAGATAATTTTTAATAGAGGGGAGATTTATCTCCCTATAAATATCAACATTACGAAAATACCATGAGGAGTTCGTGATTTACCGAATAGTCATGTTTTGAGCAAGAGCCAGAATTTTAATGTTGGAATCCGCTGCATACTGGTCCAGCATACGTAAGGGTCTTAAGAAAGATTTGTAAATGAGCATTTTGTTACTAAAGTTCAATTTACTATTTCGGGCAATTAAGGGATAAAGTTGTCTTTTAGCATTACGATTATTAATATTACGATTATTAATGGTATGTTGTTTCCAAGTGAGTTTTTTTTTATCAAGGGTTAATCCTAGGTATTTAACAGTGTTTGACCAGGGGATTTTGGTCGAACCAATTTTAATATTGCAGTTAGCATAGGTTCTATCGAATTTATGAGTGAACATAGTGGCAATGCACTTATCCGAGTTAATTTTTAGTTTCCATTTAACGAGCCAGGAATTGATAAAGGCAACGTGGTCATTAATAACTTTGACTGAATATTTATGATTATGATTAGAGGCAAAAATAACTGTGTCGTCTGCAAAAATAGCAATTTCGGTCTTTATGTACTGCGGAATGTCGTTAATGTAGATATTAAACAAGGCTGGACCAATAAGAGAACCTTGAGGAACCCCAGTAAAAATGGGATAGTGGTCGGATAAAGTATTATTGATTTTTTCTTGAAAGATACGATTACTCAAGCAGGAGGAGATAATTTTAATAAGCTGGGGGGGAGTTGTAGTTGATAAGCTTATGGATGAGACCATCAATCCATATACGGTCGAAAGCGCGTGCTATATCCAGAAAAAAGGCAGCGGAGGACATTTTATTAATTTTAGCTTGGGTTAAGATCTCATTGATACGGTAGGCCTGATGTGGAGCAGAAAAAGATTTTCGAAAACCGAACTGATAGGGAATAATGATGTTATTGGCTTCCAGATGTTTGTTAATTTCGAGGGCAAGAAATTTTTCAGTAATTTTGCTAATGGTGTTTAATAAACTTATAGGACGATAACTATCGGACGAGGAAGGGGGTTTACCGGGTTTGCGAACTGGAACAATAATGGAATTTTTCCATTTAGGAGGGAAATACTCAAATTTAAAAATAGAAATTATGAAAACTGTAATTTTGTAGATATAATGAGGAGGGAGATGCTTAAGCATAGTATGAGTGATACCATCATCTCCAGGAAACTTCCTTCTGGGGAGATTTTTAATAATATTTTTAACGTCAAGAGGAACAATGTAAGGGGTGGGGCTATCGCGAGGCTTATTATTAAAGAGATCCAAATTAGTCTCGACAATGTTTTCAGTGCTGGAATTTTGAGGGTGGTTGGGATCAAAATAATGAGAGTGTTAGCAATAAGGTTACATTTTAGGAGTTCAGTGGTAGCATGAGAATTGGAATTGGGGATTTTATGAGGGGGAATGGTATTAAATTGATTTTTGAATCTTTTGGCCGCACGCCAAATAGAATTGTTTGTAGTGTCAAGAGAAGTAATAAACTGTTTCCAGTCAGAATTGGCTTTGTCTTTTAAGTAATATTTAAGGTCCTGCTGAGCGTTATTCCTTATAGTTTTATTGATATCAGTTTTATTATGTTACCAATTCTTACGCGCTTTGTTTTTGTTGTTTATCAGTAATTTTAAGTTAGGGTCAGCGTTAGATTTATTACTTGGGGGATAATTTGGGCGCTGTTAAATAGGCTAAAGTTAGTATCATAAGTGATACTATTGACCAGATCGTCAGTATCATCAATACCATTAACACCAGGGTGTTCAAAGGGGTTACTAGCGAGGATGTTTTTGAATTTAGACCAGTTAGTAAATTTTTCGGTTTAATATTAAGAGGATTATGGTCGACGGAGATTTTAAGTAACACAGGGTTGTGGTCAGAGGTCAGGTCGCAAATGGAGTCAATGTATAGATCATGAGGGATACCTTTAACAAGGGCAAAGTCCAAAATGTTATTCCTGGAAAAGGAAAAGTGGGTAGGTATGGTAGGGGCACTAATATCGAAATTTGTATTAGCCTTGAAGTTATTAATGACCGCACCATAGGGATTAACGGGAGAATTAGAGCGGTTCCACAGGGGATGGGTAGCATTTAAGTCACTGAAAATAATGGTATCATTATTGATATTATTCAGGTTTTTAAAATCTTCAAAGATATCCATACAATTTTGACCGGGTTGGGGAATGTAAGTAGAAATGATGGTATACGATGGGTGGTTCCGGAGACAGACGTTAATCGCACTAGCGTTGATAACTTTGAGCGCGGGCAGTACAATATCATGGTGAGGGAGGGTCATTTTAACGGCGATCGCAGTACCTCTTATAGCGCGAGCAATACGAGTGAGATCAACATGTCACTACGGTAAACAGTATAATTAGGAATTTTGAACTTATCCCCTGGTTGAATGTGAGTTTTTGAATAAAGATAATATCGGGGCAATGCTCATTTATAAAAACCTTGAACTCCTGAATTTTACTAATAATGCCATTGGCGTTCCAAGCGACAATGGAAAGAGATTTGAAAACATTCATGGCACGGTTTTAGAAGGAAGAGTGAGCATAGAGTAGATGAAAGCAACTACCTGTTCATCGGAAGATTTGGCTTGGAGAATGCGTTCTTTAGTCTGCCTTAGCGTAACTAGCAGATCCGAGAAGTCAGTTACTCCAAGGATCATTTTAATGTCGGTCATGATAGAACCAATTTCTCTCATTTGGGCCAAGAGATTGATAATTTCACTACTGTTGGGTGTGCCAGTGGTACTGGTAGAAGGTTCAGGGATGGAATCAGAATTAGAGGAAGCAGAATTTACTGGGGTAGGAAGGGAATGCGAACCGGCAGCATTAGCATAACTAATATTAGGATTTACTTTAGGTGTTTGTTTTTCCTTAGGTTGAGGTAAATTATGGGCGATTTTGGGGCATCCTCTCCAGTTAGCAGGATGATCACCAGAGCAGTTGCAACATTTGGGGTTGGGAGTTTTTTCTTTAATGGAACAGTCAATGTTTTTATGGGGGCCTGCGCATTTAACACAATGTGGTTTCATCAAGCAGTTGCTTCAGTGATGGTGAAAGTAATTACAGTTATGACACTGTTGACTCTTAAAGGGAGATTTATATTTTTCAACCGTTAAGCGGATATGAAACAGGGTGGTTAGATTATTGATAGTTCTAGTTTTGTCAGAAGGGGTAAGTTGAACTTGATAAAGAGGGATGATGGTTTTATCTTTCTTAGTTAATTGGGTGGTTTTGAGAACAGGGAATTCATGTCTTTTGAGTTCCTCGTGAACGTCAGTAGCAGGGATGTCTCTAGGTAATCCTCTGAGGACAATTTTTACAGGACGAACAATACCTAGGGGGAGAATAAAACCTTCAAGATTATGATATTTTAAGTATTTTGAAATATTCCGATGATCAGTTTCGGTCTGGGGGTCAAGTCGAATAAATTCAACTCCCACCTTCGCTTGGAATTTTCTACAGTTATCAGTACCAGCTATTTCATTTAAGACATCCCTATAATTTGGAGTTTTAACGATGGTAATGTGCTTAATTTTAGGCACATTTTACTGATTCTAGGCGCTGGTTGGGCAACATTAGGGTCATTTAAATGTTTTTCCTTAAGGACATCATAAAATAAGAGTATAAAGAAATTTATTAATAAATAAAACCTACTTGTAAATTAACGGGGGATGATTTTTTAAAAAAATAAAATTGAAGTTTATTATTAAAAACGTCGTTCTTCTTGAAAAGAATATTTTTTGATGTAGTTAAGGTCTCATATACACTGTTCGAGCCGAAAACATGCTTACTGCCGATTTTGTAATCCGACTTGGACAGTCTAACTAATGCAACCTAATTCTTAGAAACAACACTGCTAACGGACAACATAACTATTTAGTTTAATTTAATAAAGTAAAACAATTTTCAAAATTTTCAAAATTTTCATAAGCTGCATCTTGTTCGGCCGTATTCGTATACAATAATGACGGAGGTTAATTTTTTATATTTATTTATGAGAACATTACGTTCTTTCTTTCTTTTGACAGATTAACGTTATATCGATTGCCTGTTAAGATGGATTATCCAGTTTCTATATACCAACATACCAGAGTTTCTCAACCTTTTTCCAACCGTGGCTCCCATTTCAACCTCGTGTGCCAGAAGTAACGGTGCATAACTTATAATTTAGGGCAGTATTTCCAAACGATGAGTTGGAATTTCTTTGAGATAGGTCAATGAATATCATTCTGTACATTTTCTCTATATTTGTGACAATTGCGATGCAGTGTTTCCGAAACCGCAATAAATATGGAAAGAGATCGTCTTTAACTACACCACCATTGATATGGACTGAATTTAGGGAAATGGTATTTAAAGAGGGGGCCGAGACATTGTAAATAACTCTTGATTATGTAGTTGTTTTTTTCCGGACAAAAACACACTGTGATGAAGAATGTAGTAAGTTATTGTAGTTTTTTAAGTTTCTTCTACACTTTCCAAATGCCCTAAAATAACACATTCCTTCATAAACTGTATGTATAAATCCCGCAGTTGAGATTGCTTTAATAATCTGTTCCAAAGTGCATTCAGATTCTACCTCTAATCTGATAATAGCTGCCTCTTTGGATTCACTCATTACCCTAGGAACTGTTAAAGTGCGCTATAAATGCGTACGTTATTAAATCTTACTAGAAAAAGGAACATCTTTATTTATATATTAGTTTTAAGGAGAGTTACAAATTAACGTGTTCACAACACGCTGCCCATGCTCGGACTAAAGAGTAGAGGTGAGGGAATTTTGGCTCAGTGCCAAGGCGGGAAGCATCGTTAAACATTGCACTTCCGGTATAATAAACAGCACCCCTCCTCAATGGTTTAACATAAGGAAATACTGGAGACTTACCTTAAGGATGAACATGTAACAAAATGTGACTAACATAGACCAATATTTTTTGTAAAAGTTTTAAGTTTGAAAGTCCCTAAATGTTTGGTCAATAAGTCAGCAGTCATATGTTCAGTAGGGAGATATTTTAGTTCAAAGTTCTTTACTTTGATTAGATCCTTAACAAAGTGATACCTAGTATCAATGTGCTTGGTTCTCCTACTGCATTCATTCTTCATCATCTTGATACAACTTTGGTTGTCTTCATCAAGCAGGGCGGTCGACCTGCAACGCCAAGCTAAAAAAAAAAAAAAAATAGACGCCAAATAAATAAACGCGTCAAGTACAAAAATTCATCAGAGACCGCTACTGCTTATATACACTCATGGACAAAAAAATTAGCGCACCAAGAAATAATTGCGGGATCGTAACGAAACTTGCAATGAAGGTACATGTCGAGGAGATATACAAATGATTAGAAATGCAGCGTGATTGCGCATTACGTATAGCCGGTAGAGGGCGTTGAACATCGTACTCTGTGGAGTATAAAACAGGTAACCAAAGCTTGTTTGAGTGTGCTGAATCATTTAAAAAGGAAGAGCTGAGATAGACATGCCATTACGCCGTGTTCGAAGACAATATAAGCAGTTGTCGCAGTTTGAGAGGGGGAGAATCGTCAGGATGATGGAAGCTGGGTGGTCAGCTAGGCGAGTAGCTCGTCAATTAGGCCGCTCTGATTGTGTTGTGAGGAGGTGTTGGGACCATGGACCCGAGAGATGTATGTACACGAAGACCAGGCTCAGGACGCCCTCGACAGACCGGTCGTCGAGAAGACCGCTACATCGTAAGAAATGCACGCGTACAGCCAACTGCTTCATCGGCCACCATCCAGGCACAGGTAGCACCTTCACTAGGGGCCTCTGTGTCTTCTCGAACCATACGAAGGCGCCTGGCTGAAGGACAGTTGGTATCGCGGCGCCCATTACGTGTGCTGCCCTTGACGCCCACCCATCGACGCCTCCGTTTGGAGTTTTGCCGCGCACGAGGAAACTGGACTACAGCGTAATGGAACCAGGTCGTCTTTAACGACGAATCCAGATTCAATCTCGGCAGTGATGACAATCGTGTTCGTGTGTCGAGAGCACGTGGTGAACGCTTCAATCCTACCTTTGCTGTACAGCGACACATCGCTCCCACAGCTGGTGTGATGGTATGGGGTGCCATTGCTTACAATACACGGTCACCCCTACTATTGTTCCGTGGCACCATGACAGCCCAGCGGTATGTTCATGAAATCCTGCAACCACATGTGTTGCCACTCATGCAACGGCTCTCAGGAGCCATTTTTCAACAAGACAATGCTCGGCCTCATACGGCAAGGGTGTCACAAGACTGTCTCCGCACTGTTTCTACCCTTCCTTGGCCTGCCCGATCCCCAGATTTGTCTCCAATCGAGCATATCTGGGATCATTTAGGACGACGAGTTGGACATCCCACGAGTTTGAACGAACTAGAGGGAAGGTTACATCAAATATGGAACGAAATGTCTCAAGATATCATACAGAACTTGTATGACTCAATGCCCGATCGTATCGCAACGTGCATTCGCGCTAGAGGGGGGTCCAACGGAGTATTAACTCCTCCGTTCTTTTGCCTTTTTCTCTGAAATAAATTATCCTTTTTCTTTGATTTTCTTATCATTTACTTATATCAAAGTAGTCATTTCGTATGTAAAATTTCGTTTCATTTTGACGACTCTTTCTTGGTGCGCTAATTTTTTTGTCCATGAGTGTACTCTAAACCGCTTGCTCCTATTCTCGCAATGTTAAAGCAGTTTGCGTAAATTATAAAATTCTGAATGAACCAAGCATCGTACAAAATTAAAACAAAAAGTAGAAGAATCTTATCAGCGAGTACTTTAAATTGAGATAAAAAATGGACTTTCCAAGTTAAAAATTAACCGAGATATGGAATTTTTAATTTTCCGTAAAGTTAGGAATTTTGCTAGATTTTGCTTCTCGCCAAGGAAGATTTCGTCAACATTTTAAAAGACCTTAGAGTTTAATATTGAACAAATTCGATTGAGGCTTGGTTTTTTCGATAAGTTATTCGCTAACTTAAAATCTTTTATATATTTCAGTTAAAAAAATAAATATTTCTATCTTTAATTAGCATAAAACTGCAAAATTAGCATCTCAGGGCGATAGTACGCCAAAATGGCAACCATTACTCAGCAACACCGCTATTTTCTCAACTGTTCAATCATAGAAAAACTGCGATAGTCGCCCAGTGGCTGAGTGGTCAAGACATCACCCTTTCACGCTGTGAGCACGAGTTCGATTCCCGCAAAAGACTTCTTTTTCTTCTGGAGAATTTTAAATTATTTTGCATATGTGTGTCCGTATTTGTTTGTTTGTTTTAAATGTCCATAGAAAATACTAAGGATTGAATTCAAATAATAAGGATTAATTATTATTCATATTTCATTTCTTGCTACAACCACGTGGGTTTACAAATTAGAGAAATATTAATTTCTCAATAAAATATACATATATGTATACAAAATATACATATCGCAAATGATTAATCTTTATATATATATTTCTTCTGTCCGTGTGTATGTCAAAGAACTCCTTTTAAACGGCTGGACTGATTTTTCTGAAATTTTGTGTGTCCGATTAAGATGATTCGAGAATGGTTTAGATTCACAATAAGACACCCCTAGCACCCTAGGGGGGCAGGGGGCACATGTAAAAATAATTGAAAACGGCTGATATCACTGTCGAATCCATAGTTTTCGGGGTCGCTAAGATTAATAGTGACACTCTGTTGTCGTTTAAGTGCAAGTTTTGCCCCCCCATTAGCATAGAGGGGGCGAGGGGGGAAGAAGGAGGAATATAAAATCTCCAAAATGACCGAGAGTAGCGTCGAATCCATAGTTTTCGGGGTCGCTGAGATTAATAGTGACTCTCCCGATGTCGTTTAAGTGCAGGTTCAGCCCATCCCCCATTACCATAGGGGGGTGAGGGGGGAAGAAGGAGGGAATATAAAATCTCCAAAATGACCGAGTGTAGTGTCGAATCCATCGTTTTTGGGGTCGCTGAGAGGAACAGTGGTAATCCCATTGCCGTTTAAGTGAGAGTTCAGCACCCCCCCTATCAACGTTGGAGGGGAGGCGGGGGGGAGAAAAAATGTCCAAAATGGCCGAGAATAGTGTCGAATACATAGTTTTCGGGGTCGCTGAGATTAATAGTGACACTCCCGATGTCGTTTAAGTGCAAGGTCAGCCCCCCCCCATTTCCATAAGGGGGGAAGAAGGGGGAATATAAAATGTCCAAAATGACCGAGAATAGTGTCCAATCCATAATTTCGGAGTCACTGAGGGGAATATAGGAAATTAAAAATGTTGTTTATAATCAAATTTTGAGTTAAATTAATAATAGAGTGAATTTGTAATTTTACTTTATCATTTGTATACTGTATTTACCTTTAAATACCTGTAAATTAAATTACTTAAATTTTATACTGTATGGAAAATCCATTCCTTTTCCTGTGTAATAAAAAAAATTGAGATAAATAAATACCCGGGCAACGCCGGGCAAACAGCTAGTGATGTATAAATAGTGTTTAGTACGATATTCCCCATTGTGTTTATAAAGATTGACTAGAATAGAAAAATGCCATCCAAATTACAATTAAAGCGATAAAACAACCGGGCCTACTACAGAGATTCGAAAAAACAAAAAAGTTCTCCAATTAAGTTCACAAAGTGACACATTTGTAACTTATGATTAGACCCTAGGTATCAAGCAATTGTTTGCCTACAAAAAAGCCCAGTTTGTGAATGGTTATTTACCTATTTCAAAAAATAACTGATATCCACTAAAAAAACTTTTAAAAAGTAAAAAAAACGCCAAGCTTCAAAATAAAAGTTATGACTAAAAAATGGTGTGATATCAAATATCCAAGCTTATTCGCTCTTCAACCACCGGTAATTTTGCATCCATTTCTTCATCTGCTTGTTCCTCAATATTTTGAGTTTCTGTATTTACTGTTTCTTGCATACACTTGGCATGAGGATCTTTTGGTAGAGAGGTAACATCTTTACTGATGATTACGGTATCTGTACTTGTGTCCAGTAATCGGTATCCTTTAGTGTCTTCTTCATATCCAACCATGATACGTTTAACAGCTGTATCGTCAAGTTTTCTTCGCTTTTCACGAGGTACGTGCACATACACAGGAGATCCAAAAGCTTGTATGTGTGACAATGAAGGTTTTCTGTTATACTACTTTTCAAAGGGAGTTGACGTGATTTCTTTTGTTGGCAGTCTATTTGCAAGTAATTTGCTGTGACAACACCTTCACCCCAGGACTTGTTCGGAAGATTTGCAGTTCTTAACACCACTCCTGTCATCTCTAGTAATGTTCTGTTCGTCCGTTCTGCTGCACAATTTTGTTGCGGTGAATACGGTACAGTCTTTTCATGCAAAATACCGTTAGCTTTAAGTAGTTTCTCAAATTCTTTACTTATATATTCCCCTTCTCGATCTGATCTCAAACGCTTGGGAATTTCGCCAAATTGAGTAAGAGATTCTTTGATGAAATACTGTATATATTGTTGCATTTCTTCTTTACGCTTTAGAAGATAAACTTTACTGTACCCGCTAAAATCATCAATATCTGTTAAAATATATCTGGCTCCACTTGGTGTCAGCGTCTGCAAAGGACCGCAAAGATCAGTGTGAATTAAATCAAGAGTTCCAGAATTTTTCGAGAGAGATTTTTTAGGAAATGGTTCACGGTAAGCTTTAGTTGCAATGCATTTTTCACAAACAATTTTCTGCAAACAAGGTGATATTTTCATATCCTCGGTCATATTACCTTTATCCACCCTTAAAATATCTGCTGGGTTTCTATGACCTAACTTCGCGTGCCAATCATGAATACATTCTGCATGCGTCTGTTTCGTGCGTAAGGCATGTTCACCTTCTTCAAGAATATACAAATTTTCTTGAATACATCCTGATTCAATAAATCTGCTATCTTTAATTATGTTACACTTCGTATCTTTAAATATAACTTCATAGCCACTATCAACCAGCTTCTTCACATATAATAGATTGTTGGAAAGACCAGGAGCAAATAAAACATTTTTTACAGTTATTAAAACTTCCTTATTATTTTGGTTCCTAAAATTTATCAAACAGTTTCCTTTTTCCTGACTGAATACTGCTTTACCGTTGGCTAATATGATCCGATCCGAAATGGCATTATCGTCAATGAAAGTGAACATATTTTTAACACTACACATGTGTGATGTAGCTCCACTATCAATACACCAAGAATTATTCATGAAATTTGCACTAGAAAAACAATATTCATTATTAATTTCTAAATTATTGCTAACATCCGATACTTTCGTTACGTTTACCAATTGATTTTGGTCATTTTTGTTTCTCCACTTCGCATATTTTCTGCATTCGGCTTTCATATGGCTACTTTTCTTACAGAAGAAACAATTACGTAACTTATTCTTTTTATTAACATAAACATTGTTAACAGATTTAGTAACAGATTTAAGAGCTTTATAATTGTTTTAAAGCTTATTATCCTTAGAAGCATTATCAATATCTTTACTTTCGCTTTTGCGTATAAATTCTTCTATTAGTTTACCCTTAACAAGTTCTCATGTTAGATCAGTTTCTGGTCTTATTTCAAGAGCAGTTATTATTGTAGCGTAATTAACTGGTAAGCTACTTAACATAAAAGCTATGAAGAATGGATCAGAAATTTTCTCACCTAATGCGGAAAGTTGATCCACCAGACTTTCCATTTTCATAAGATGATCCGCCATTATTCCATCTTGCTTCAATCAAAGAGAACCCAATTCTTTTAAGAGTCCGACTTTTCACGATGGAGTTCCTTTATTATGATAATGTTGCAAAGCGAACCATGTTTCTTTTGATGGTGGTTCTTTTTCTATAACTTCCCATAAGTCCTCTTTAATTAGCAATAGTTCAACTTTAAATTTCCAAATGTAGAAGTTGTTATTATTCAGGTTTTCGATATGGTGGCCGGATTCCAATATATTCATTTTTCGCTGATCCGAAATTCCAAATAGAACGAAGAATAAATGGCGTCAAATCGAAAGTCACTTTACGTCGAGAACAACAAAATATCTTTATGGAGAATGGAAGTTTTAAAGATATAACAATAACCTGGGCCCAAAACCTGTTGAAGTGCGCTATAAATGCGTACGTTATTAAATCTTACTAGAAAAAGGAACATCTTTATTTATATTTTAGTTTTAAGGAGAGTTACAAATTAGCGTGTTCACAACACGCTGCCTATGCTCGGTTTTGTTTTGTTTGAAGCGCTACGGTCAACATTTTGCTACACGAGGGCTAATTAGACTGGGACCTACAGTTTAAAGCCGATTCCGAACTGCTAAAATAGAACGAAGAATAAATGGCGTCAAATCGAAAATCACTTTACGCTGAGAGCAACTAAATATCTTTACGGAGAATGGAAGTTTAAAAGATATATTATTAAATCTTATTAGTATTAAAGATATGTATTAAAGTTAGTATTAAAGATATGTTATTAAATCTTACTAGAAAAAGGAACATCTTTATTTATATAATAGTTTTAAGGAGAGTAACAAATTAGCGTGTTCTCAACACGCTGCCTATGCTCGGTTTGGTTTGGTTTGGTTTGAAGCGCTACGGTCAACATTTCGCTACACGAGGGATAATTAGACCGGGACCTACAGTTTAAAGCCGATTCCGAACTGCTACAAACATCCATGCCAACAGTGGGACTCGAACCCACAGGATCTGAACCGAATGTCAGCGCCCTAGCCATTCGGCCATCTCCTTGCCTACCTATGCTCGGACTAAAGAGTAGAGGGGAGGGGGATTTTTGGCTCAGTGCCAAGGCGGGAAGCATCGGTTAAACATTGCACTTCCGGTATAATAAACAACAGGATCATCCATCCTTCAGTGGCGCTTGAACAATGTATTTTTCTATTTCACGCCTCTTATGCGTATTTTAAAATTCTCGCAAAATAATTCTTCATTTGATTTTATAGAATTTCACTCAACCGTTTCGAGTTCCCCAAAATTTGGTCATTAATTGACCATATTTTGGAAATTATAATTTGAGATTAATGATAATATTTTGGGATCAATGTTTTCTTACCCTGTTAAGTAACAAAAATGCGGTGTGGGTCGAGAACAAGTTATGTACCCTGGAACTATTGACACAAATGCAGAGTTTTGCAAGAGTATATGAAGACAGTAATTTAAACTTGATAGCCCTTTAAAATTCTAAAGAAGCGTTCAGCACCAATTAACATTTGTATCTTAGAAGGTTTGTAAAAGTTAGGGTCTGTGAGCTCAATATATTATCAAACAAATGAAATTTAGACGTATGTAGAATTGTGGATGAAATCAAAGTGATTTTAGGAACTACCATAAAGTTTGTATCATCGCCTTAATATAATGGGCAGAGGTGATCTTCTGTTATCCCTCATAGCAATAGAACCGGATACAAAAACGTTTAAATTTGGCTATTAAGTGCAAGGGTCACACTGATCGAGAAATACATGAAGTATATATTTTTATGTAATTGTATCATATAAATTATAAAAATTATAAATATAACATGTCCTAGTTACCCCCCCCCCCCCCAAAAAAAAAAAAAAGAAAAAAAAATCCCGTTTAATAGAGCTACTTTACTCTTCGCAGGACGGGGCCACGGTAGGGATAATGTTAAGCAACTCTGGTATACAGCATACTTCTCAAACAACGAATGTTGCCAAAAAATGTATATAATATATAAATAAATAAAATAAAAAATACTTCCCCACATTGTCGAAATGAACTCATACATAAGCGTCTACAGAGAGCAGCCTAAATCCAGAATCAATTTCATTTTGCTCAGGCTGCCATCTGTTGACTTATATAGGAATCTTTTTATTATAAGTTTTTTTCTGCTTCTACGTAATTTAGTATATTTTAAAATACGAATTAATATATAATTTTAAAAAAATCAAATTTCACATGGGAGCAATACTTTTTCAGCATCTCTATCTGAGCCTCATTCACTATAATGAGAAAAAAATCTTCAACTTTTAATATAGGAAATAGATCCGACTTAGCCCCTTGCGCTTTATAAAATAAAATGCAAGAGTCAGATGCTTCGGTAACTCCATTCACTCACGCATCGACACTTGTACCATCCTCTTTATGTTTAATTGAATTTCCCTTATGTTAAAACATCTTCCTATATTGCACAAATATTTTTTTTTTTGTCAGGAGATGCGGCTTTTCTAATTTCAAGTCAGTAACTGAATCTCGGATCTCATCTAAGATATTTTCGAAAGGTACCTTGGATGTAATTTTCAAAGTTAGACATTGTCGCTCTCTCCCTGTGATGGTGCATATACATTGGTGCAGAGTTCTCTGCCTGTGCCTTGGGGAATCCAATGATTTATGTTCACTCTGTACTCTGTACTATGCGTGGATCGCCTCCTCTGGCGGTCCATCAAAGAAAGGGCGGGGGGTCAGCGGGTCAAATGGTGTCGAGCGGGGTCGGGGGAGACACCAGATCAAAGAAATGAGGAATGGGGGAATGGGGGTGGTTCTAAATACCGTGTCTAATGTTACCGTGACTAATGTGATGACAGGAGAAGGGGGTCTGCAGGCAGAGAACTCTGCACCAATCTATATGCGCTATGAGAGTGAGGTGTCCAACATCTTTATTACGGCCAACGTGCGCATTACAGAACTTACACTGCAAGTTCAAGTATCAGTTACGGAAACTTTCATTTCAGCGGGGAAGTAACCATTAATTTTGTTACTCCCTTGTGTCTTTGGGTGTCGAAATCATTGTCCTTTTGCAAAATCATTGTCCCTAAAACAAACATCTTTTGAAGCTTTTGTTTCATGTTGTTTTGAGTTGGAGATTTTTAAATTTAAAGGATAAAACTTTTTTGGTTTTAAATAAAGTTCTCTGAGGACTTCCTGAAAACGAACCAAAATGGAGCAAATTAATCCAGTAAGAATAAAAATTGATGGAATTGGCCTATAACTTTTATTCAGTAAGAATTATATACCACATCATCCCCCTCTCACTAAGGTGTTTGAAAGTCAGTTCCACTATGAAACCTGTCAGAAAGTTTCATATCAATCAATAAACAAGGCTAAATATTTTGAAATATCTAGAGTTTGAAATATCTTAAGAAATAAAAAAATTATTTTATTAAAATATTATCATTAATTATTTCAATTTATGAAAGCCCAGAAATGATTTAAATTGTGAACTGCTTATCTAAAATATTTAATTAAAAACAGATACATAAATAAATCAGTCAAAAGAATTAAACTTAAAAACATTATTATTTATCTTTTTAAATACAAATAATTTCTAATATATACAAAGTAATTTTTAATGTAAGCAATCAAAAAATGTGTGAAAAAAAAATTGTTCAATATATAAAAATGAATTCTAGAAAGAACAAAAAGTGAATAAAAACATTTATAGTCCGTTAATTAAAAAAAAAATTCTTCTCCTACTGAGTGGAGGAAAGAAGTTTATTTAATGTGAGACGATTTCTGTATGAGTTAATTATATTGCTGGCTTGAGAAAAAATTCTTTCAGATGGCACTGATGTTGAAGTCGCAGGCCCAAATATCGCTTGGCAACCCCATATAGTTCCGGGTACAATCCAATTTATTTTCTCCAAAAAGAAAGCGGACACTTGTTGATGTCATCTTCTGCAGGGGATCGCAAATAAAAGGAAAGCTCATCAGGAAAATCTGAGCTACCTAAAGAACTCTGATGCTTTCAAGTTTTCTGAACCGTTTTGGAGTGTTCACCAAAGAAAGATAATTCAGATCCATCTCCATTGTCAGAATCGGAACTGTGTCCAATTTTCGGTGAATGGGCGCTTTTCAAAATTCCTTTAAGATCTCGAACTGCTTTCGTAGTAGTCTCAGGGTCCCTGAAGTATAATGTCTTCCATCAGGGGTCCAATAACGTACTTACGGCCAGTGCTATTACATTCTCAACCATGAGCCGTTTTTGGCCGCTTCCAAGATTCCTTCATTCAGTTTGAAGCCAACATTAGACGCAGGTGACGTCCTGGAAATTTTATTTTCTACCATGGTTATTGGAATCGCGATACTGATTGTGGGGTATTTATCTCCTGATAACTGTTTTGTGGCTTTTAGAAGGGGCTCAAGAAGCTGGATGATTTCATGCAAATCTTGGCTCTCTGCAGCTGTTGTTATTCTTGGTGCCGATGCTTGTCGGTGGATGATGTTGTTGAGTGTTGAGCTGAAGCTTAGAAAACGCTCGATCCCCCGTGTTTCCACACTCTGCATGAGTTTCAGATTACTTTCTGCTCTCATTTCATATGAAGCCCGAACACTGTGTTTGAACCAGGTCACCACTTTCTTCACCTTTCCATTTAGTGGCACGAGCTCTGGTGCGGCTTCAGTTGAACGATAAGCGACCAAATTGAAGAGATGGGTAAAACATATTACATGTTTTTTTTTCTACCAAAAGCAATTTCCACATCTTTAACCATATTCAATCCTCCCTCAGTGACCACTGAATTTAGTTTTTCTTTTTACAAACCCCACTACTGCAGGATATGGAGGATTCTTGAAGAAATGTAATCTCCAGTATGGCTCTGGTCCATTTCAAAGACTCCAATGGTGCAGGAAGCTAATTTTTCATTTTCCAAATAATAGACTGTGACGTACAAAAACTTCTTGTCCGAAGGGTGTCGGTCCAGAAACCGGTTATCTCCAATATCTGATTCCAATTTGTTTACATACACTCAGTGTTACTATTGCTTCACCCAAACTAGGATTTCTTTCTTTTTCTAAATAGAAACGTTTTAATTTGATAAAATATTGTTTATTAAAATATTATTTCCTTATTGAATTAAATTACGATCATTTTTTTATCGTAGTATTACCATATATATATTATTTTACTATACAATCATTCCTCCGAATACGATTGACTGCATAGTGAAGGAAAATGTGTTATCGATATTTTGAAATATCGTTTACATTATTTTGAAATATCGTCAGTATTTTGAAATATTGTCGATATTTTGAAATATCGATATTTTTGTGCCGATATATTATTGATAGCCGATATATATTAATGCCGATATATATTCGGCCGATATATTATGTGCCGATATATATTAATAGCCGATATTATTATCGATACTCATCGATATTTTGCTTTCGATATCCCATCCCTAATTTCTGCCTCCCCAAAGGTTAGAAGCACGCTACGCCTATGCTTGTAACTGCAAAAATGACATTTATATGCATAATCCTTTTTCTCTCTTGTGCTAGGTAGGAAAATCACTAACCTTGTCAGGATGTTTTTTCTTCACATGCTGCCTTAATGCCTTAAAACTTCCGCAGATATTATTACACAGCGGACAGATTAATTTTCCTGGCGTTGTCTTTACAGGAGGAATAGATGTTACAGATTTGGCATCTTCAGAAATATACATTTTTATTTAGATTCACTAGTTGTCTAATCGCCTACCGCATTAGAAAAAATAACTTAGATTCACTAAGGTATAATAAGACAAAATGAAGCGTATTGTAACCTCTAACATATACAAAGATAAAATGGAACGTATTGTAGCGTGGTTCCCAGACAAAAAATAGCGCTTTGCCAAAAAGATTCCCATGTAAGTCAATTGATGGCAGCAGGAAAAACGAAATTGATGCTGGGTTTAGATTGCTCTCTATAGACGCCATGAACTCACACAACATTCCAAGACGGATATCAGACTGTTCTTTGGCGGATACACCTTGAGAGTAACAAGTCAGCGAAAAGCCTCTTGAATCCCCAGATTCAATACACGTGATTCGCTTTTCTTGAGTTAGAGGCAAGTCCCAGTTACCAAAAATTTTGCACCCCAAGCAACCACAATTTGCGGATGTGGCGTACGTCAACCTCTCTTAGTGCAATGAAAGGCCTCTGCTCGGGGAGGAATATTCCCATTCCTTACATGAAATCACGCCATTACATCGTTTTGAGGCTTCTGGTTGGTCAATTGAGTTTGCATCGGTAATTGCCATGATATTTGATCCTAAGCGCATTTTAAATGAGATAAATGCTAAAATAAATTTCTTAGTTGCTTTCATTTCGATAATTGCATAATATTTGATCCTAAGCGCATTTTAAATGAGATAAAATTTATTTCTTAGTTGCTTTCATCTATATATATAAACGAAGAAGTCCTGACTTATTCACGTATCAACGCCCAGCAAAAAATATTGGAGATACAGATATCAAAGTTTAGGAACTTATTACTTTTGTGCTGAAGGCGTCATTTAAGAAGCGATTTTCCAAAATTCACCCCCCAAAGGGGGGAGGGGGGGGGTCAAAACGTGTGTATTACATATTCCTTCATATCTCAAAGAAGAAAATTGATATCCATAAGATTCTTGCTTTAAAATGTAAGAAACATGAATACCTAAAAACTAATTTCAGGATTTTTCAAAATTCGGCTCCCAAGGGGGGGAGGAGGGATAAACGTGTTTTTACGTGTTTTATCTATATATATTTATAAAGGAATCAACGCCCAGCAAAAACTATTGGAGATACAGATATCAAATTTTAGGAGCTTATTACTTTTGTGCTGAAGGCGTCATTTAAGAAGCGATTTTTCAAAATTTGCCTCCCAAGGGGGTAGGGGGGCAGAACGTGTTTTTTAGATATTCCTTCATATCTCAAAGAAGGAAAGTGATATCCATAAGATTCTTGCTTTAAAACGTAGGCAACATAATTACCTAAAAACATATTTCAGGATTTTTCAAAATTCGGCCCCCAATGGGGAGGGGAGGGGGGATAAACGTGTTTTATCACATATTCCTTCATATCTCGAAGAAGAAAACGGATATCCATAAAATTCTTGCTTTAAAATGAAAGGAAGACGAATACCTAAAAATCTGTTTCAGGATTTTCAAAATTCGCCTCCTAAGGAGTGGAGGGGGAGCAAAATGTGTTTTTTATATATTCCTTCATATTTCAAAGATGGAAATTGATATCCATAAATTTTTTGAGTTAAAATGAATGGAACACGAAAACCTAAAAATCATTTTCAGGATTTTTCAAAATTCGGGCCCCATTGAGGGGGGGGGGGAAACGTGTTTTTCCCATATTCCCTCATATCTCAGAGAAAAAAAAACAGATATCCATAAGTTTCTTACTTTAACATGTAAGGAACACGAATACCTTAAATCCAATTTCAGGATTTTTTAAAATTTGGCCCCAGGGGGGGGGGAGAAGGGGGGCTTAACATGTTTTTCACATATTCCTTCATATCTCAAAGAAAGAAACAGATATACATAAGATTCTTGCTTTAAAACCAATTTCAGGATTTTTCAAAATTCGGCCCCATCGGGGGGAGGGGCAAAGCGTATTTTTCACATATTCCCTCATATTTCAAAGAAAGAAACAGATATCCATAAGATTCTTGCTTTAAAATGTAAGGAACATGAATACCTGAAAACTAATCTAAGGATTTTTCAAAATACGGCTCCCATAGGGGGCGAGGGGGCAAAACGTGTATTTCACATATTCCCTTATATCTCAAAGAAAGAAATAGATATCCATGAGATTCTTGCTTTAAAATGTAAGGAAAATGAATACCTAAAAATCAATTCAGGATTTTTCAAAATTCGGCCCCCAAGGGGGTTAGGGGGCTAAACACGTTTTTACGTGTTTTTTACATATTCCATCATATCTCAAAGAAGGAAACAGATATCCATAAGATTCTTGATTTAAAATGTAAGAAACAGGATTAAATGTAACAAACACGATCAATGTCACGAATTTTCGACATTCGCTTTAGATTTTGTAAAAATTGCTAGAAACAATCCAATAATTTATATTTCCTATATATCACTATTTTGAACACCAAATTGGTGGTAGGGGAAAAGAGAGAGATCAACCTTAATTAAATGAAGTGTGGAAAGGGGTGTGTGTATGAATTGAATATATTTGTGTTGTTAGTACGTATACATATAAAGTTCAGGTTAACTCCATTTATTTTTATTATCCTGGGCAACGCCAGGTAATTCTTTGTTTATGAAACCGACGATTTTCAAAAGGGTTTACGGGGAAGTCCTCAATCTCCTCGAAGGGCCGGGATCCAGTGGGATATCAAAATTGAAAGAAACATTTTAATGCTGACGTCAGCATGGGGGGGAGGGGGTTATTATAATATGCTGATGGGATGCTGACCAGTTGAGAGGGGTATCGATTGGCATAAAATACAAATATACATATCATACAAGTAAGCTTTATTAAGGGTACACCCGTGCAACGCCGGGTATATAAAGCTAGTTTATATATATTTTTTACGCCATGTTTTAGAAGGAACGTGAGTTTTTTTTAAGTGGCGCCACCTATTAATGTAAAAGTAATTTAAAGTGACAAGCTATTTGTAAAAGAAATTTTCGCCATAAATGCCTTCATATTTCTTTTTGTGTATGGAAAATTTTAAGAAATTACCAATTTCCGTAGTAATTTCACTGTAAAATTTTAGGAGTAGAATAAAATAGAGTAAATATTACTCAAAATTGACTTTTTTTCTTAAATTTAAATGTTGAATTTAAAAAAATGTTGTTTATTTTTTTAATTAAAATCTTAATTGCAAGATGCATATTAAACATTTTTTGTTGTTTTGCACACTTTAGTTTTTTAACCTTACTCTTAAAAAATAAAAATTATAAATACTGTTCAAAAATAGTGATGGAAGTTTTGATTCTTCAAAAACAGACATGCTTTCATAAGCATCAGCTCACCAAATACACAAATACCGATATAGACTCAATTGACCAATCAGCAGCCGCCAAACGATGTAATGGCGCGATTTCATGTAAGGAATGGGAATATGCCTCGGGGAGCCTCCTATTTGATTAAGGCATTCCTCCACTGCCAGGTATGCTGTTTATCCCTCACAGAAACTACTGGTCAAACAATTCTCTAAATTTTCACTGATAGCTATCAATCTACCGGTAAAAATTTTGATATCTTTGAATTTATGCTGTCTAATCTTGCGTTTCTAAAGAACTTGTCCTCAAGTGCATTTTAATATACCAAAATCCTAATTATACTGTTGAATATTGAATGTAGTACAGACAAAAAATACAGAGGCTGTTCGCACATTTTTTAGACGATTTTGGTAAGCGGTAATAAAAAATCGTTTGCTGCAAAAGAAATAATTGCAATTGTACTATGTTTTTAAAAGTCAAAATTATCGTCTGCGACTTGTTTTTATTCAAGTTTTGTCTTTATTCAAAATGGCGTTTTTAACAAAGCAGTGGTTCGAAGGCTACATTTATGCTCTTTCCGAAGAGAAATATGCATACTCCGTTATCCAAAAACGATGTGAGAGTCATGGTTTTGTGATATCTAAAGCGTCGATAGGTAATATAGTCAACAAGAAAGAAAAAAAACGTCAAATTGGAGCCTCAAGTGGGACAAAAATTCCAAACAAGTATCCAAGGAAAAAACGGACATCTTCGACTATTGCAAAGGTACGTTGTTTAATGTTAAAAGAAAATCCCCCTAGTCTAAGAACAGTTGCAAAATCATTAAAATGCTCGGTGTCCACTGTAAACAAAATGATAAACGTTGATTTAAATCTTAAGAAAGCGAAAAAACGTAATGTGCATCGTCTTCTTCCAAATCATATAGCTGAACGCAGGACATGCTGCAGAATTCTATATGAGAAACACTTATCCAAAGAAAAATGGAAAACAATTGTCACAATAGATAATTCATGGGTGTATTTAAATGATTGCAACAAAAAAAGAGCCATTCATTATCATAAAGGGGGAGAAAAAAATTTAAGTACATGGTTCAAAGAATCGAAAGAAAGTTTTTCTAAGGGATTCATGATTGTTGCTGGTTTTTCTTATAATGGCAAGTTAAAAATAAAGAGAGTTTGAAAAAATGTCAAGATTAACTCCAAATACTATCAGGAACATATTTTGTCGCCAAATTTTCTGAATGAAATACCATTGCTTTACCCACAGTGCCAAAAAGACAAAATGTAACTGAAAGAGTACAGGATTTAAACGGCGTAATTGTGGATAATGAAGAAGAATTAGAACGAGTTCTAACAGAATATCATTTTAATAGGATAGTAGAAGAGGAAGAGGACACGGAAGTGAGTGATGATAGTGAAAATTCTATTGAAATAACTAATCTTGAAATTGAATTAACTATGAGTGAAATGTCAAAAGGCAAAGCACTTGGATATGAGGGATTTACACTAAGTATTATTCAAGAAACATATAATATTAATAGAGTGATGTACTGCTTATTTAATAGATGCTTGAACGATGGTTACTTTCCAAAGGAATGGAAGAAGGCTAAGGTTATTTATTGTAGAAAAGGGGAGAAAGATCCATTACTTCCGAGTTCGTATAGGCCTATATGTCTGCTACCTGTATTGGGTAACATACTCGATAAAATAATTACAAACAGGCTGGTTACGCATTTGGAATCAAACAATTTGTTATCGAAAGCACAATATGGGTTCAGAAGGAACCTGAGCACTCTTCAATCGCTCAATAACATCAAGAAAATAATTTATGAAAATAAAAGTAGGGATGAACATACTTGTCTTATTTCATTGGACATTAATGAGGTAGAGTTACTTTGGGTGGGTCGTGATTGGGTATAGTGGTAAGCAATGATACCATTACTCTGAATTCTAAACAATACATTGATTTATTAACACAATACAAATATTAATACACATTCAATTATATTATTGTTAATTATGAACCTAAGGAAATACTCATTATATCGAGGTATTATTTGACTGCACTATTTCATTAATTTAAATTCATTTCATTTCAGTACGCAATATATATATATATTATTCCCTAACTTCCGCCTATATTATAAGACTCGGGGATTTCGCGACATTTTGGCAATAGGTAATAAAAGGTTACCTCCATTTTTGCAGACTGCAGAAGGGGACAATGGCTGGCATATTCGTGTGCATCTATTGGGATATCTTTCTTCAGGATTCACTTTCGCTGGTGAACACGGTTATCGGACTCGCTCCCTGTCGTGGGAATAGGCGGACTTTAATAGCCGGATCGGTTCTCCATCTTTTGCTTGTGGGGGTCAGGCACTCTGTCTTGGTTCCGTGTCTCAACTACTATCATCTCATCGGTAGCTTGCAGGGGTCAGGCAATCTATCTCGGCTCCGATGCTCCTCTATGCTCCTCTCATCGCTAGCTTGCGGGAGTCAGGCAATCTTTCTCGGCTCCACTATTCGTCTAATCTCCTCTCATCGTTGGGTTGCAGGCTTACAGCGATGCGCTAGGTCGGGGCGCAATCTCCCATATATTCTCTTTAGACTTCTCGCTTATGAGGCTACAACTCTCTATTTGGGTGCCAAGTCTCCGAGACAAAATCAATTATATCATTATTTTATATTCTCACTCTCTCTATTTTTTATCTTCTCAACGCCCCGCCTTTTACATTTTCATTCGTCTCTCATGTTCAACCTTTTTTTTTACTTCCACTTTGATTCGTTAACTTTTTCATCCCCTAATCATTTCTTTAACCATTCAGAGTGACGGGCGTTTTATATTCGAACAATCCCGTCTTCGACTCATTCCTGTTTTTCTAGGAATCGTGTTTTCCCAGAACATCTCCTATGTGTGGGGTCCTCTTCTCTTTGCCAACAATTCCCTTTTCATCTCGATGTCCCCTCTATCTATACCCCTCGCTGTTTCGACTCTTAATTGTTGCTTTTCAATTTCTTCTTCTTCATCCGGTCCTTTGTCTGATCAAGTGCCATTTCAATTTTCTCATAGTACCGCTGACTGTCCGCTTTAATTGGGTTGTCTGCCCTTTTTGAACTCCTAACATATCGTATCCCCACGACATTCTTCTCGTATCGTCTGGCGTCATTTTACTATTCCATTTTCCGTCCCGTTTGTTAATTGGTTTTTCTGCACCTTTTCTATTTTCTTTTTTTTATATGTCGTACCCCACGACAATTAAGAATGCTTTTAATACTGTGAGAAGAAGTAATGTAATAAGGGAGTTAAATAAATTAAATATTGAACCTAAGTTATACAAATTAATAATTAGTTATATTAGAGATAGAAAAGTTATTATGAGAAGTGGTGAGCATGAGTATAACGTAGGGGTCCCTCAGGGATCTTCCCTCGGCCCTATATTGTGGCTCATAATAATTAACGAATTACTAGACATTGATAGTTGCAGTAATGATTGGTATATGCAAGCCTTTGCTGATGACCTAATGATAATGATTAATAGTAAGGTTAGTTATAAGTTTAAGGAAATTTCAAGAGAAGTATTGGATAGATGTTACGATTGGGCAAATAGGAATGAATTGAATTTCAGTATTGATAAGTGTGCTTATACAATAATTGCTAGTAAAGGTATTATCAAAACCAAACCAACAATTAAGCTGGCGGGGGAAAATATAAAGTATCATAAAGAATTAAAGTATTTAGGGGTGTTAATTGATTGCAAGTTGAAATATTTACAGCATCTGGATATGGTTAAGGAAAAATCATTAAAGTTCTTTTATAAATTAACGAGAATTATTAAAAAGACATGGGGAATACGGGGTGGCATTATAAAACAAATTTACCTCACTGTAATTGAGAAAATACTTCTGTATGCTGTGGAAATTTGGTATAGCGAAGGTGTAGTTATAGATAGAAAATTGAAACAAACACAGAGGCCATTTATGTTGGCTATAACGAAATGTTATAGAACCGTGTCTACGGATGCGCTAAATGTACTATCAGGCTGTATGCCACTGCATCTGAAAGCAAGAATAAATTGTAAAATGTTTAAAATATATGATGAAGGTGTAGAGATTGAAATAGGTGATGAAGTATTGAATAGAGAAAATTGTGAAGTAAGAACAAGCAGAATAAGAAAATGGAAAGATTTAATGAGTATTGAATGGACGTATGATTATACGCCGAAGACACAAGTAAGAATATATACAGATGGCTCTAAGATTGAGGAAAACGCGGGAGTTGGTGTTGTGGTATACATGCAAGACAATGAAAAGGAGATATATAGGGAAAGGATTATAAATGGCAACTCTTATCTGGCAGAAATGAGAGCGATTGAAATTGCGATAGATGTTATGAAAATGAAAGAAATTAAGAGTTTTGATATCTATACGGACTCTAGGAGTGCGCTGGAAACATTAAAGGCGGTTAATTATAAAGGCGAAATTTGGGAAAAAATTAAAGAAGTTATAAGTAATGAAGATATGAATATCAGCTTCCATTGGGTTAAAGCGCATGTTGGTGAAGAGGGGAATGAGGAGGCTGACAGAGTCGCGAAAGAGGCAACAGAGCTCGAATATGCAGGCACAACTTATAAACACTCTAAGAAAAGAGTTAAGGGAAAGATTAAAAGAGAGGAAATGACCAATTGGCAGGAGTTATGGAATGAGTCTGATAAGGGCAGGAGAGTGTACGAAATATATCCTGAAGTTTCAGAAGACAGACTTTGTAATGATTTCAAGTTAAATCAAGCTATTACAGGACATGGGTGCTTTGCGGAATACCAGCACAGAATACATAAGAAAGATGATAAATGTTGGTGTGGGGAGAAACAGACTGTAGAGCATTGCATCTATGAATGTATCGATCTACAGGCTTATAGAGAAAGATTTCCCCCGGATTACATAAACTGGAGTAAACACAAACTCTTTGTTGACTATTATAGTAAAAGAGTAATAAAAGATATAGTGGGGGTTCTGATGGATGTCCACTTTGATGGATGTCCTTTTTTTTCCCGTTGAGGTTTTTTTTGTTCTTTTCTTTGTGTTTTAAAACAATATATGAATTAATATGGTATGCTATTAAATATCGAATTATATGGCGTGTAAAAGTAATTAACTTGAAAATTGATTGAATTTAATAGAATAATTTGTTTGAAATTGTTGAAATATTAAATAACTGAATGTGTAAAAGTAATGTAAGTAATATAAATATTGCGAATTGTGAATTTGTTTGCTATACGTGGTTTACAAATATTAATTTATGTATGTAAATGTGTTTATAATTGTTTAAATTATGTTTTATAAAAGCAGTTGCTTTTATGTCAGTATATAAATGCTTATATTTTGTTATGGAAGGGCAGATGCCTTTATGCATGTATATACTTCTATGAAGTTAAATGTTCACATATGAATTGTTAACTAAATTGTAGTTAAAATTTTGTTGTTGAAGTTTAAAGAAATAAAGCAGTGACTAGGTTCAAGCGGAGCACAGGAACTGGCTCAGGATTCTGGAATTTAAATTATTATTTATTATTAAATTGTTAATTTTATCTTAATTTGAAATTTAGTAGCTATTTAATGGACTCGAGGGGTCTATGTGACCTAGTCTCTTATCTTTTGGGTCGGCGTCTGGGGAGATTGTGTTGTGGCGGCCAGGCATCAGTTGAATTCCGTGTGGCTAACGCCGGACGGAGATATACTTGCATTACCCACAGTGCCATCAATCTGTGAGACTCCATCAGGACAAAGCTAGCAGTCACTATCCTTCGTTGTCGAACTATCCTTCAAAAAAAAAAAATGATGCGGAAGGTAATTTATTTTACCCAACACTTCATTTCTCTCGTAATGTGGAACAAGCTCCATCTGACCTAATTTTAAATAAGCGTCCATGAATTCTTTATACATGGTTTTCCAATTGGGCAAGCGTTCTAATCGTTTTTCTGTACTTGGAAGACGCTTAATAGCCATATCCTTTGAATATCCCAAAGATTTAGTACACTCTATGAAAGGTAATTTTACACAAAATCTACCCGATACTCTAGTATAATATTTTACAAAATGATCTTCACATTGAATTTCTTCCGGTGTTAAAGAACTAACTGAATTCACTTCTGGGATATTCGTAGTAATGTCTGTATTAGGTACAATATTAGGTACAATTAAACATTCCATACTGGCAGAAAAATTCCTGTTCTTATTTGCAACTTCTATAACTACACTTTTATTTACAGTGACAGATGTATTATTTAACGTTGATACAGGAGCATATATTCTTTAGTCCTTAAACCCAATTTTTGCAAAAATCTATATGATAAAAATTGAGCACTTGATCCATTATCCAAAAGGCAAATGGCAGGAATAAATTCCCCTAACATATTTTTCACATAAACCCGTGCTGTTTGAAGAAGAATATTTTTCCTTTGAGAGATTAAACAGCTTGAAACTGCTTTAGCTTCGACTGCTAAATTATGTTGTGGTTTCTCATTTTCGTTTGGGATAAATAAATTTGATGACTCAGTTGGCGTGTCAATTGGCGCCGCCGACAGGGTGTCTACACTTTCTCTATGAAGTAGTGTGTTGTGCTTAGCTTTGCATACATTGCACAAGTACTTCGAATTGCAATTTACAACTTTATGTTGCGCACTGAAGCAATTAATACACAAATTATGTTTTTTTACAAAGTCAAATCTTTGCAACGAATTTAGTTTTAAAAATGCAGAACACTTAAATATGTAATGATTAAGAGATTTACAGCAAGCACATACTTTATTGTATGATTTCACCATAAGTGATTTCGGTTTTTGGTATTTATCAAAAACTTTCAATTTTGAAGAGACACTACGTGATAAATTATCCAACATTTGGCATCTTTTTTCCAAACATGCAATTAAATCATCCAACTTCGGAACTTCCCTGGAAGTTATATTTAGCTCGTATTGCTTTCTTGATTCTTTATCAAGTTTAGCCAAAATTATATTTAATAACACAACATCAGATAATTTATTTCTTTCAAGATCCATTGTATTTAGTGCTCTTAAATTTTTGTTAACTATATCTATCAAACTTCGCAGTTCCTTAGAAGATACATAAGTTATTTTATCAAATTCTAGTATTTGCTTAACATATACATCAACTAACACTCGTTCGTTTGAATTTCTTCCTTCTAAAGCTGCGAAAAGCTTTTTAAATGTATTATTAACAGTTTGTAAATTCTTGGCTTCGCCGACTAAAGCTGAATGTAAATACTGCAATTTTTGAGTTTCATCTAAATGAGAATTATTGGTAATAATATTATCAAATTGCAGCTTAAAACAACTATATTCTTCTATTTTTCCCGAAAATTTAGGAATTACAATTTCGGGAAGTCGAATATTAACGCTATTATTTACATCTTTATTACCATTTGAAATAAATGAACTATTTTGACAGGAAATCAAACTATTAATTTTTACCTGTAATGCTTCGATGCGAAATTCCAAATCCAAAAATTCTTCTTCAATATCCGATATACCTTCTTCGGGATCAACTTTCTCGAAAAATTGTATTCGAATGTAATCCAAACTTGATTGATATTTCAATAAATTTTCTAATTTTATTTTTAACTCAGCAGCTAAAATATCCGATGGGGATTTTACCTACTTTTCTTTTAAGTATGTCTCTATTTTAGTAATCCGAGCCTTCAATGTCGGTTTTTGTCGATTTAGCACAATGAGTGCCATTTTTTCTCCGGCTACGTGGACCAACTATATGAGCCAAATGTCATACGTTGCACTGGTCCCAAATTTGTTGTATTCGAATGGACCGTAGACTAATAAATTATATCAAAACCATTGTCGAACATACGACACACGAATTAATAACAATTTTATTTACTTAAGCGAATTATCTACATTACTAATATATGAACAAAATCAATACATGAAACATCGACCATATGATGTGCGAGCGTAACAAAATTTTTTTTATGCAACAAACGATTTCAAACAAATTCTAATATCTTTAAGTTTACGATGCCAACACAAGAATTAAAAACTATGATACCTATATTTGTATCATGAAGCTACAGAAGGAGGAGCAGCTCAGTGTTAAAAATGTGTCTCCCTTTTTGTCGCCGCCACTAGAGGGCGCTCGCGTGCACTAGCGGGCGGCTTAGACACGGACAACCATACGCTTTAATATGGATTTTTCGTATTTTTCCTAGCGAACACAAGTTGTTTTATTTTAGTGCGTATTTAATATGAATTTATTTATTCAATTTAACAAATTTTTATTTTCATTCAAAATCTTTATTTCAAGTGTTTTTTTTGCTACAATTCAATAAAATTCTTAAAGGAAATGAGTAAATAAACTTTTTCAGAATAATTGTGTATTGGTTTCAGAATAAATTAGTTCAGAATTTTGTAATAATTTAATAATTAAGGAAATGAAATTACAGAAAAGAATTGTGAAGAAAGTTTTTTATCATTGTTCATAATCTCTTATGGAAAAAAAATGTGAGAAATAATACTGATTAACCAAAACACACACGCACACATAGTAGAAAAGCAACATTTTCTATCAATCACAAATAAATTCTTATCAGGACTAATAAAATCGGAAGTCAATTCAGTATTTAATCAGACAATACTTTAAAATATCTTCCTTTGGAAAAAAAATCCGTCAAAGCATCTCATATTACACTTTTTAAAACCGGAGGTATAATCGTCAAGTTGGTAAATTACTGAATACAAATTTTTTCAGCGAATTATAAAGAAAAAAACAAATAACTTTGACAAGGACAAATCAGCTATATTTTTGAATTTTCACAAAGTACGCATTTTATTGCATAAGCAGATTTTGTACGCAGATTTTGCATAAGCATTTATAGTAACAACATTGCTTATCATACAATGAAAACTTATTTACTTAAGGGGAGTGGTCACTTTTACGTACTTTAACTAACTTACGTAATTTAACTAACTTAATAGTGATTAAATTCAATATTATGGTTCCAGCATTGTCAGGAATTACCTTCAAGTTGGTAAATTATCGATTACAAATATTTTCAGCAAATTAAAAAGAAAAAACCCCAAATATTATTGATATGGACAAATCAGCTATATTTTCGCATTTTCACAAAGTATGGGTTTCATTGTAATCACAGTAAAAAGATAGGAAAATATTAATTTTTTTTAAAATTATACTCAACAGATTTTGCATAAGCATTTATAGTAACAACATTCTTTATCATACAATGAAAACTTATTTACTTATCAACTAACTTAATAGTGATAAAATTCAATATTAAGAGAAGTTAACTAGAAATATTTTATTTCTGTGCACAATTTAAAAAAAAAATGATGGCTTTAGACGTGTAGCTCAATTTGCCATAACCACAAAATATATTGAATAGAAGAAAAGTATTTCATAATTATAAAGAACTGAAATTAACAACATACACTATTAATACATTATTATAAAATAAAAATTAAATGTGTGATATACAATTGACTATAGATAAATTTATATACGTAAGTATCGTACATCTTTTATTGATGAGCGATTTCCTTTAGAGCAATAGTATGAGTAATTATTTACATCTTTTTACATACAATAGAGCTTTGTGAACACGTGATGATTATTTTTGATGGGATATAGGCATGATTGAAAAATAAAACACGCTTATTTCCAACAGAACTTAAGATGTTTTAACTTTGCGTTCACTTAAAACACAGCTGCTGTACTTTTCTCTCATTATTATACATCTTATATTAACACAAAACAATAATAATGTTCTTACCTTAGGAGCAGCAAATATACTAGGATTTCTCTGTCCAATTTCTTTATTTCTTTTTAAGGCTGATCTATAGCCAGTAGAACAACCCGGAGCAAAACACGTGTTGGCATATTTCTGCACACAGAATAAATTTTAAAATTTATAAAACAACTTTCACCACCACGCCGTATAACACAATGTAAAATAGTCACTTCGCTTGCATGTCTCGCCCTCTACCGGTGAGCGACAACAATCGGTTCATTTTTCGAAAAATTCCCCATTGAAGCTTACGCTCCTTCTGTAGCTTCATGATTTGTATTATTTCAAAGGCGCGTTTGGCGATTGCCAACATAGCCATTGGCGTCAACAAATGTTTTTCCCGTGTTTTTTAATTGCATAAAATATTTTGCATTTCTTATTAAATAGTGTCATCATGTGTCTAATTTTTTATTATTTTCCTTAGAAGCAACAGTATTAAGCAACAACTCTTGAATCAACTTAGCGTTGCTTTAGAAAAATCAAGTTGTAATTTTAATTCAGGAATCATACTACTTAATAAGAAATGTAAAATATTTTATGCAATTAAAAAACATAAAAAAAAACATTTCTATTATAAAAAAAATAAATTTTATTAAAATCTTATTCAATAATGAATTCAATATTAATTTGAGCTTTCGGCAAATGCCCCGCACAAATTTGTATAAAATTAATGTGCAACTATATTTGACATTTTTATTATAAAAAGAAATAAATTTTATTAAATCCTTATTACTTCTTTTAAAAATATTAAGATGGTTTAAAATCAGGGTTCGTAAATATCATGATATTTTCGAAAATATCCAAAATATCCGATATTTTGATATATATCCGATATTTTTTATATACACTCATGGACAAAAAAATTAGCGCACCAAGAAGGAGTCGTCAAAATGAAACGAAATTTTACATACGTAATGACTACTTATATAAAAGTACAGCTATATAACTAAATGATAATTAAATGATATAAGTAAATAATAGTAATAATAATATATAAGTAAATGATAAGAAAATCAAAGAAAAAGGATAATTTATTTCAGAGAAAAAGGCAAAAGAACGGAGGAGTTAATACTCCGTTGGACCCCCTCTAGCGCGAATGCACGATGCGATACGATCGGGCATTGAGTCATACAAGTTCTGTATGATGTCTTGAGACATTTCGTTCCATATTTGCTGTAACCTTGCCTCTAGTGCGTTCAAACTCGTGGGATGCCCAACTCGTCGTCCCAAATGATCCCAGATATGCTCGATTGGAGATAAATCTGGGGATCGGGCAGGCCAAGGAAGGGTAGTAACAGTGCTGAGACAGTCTTGTGACACCCTTGCCGTATGAGGCCGAGCATTGTCTTGTTGAAAAATGGCTCCTGGGAGCCGTTGCATGAGTGGCAACACATGTGGTTGCGGGATTTCATGAACATACCGCTGGGCTGTCATGATGCCACGGAACAATACTAGGGGTGACCGTGTATTGTAGGCAATGGCACCCCATACCATCACACCAGCTGTGGGAGCGATGTGTCGCTGTACAGCAAAGGCAGGATTGAAGCGTTCACCACGGGCTCTCCACACACGAACACGATTGTCATCACTGCCGAGATTGAATCTGGATTCGTCGCTAAAGACGACTTGTTCCATTCCGCTGCCGTCCAGTTTCCTCGTGCGCGGCAAAACTCCAAACGGAGGCGTCGATGGGTGGGCGTCAAGGGCATCACACGTAATGGGACCCGCGATACCAACTGTCCTTCAGCCAGGCGCCTTCGTATGGTTCGAGAAGACACAGAGGCCCCTAGTGAAGGTGCTACCTGTGCCTGGATGGCGGCCGATGAAGCAGTTGGATGTACGCGTGCATTTCTTACGATGTGGCGGTTTTCTCGACGACTGGTCTGTCGAGGGCGTCCTGAGCCTGGTCTTCGTGTACATGACATCTCTCGGGTCCACAGGTCCCATCACCTTCTCACAACACAATCAGGGCGGCCTAATTGTCGAGCTACTCGCCTATCTGACCACCCAGCTTCCATCATCCTGACGATTCTCCCCCTCTCAAACTGCAACAACTGCTTGTATTGTCTTCTAACACGGTGTAATGGCATGTCTATGTCAGATCTTCCTTTGTAAATGATTCAGCACACTCAAACAAGCTTTGGTTACCTGTTTTATACACCACAAAGTACGATGTTCAACGCCCTCTACCGGCTATACGTAATGCGCAATCACGCTGCATTTCTAATCATTTGCATATCTCCCCGACATGTACCTTCATTCCAAGTTTCGTTACGATCCCGCAATTATTTCGTGGTGCGCTAATTTTTTTGTCCATGAGTGTATATCCAATATTTTCAAAATTGTCAACTTATTGCTGATGATAAATATTTTCAGATTTAATACAACTTAAACACCAATACATATTACACATTATATAAAAAATAATATAAAGCATTATTCTAATATAAAATAGTACTTAATTTTATATATATAATTATTTAAATAAAATAATTTTTTTTTCTTTTTGTTAAGCACTCATAACAAAATATTAAGTTAAACAATTTTCTCTTTCAAAACACAAATTATAAAACTATCTCAAATTTCAAGAATGTTTTATTTCTTTAACAAAACTTTAAACACAAAATGAAATTTATTTATTTTTGTTCAAAAATTTAAACAAAAATGTAAATGTTATTATTTTTGTTATTCGTTTGCGTACAAAATAATGCATATGTAATACATAAGTTTACATGAATTACGCATTAATATAAATTTTAAACATGACTTCTTCAAATAATCTATTTATTATTATTAAAAAGTATTTTTTAAAGTACATTGAATAAAGAATTTAAGAATAAGTATCTATAACTTGCCATGTGCTATCCAATTTCGCGCTGAAAAACTCGGAATCGAATCACTTCACTTTACAGTCGAATCTCATTGAAGTTCGCTTCAATTTACATATTTATATATCTCCATAAATCCCCAAAAAATCTGTAGATATCTATTTAGTTTCAATAAAGTATTTATTATTGTTAAAAAGTGTGAATAAAGTTTTAAACTGTAAGTAGACAAAATTATCAATGACAGATTTCTTTTCAGGGATTCATTTTTTAGTGAAAATCACATTGTGAATGAACTTTGTTTACAAAATATCGGAAAATCTCAAGATTAGAATTCAAACAACTCTAAAACTATTGAAGTAACAGATTAAGTGTAAGCAGAAAAAATTATCAATTTTTAAAGCTCTTTCCAAATATCTAACTTTTATGTGCTTTCATGAAAAAAAAATACATCGATTTCGACATTTTTCAAATATGGCTGAATTCGAGCAGGTCGCACCGGAATTTGTTGGTAGACGGCTAGGATGGCTATTCCATTTCGGTACTCACCCTTCAAAAATTGTTGGTTTTTTATTAATTAAAAATTAACGGCAATAAAATTTAAAATTCGGGCTTCCAGGTATAGATGTTCAGACTCTTCACTACCCGTGTGCCAAATTTCACAGTTGTAAGTTTTATAGATTCGTCTCTAGGCCGCACATATATAAACACACACACGGACACTTGCTTTTATTAATAAGATTTAATTCAATTAATCACCCCATAGCTGATATTTATATCCCCCATCCAGAGTTAAGGAAATTATTAAAAAACTCCCTAATCGAAAGTCGCCTGGCGAAGACCAAATTACTAATACTATGCTCAAAAACATCCCCTTAAATTCATATTCAAAATTACTGCCCTAATTAACGCTATATTTAAATTGAATTATTTTCCTCAAAGTTGGAAAAATTCCATTATTGTGCCCATAGCTAAACCTGGAAAAAATAAGAACTCTCCCGATAGCTATCGGCCAATTAGTCTCTTAAACACTATAAGTAAACTTACTGAAAAATTCATAGCTAATGAAATCAATAATCATCTTCTCTCTGCAAATATTCTTATACCTTATCAGTTTGGTTTTCGTCAATCGCTTTCCGCCCCTCATCAAATTTATCGTAATGTTGAGCATCTCGCTGACTCAAAATTAAATAAAAAATCAACCGCCGCTCTTTTCCTTGATGTTGCTAAAGCTTTCGACAAAATCTGGATTGATGGTCTCATACATAAACTAATTAATTATAATTCCCCCCCCCTCATCTCATTAAAATTCTCACCTCTTACTTAAAAAATCGCACTTTTCAAATTAAAATTAACGATAAATTATCTTCCAAATTAAAATTCTATAGCGGTCTCCCCCAAGGTTCTATAATTGCTCCTATATTATTTAACATTTATGTAAATGATATTTATCAATATAATAAAACTAATATAGCCATCTTCGCGGATGATACCGCAATTTATGCAACGGATAACAACCGTAAATATGCAGTCGAATACCTTAATGATCACATGATAGCTATCCAACAGTGGCTCGACAAATGGAAAATTAAAATCAACACTGATAAATGCATTGCTATTATGTTCACCCATAAAACCAAACGTACTGTTGACAAATATAAAATCATAATAGGTAGCACGATTATCCCCTGGTCTGATACCGTTAAATATTTAGGAGTCACACTTGACAAAAAACTCACTTGGAGGCATCACACAACACAAATTAGGGACAAGTTTCGAGTTGCTAAACGTCTACGCTTCCCCTTAATTGCTCAAAACAGTAAATTATCTATCAAAAATAAAATGCTCATTTACAAATCGATTCTTAGACCTATCATCACTTATGCAGCGCCGGCATGGGCATATGCAGCAGACTCTCATATTAAAAAGCTCACAGTTGCTCAAAATATAACTATTCGGCAAATCGTTAATGCACCGTGGTATTTCAGGAATGCTGAAATCCACGAGGAGCTTGGCCTCCTTACTATTCCAAATTTTCTCAAAAATTTAACTATTAATTTCCATAAATCGATAGACAATGATCTGTTATTAAATCTTGCGAACTATGACTTTGCCGACCCTGCTATCAGAAAACGGCCTAGAGCCGTTCTCTGTTCTTAATTATTTTAAACTTTTATTTTCCTAATTCTTTTTGTAATCTTACTACTTACATCGGTAAGCCGTGAGCTCTTATTTTTTTAATTTTTAATTGTTAAGTATTTTCTCACTTAATCCCGCACTGCTCTCCTCGAGCTTTGCATTTTCAATCAACTTAAACTTCCTATTCTCCTGCCACTCCCCCGGATCCAATTTCCACCTATCTCTTTCATCTTTCTATGGTCAATTCACTATGCAAGCCTACGTTGGAAGGCGTGGCCTATGTAACGTAGTTACAACATTTTTCCTGATGGTCCTGATGGACGATAACACTTAGATACAAACATGGATATACCATTTGAAAGGGAATTTTATCAGCTTTAACTTTTGTATTTGACAATTTTCTGTGCGATGCACCGTTTTCGAGATAAACACCAAAAACTGAAAAAAATGACCTTTGGTACCCCCACCACGGCGCCCGAAATCGAGGGGACTTTATTAGGCGTTGTTAAGGGGGCCAACCCCTACACATTCCTGAAAAAATCTCAACCCCATTATTTAGTGCGAAATGAAAACCCAATTTGACTGGACTAATTACTAGTATGGATATTTTGCTTTAGATATCCTATCGCTGTTGTAAACAGGCCCTCACTTTGCACAAATCAAGAACTCGCGGCCACTGGCTGCGAGTTTTTCTGGATTGGGAAAGAGAACGGAAATTCCGATATTTTGATATAGACAAATTGTTTATATAAAATCAAACTACAATGAAAAAGTGGTAGAACATATTAAATTAAATTATGCAATTCCTTGTACTTTTAAGAGCGCTTAACATTAATTTATATAGGAAAAGCAGAGTGAGCATAATTGAACTCAGTAATATATCACTTTTTTAGAGGCACATAGAGGATTAGTAATAACTTCCTTAACCATGCAGTTGCTGGCCAAGGCAATTTTCTCGCGCTAACCTTGGCGCCATTATTGTTTACCGCAGCCCTCTGCACGGCAAATGAATAGGGCTGGGTTTTAAATCCCGCCCCTTCGAGCTATTCGTCGCATAACATGCGACCATGAGCTATAAAGGAGGAACGTAATCTTAAAATTTTAACTTACTCATTAAGATCCGTATCCTTAAACTTTTAATATCGTAACGACTTTAAATTTTTTTTACTGAGAACATATACATTGATGACAAAATATCTTGCGACAGGAGTTAAAACCAGCAGGTTCAGGAACTCCACTACTAAAATTCAACAGCTCGTCCCGGAATGGGGAATTCCTCGAAAAATGGACCGATTATGGTCACTCACCGCAGGTGACGCGGCATGTAACATAGGTACCTATTTTTCTTTGAGTTATATGGACGCGTGTTTTTGAAAATTGCTTTTCAAATTTTAAAATTTATTCTGTGAACAGATATGCCAACATGTTTTGCACTTGGTTGTACTAGTCGCTATCGATCAGCCTTAAAAAGAAACAGAGAAACTGGACAGATAAATCCTAGTGTGTTAAATTTAACCTTTTGTTTATATTACTTTTGCATTGAATTATTCTACTCATTTAATAATTTTAATGGAATGACAAAAGATATTATTCAGTTAAACTAACTATATTAAATCTACTTTGTGAAAATACAAAATCTAGCTAATTTATCCTTGTCAATGTGATTTGGGTTTTTTTTTCTTTTTAATTCACTGAAAAATTTTGTAGTCGGTAATTTTCCAACTTGAAGGTATTTCCAGAATTTGCTGGAATCTTAATATTGAATTTTATCACTATTAAGTTAGTTTCGATAAGTAAATAAGTTTTCATTGTATGATAAACAATGTTGTCACTATAAATGCTTATACAAAATCTGTTGCGTATAATTTAAAAAAATATTAATATTTGCAGATATTTTTACTGCGAGTACAATGAAACCCATTCTTTGTGAAAATGCAAAAATATAGCTGATTTGTCCCTGTCAATGTTATATGGGGTTTTATTCGTTTTAATTCGGTGAAAAAATTTGTATTCAGTAATTTACCAAATTAACGGTTGTATCTCCAGTTTTATGAAGTGTAATCTGAGATCTGTGATTGATTTTTTACGTAGGATTACGTTCCTCAATATCGGTTCTCCGGAGAGAAAATATTGTCCTGCGCCGAGAGCTACAATTTTGGCAGCGCGCCAAACCATCACCTTCTCTCAGCGGAAAGCCGGCTCTCACGTGACCTCAAAATGCGTGACGTATATTTCCGGAGGTTGGTGGTTGGCGCTATTTTCGTAACCCTAACATTAAGGTGATTGCACACGTGTTTCTTTCTGCTCATTTCAGTGTATTTTCGTGTACATTTTTCTGGATATATTATAGAAAAATAATTTTAAGATGCCCTATAAGTGCTCTGTAGTATCCTGTAGGGGCAATTATGATGGAGGACCTAAAGTTTCTCTATTCAGATTTCCCAAAGATGAAGATGTTTTGAAAAAGTGTATATATAATATACCCAGAGAAAATTTTCAAGTAACAAAAAATTCCAGAGTAAGTTGAAATTTGATATTTATTTAAGTATTTGCTAATTAAATTATTATTTAGAATTGTAATTTGTAAGCACTATTTAGATTTTTATATCCTTTAGAAAGTATAAAATACATGTCACAAATATCGATTCCAAATCTACATAGTTGAAAAACAAAAATGTATTTTCATTTCTTGTATAATATTTTCCATTTCATTTATTAAAAGAAATTGGAAAGAAAATGATATCTCTTTTTAATGATATCTTTTTTTAATATTTTAATCCAAATTAAACTTTTTTTACTACTGCATGATAAATCAGTTACACATGATTGCTGCATTGTAAATATTCAATGGTGAAAAATTGTAAAATATATTTAATAGGAAAATGGACGATGTTCTTATTGCCAGATATCAAGAGGCAACAAATAATCCTTGTCTAAATGTTAAAAGATGGATTCAAAAATTGATTCAAAAACATTCCACATTATAAAAGATTCTAAAAATGAACTTGTAAATCATATAAAAGGATCTATTGAATTCCTTATCAAATAGTGTTTTGAGTAATCTTTATAAAATATTGTGCATTTTAGACCTTATAAATAAATAAAGAAGAAATATTCTTAAATTTTTTTTGATCATAATTTAAAAGAATGTATTTAGTATAATTATATATATTAATTTAAATACTAAATTCTAATAGGTATTTTTCATGTATGATCTTAATAGCCTTAAAATAGAATTTTTTTTTATTCTATTAATAATGTTATATGTGTACACTCAGTTGCTATATATGCATATGTTGTTTCTACTGGGTGAAATTTCATTATTTTATGTCTATCGAGAATAAAGATATAATCAAAATTTCAAAACCAGATCAAAATATTGTTTGATTAGTATCCATATGTCAAGTTTATGCAACAATAATACTATTGGACCATTATAATATTGCAACAATAGCAAAAATTTTTTTAAATGCAATATATGGTGTTTAATGTTAAAAATTAATGAACAGCATCGTGCACAAATCAAGCCATAATACATTTAATGACAATAAAAAATTATTGGTACTTACGTATTATAGCTGAAGCTTTGCGATGTGGCGAAAAAGCGGCAATAAAGCGCCAATTATGCTCCCCATCCTTGTTGATAGTATTGTTTTCGCCATTCATTGCTTTTCGCTCCCGTTTCGTTTTGAAGATTTTCTTTATTTTTTTAGGTTATGAAAGTTAGTTGACAAAGATCTTTTATAAAAGAAGTTTGACGAGAAATATGACAGTGTAATACCTCAACTTTGATAAAAGATAACTTTTATAAAAGTTGGGTTCTTCGTCAAAGTTTTATAAAAGATTTCGGTGCCCGGATGTTATAAACAGCATGTTAAAAAAATACAAATGTGTGGAAAACGCGGCAGATAAAGATTAAGATTTCGATTCGAAATAGTTTTAGCTCTAATTAAAAATTGCGCACTAATGACAAAACAGAAATACACGAAAAATATTCAAAATGAGTATGTTAAAAACGGAAATCTTTCAAAAGAAAAGTCTTAAGATGCTGAAATTTTGCATGGTGGTTACTCCTAAGCTCTAGATGCCCACTAAGAAATATTTTTAAAAAGTACAAATATTAAGGGGTTTAAAAGGGGCTTAACCTTCTCCCCACTGAAAAAAAAACCCATTGTATCTCTGAAACCATAGGACCCAGGAAGTTGAAATTTCGTATGGTGGTTCCCCTTAAGCCCTAGGTGCCCACTAAAAAATCTTTTTGAAAAATGCAAATTTTAAGGGGGTTAAAAGTGGTTTAACCCCCCTCTAAAAAAAACCCCATAGTATCTGTGGAACCATAAGGCCTAGAAAGCTGAAATTTTGCATGGTGGTTCCCCTTAAGACCTAGGTACACACCAATAAATATTTTTTAAGAGCTCGAATTTTAAGGGGTTTAACCCCCTCCCCCTAAAAAATCCCACTGTATCTCTGGAACCATAGGGTCTAGGAAGCTGAAATTTTCTATGATACTTCCCCTTAAGCCCTAGGTACACACTAATAAATCTTTTTTAAGAGCTCGAATTTTAAGGGATTTAGCCCCCTTAGATAGAAATAACTTTTATAAAATATCTTTGTCAAAGAACTTTGATAGTGTAATATAGGCCAAAAGGAAGAAGATGCAGTGTCTTTTTTCCAGATCCGTGGAATTTTGCCCAGTCAGCGTGTATGCCCTAACTTTCACAACATGCGTGCCTATTTTAATCGACCAGTAGCTGGAGATGTAATATTAAAGATTGCGGCAAAACAGTCAGAATTCAGAAGGAAAACTGGTTCTACGGTTCCAGATTGCCATTACTTTAAAATCCCGATTGCCAAACTTTAAATGTTTGCATTTTCCGTCGAAACCTGTATGCATATCAATTTGTGTCTAATTTGCATTACCCCTTCTTGGCGCGTCGCTTTTTTTTGTCTAAGAGTGTATTCCTATTTTGTCTTTAATATGAAATTTTTAATTAGATCTAAAATTATCTATAGCGAAATCATGTTCTTTAGCTGCTTATTTTTTTAAAACTTTTCCATGTGTTTTCCAAATACTTTCTTAAACATGCTGCTCCTCAAAATGTTGATGCATGTTTAATAACTGCTTTCGTATATTTCATACACGTGCTTCGCCACAGATTACACGAGTGCCATGAATTATGTCATTTGGTTCATTTAATTTCAATTAACTTTAGCAGTAAGGTGGGGTCATTTCTCATAAGGAGTTCATCGCAGAATTTAACGACAGTGATCCGAATTTAAATATGAGTTTTGGATATTTCATTTTTATTTTGGGGATTTAAAACCACTTTACAACCTCCTAAAAAGTTGCTTTTTAAACATCTTTCTTGGCCAGCACCTAGAGCCTAAGAGGAAACGCCATGCAAAATTTCAACTTCTTCGGCCTTATTGTTCCAGAGATACAGTGGGATATTTTTTTTTTTTGGGGGGGGGGACTAAACCCCTTAAAATTTGAATGTAAAAAAAGATTTATTGGTGTGCACCTAGGGCTCAAGGAAAACCAACCAACAAAAATTTCAGCTTCCAGGTCTAATGGTTCCAGAGATACAGTGGGTTTCTTTTTTTTTTTGGGGGGGGGGAGGGCTGAACCCCTTAAAATTTGAACTAAAAAAGGAAAAAATTATTGGTGTGCACCTAGGGCTTAAGGAAAACGAACCAACCAAATTTCAGCATCCCAGGCCTTATGGTTCCAGAGATACCGGGAGTTTCTTTTTTTTTGGGGGGGGGGAGGGGGGTAAACCCCTTAAAATTTGAACTTTAAAAAAAAGATATATTGGTGTGCACCTAAGGCTTAAGGGAAACCAACCAACCAAATCTCAGCTTCCCAGGCTTTATGGTTCCAGAGATACAGTTGGTTTATTTATTATTTTTTTTTTGGAGGAGGGCTAAACCCCTTAAAATTTGAACTAAAAAAATTATTAGTGTGCACCTAGAGCTTAAGGGAAACCAAACAAACAAATTTCAGCTTCCCAGGCCTTATGGTTCCAGAGAAACAGTGGTTTTTTTTAGAGGGAAGGGGGGCTAAACCTCTTAAAATCCGAACTTTAAAAAGATATTTATAGGTGTGCCTCTAGGGCTTAAGAGGAACCACCATACAAAATTTCAGCTTCCTAGGCCTTATGGTTCCAGAGATACAGTAGGATTTTTTGGGGGGAAGAGGGGGCAAAGCCCCTTCAATTTCGAGCGTTCAAAGTGATTTATTGATATGCACCTAGAGCTTAAGAGAAACCACCATAGGAAATTTCAGCTTCCTAGGCCTTGTGGTTCCAGAGATACAGTGGGTGTTTTTAGAGGGGGCAGGGGGTTAAGCTCTTTTTAACCCCCTTAAAATTTACAGTTTAAAAAAAAAGATTTCTTAGAAGTCACCTAGGGATTATGGGGAACCACTATACGAAATTTCAACTTCCTAGGCCCTATGGTTCCAAAGATACAATGGGTGTTTTTAGAGGGGGGCAGGGGGTTAAGCTCTTTTTAACCCCTTAAAATTTACAGTTTCCAAAAAAAGATTTCTTAGAATGCACCTAAGGATTAAGGGGAACCAGTATACGAAATTTCAACTTCCTAGGCCCTATGGTTACAAAGATACAGTGGGTGTTTTTAGAGGGGGGGCAGGTGGTTATGCCCTTTTTAACCCCCTTAAAATATACAGTTTCCAAAAAAAGATTTCTTAGAAGGCACCTAGGGATTACGGGGAATCACTATACGAAATTTCAGCTTCTTAGGCCCTATGGTTCCAAAGATACAGTGGGTGTTTTTAGAGTGGGGGGCAGGGAGTTAAGCTCTTTTTAACCCCTTAAAATTTACAGTTTCCAAAAAAAGATTTCCTAGAAAGCACCTAGGGATTATGGGGAACCACTATACGAAATTTCAACTTCCTAGGCCCTATGGTTACAAAGATACAGTGGGTGTTTTTAGAGGGGGGCAGGTGGTTATGCCCTTTTTAACCCCCTTAAAATTTGTATTTAATAAAAAATATCTTATTGGGCACGTAGAGCTTGGGAGTAACCACGTTTTCCACTCATTTGTATTATTTTAACATGCTTCTGCTCGAAATGTTGTTTATAATTTCCGGGCAGGAAATAGGTTGCCACTGTGAAGTTAGGTGTTGGCGAGCAGATATTACACCAAGGGTTAAAGGCTGCCAAGCTTCAGCTATAATACGTAAGTACCAAATTATTATTACCAATTGACGATAATATATAATTTATTAGCTATTTAATATTTTACTGTCAAATATATATAACCTAACAGTTCTTTCTACTTGTATGCAATTGCCCAAATGTCTGACTATTTTTTTTAGCTTAGTCAAAATATTATACAAATAAATGAGTGCATTTCAAAGAATTTATTTTCTAAATATATGCAAAAAATTTAAAATACTTTACAAAGTTTCAATATACTCTATAGTTTATTATTGATATTAAACATTTAACGTTATAACTTGACATGAGGAACTCTTGAGAATTTGCACATTCATAAATCTTCATTTTAATTGATTGGTAAATCCTTACTAAATAGTATCAACTAAAAAAACTTTTAAAAAGTAAAAAAAAACGCCAAGCTTCAAAATGAAAGTTATGACTAATAAATGGTGTGATATCAAATATCCAAGCTTATTAAGTTCTGGTACTTAATTTCCTAACCACGAATTTTTCACATCTAAGTGAAGTGGGAAAGCATGACTTGTTGATAGAAACTCTTCTTCCCTAGACCAAACTCATCATAACGTGTTTCTGAAAATTTAAGTTTTAAATACTTATACATACCAGGCTTGGCGGCCGTCTTAAAAAAAAAATAGTTAATGTGAATTTAAAACATCAATTTCAGATTTTAATTGCGCACTTCGGTGCTCTGTTAGACAGTATGTTTATAGCATCATTCCAACAAAAGGTACGACAAAACATGGTGTTATATCCAATTTTATTAAGCACTGGGACTCAATTACATTTCCTAACAGATTTTTAATGGGGGTTTTAGTCATTTTAATCAGTCTTCTATTTGAAGTTAGTGCATGATGTCAAACAAAACAAACCGTTAGCTAGAAATAAAAATAATAAATAATGTTGTCATTCCCTAAAGGAACAATTTTGCATTAAACAACAAAAAATATGAATAGCATGCTTTGGAGTTACGTTGCCCAAATGTAACTTGAAAAGAAATTTCAACTTTTTAGAATAATTCGTGACCATCTTAAAATTGCTGCTACATTCATTTTAAAAGTAACCAAATAATAGGACACACATATTTTGAATAAATAACTAAAATGAATAATTTATACAACTAAATAACATACTTTCGACGTTTCAACAGACAAAATTTATTTATTCTAAATACGAAAAGACGGCCGACAATCCTGGCATGTATAAATATTTAAAACTTAAATTTTCAGAAACACGTCATGATGAGTTTGGTCTAGGGAAGAAGGGTTTCTATCAACAAGTCATGCTTAACCACTTCACTTAGATGTGAAAACTTCGAGATTAGGAAAATTAGTACCAGAACTTAATAAGCTTGAATATTTGATATCACACCATTTTTTAGTCATAACTTTTATTTTGAAGCTTGGCGTTTTTTTTTACTTTTTAAAAGTTTTTTTAGTGGATCTTTAATTATGTTACACTTCGTATCTTTAAATACACTGCTGGCCACCCTAATTGCAACACCAAGGAAGACAAGAGATATCACAACAAAATTTATTTTGTAGATAACATGTTGACCAAGTATCAAATGATTAAATTTATAGACTTCTGTGAAGTGTGGTTCCTGCAAAAATCAGTAGCCAGAGTAGCCGCCATTGTTGGAGAACACCGCTGCCACACACCTCGACATTGATACAAAGAGACTTTGGATGAGTTCTTGGGGTACAGCAGACCAAGCAGCTTCCACACGTTGCCAAAGTTGATCTGCTGTGGCAGCTGGGGATGGAATCTGGGTCAATCATAGAGCAACCATGGACCACATGTTTTCTAACGGCGAAAGATCCGGAGAGCGAGGCGGCCAGGGAAGCAATTCAATCTGGCGATTGACGAAGAACCGTTGAACAATGCGTGCCACGTGTGGTCGCGCATTATCCTGTTGAAATATGGCTGTGGGCAAGCCCTTAAGGTAAGGAAGGACAACTGGCTCCCACACCTAGGAGATGTAGCGCTGGCTGTTTAAAGTACCGGCAATGCGTACTAGAGGTGTGCGAGAGTGATATCCAATACCGCCCCATACCATAATACCCGGTGCAGGACCAGTGTGGCGGTGCATAACGCAGCTGTTCAGCATCCTCTCTTCACGGTGTCTCCAGACTCGAATGCGACCATCGTGGTATTGCAGACAGAAGCGTGACACGTCAGTAAAGACAATTTCATTCCATTCTGCCGTCCACATCCTTCTGTCATCGCACCATTGGCGGCGGAGACGTCTGTGGTTCTGCGTCAAGGGTAGACAAAGCAATGGACGTCTTGCGGACAGTCCACTCTGCTGTAAACGGCTTAGAATGGTACGCGCAGACACTGGATGATGCATTACAGACTGCATGTGCTGTGCTATGATTCGTGATGCGACTGAGCGATCCGTCACTACCATGCTCACAATTTGCCTGTCATCACGTGAAGTGGTGCGCTGAGGTGGATGCGATCGAATACGCCTGTCCGTCGTACCCTCCTGAATCCAACGATCACATATCCGTATTACAGTTGTTTGGTTTCATCCAACACGACTACCGATTTCCCTGAAAGATAATCCACAATCTCGGTAGGCCACTAACCTTCCTCTGTCGAACTCGGATACTTGATCAAAAGATGATCGCTGTTTTCGACGAGGCATAATTGATCGTTTTTTGAAAAAACCACAAGAAAAACACAATTGCCGAAATTGAAATCGTCGAAATCTCCAAGCCTTAAATAGCGCTTTGAAGTGGCGCCACAGGCGCGCGTGATGTGCGTCTGCGCTGAAATTCTAATCATTTGCATATCTCACCTCCGCTAATTCATGTTGTAAATTTCATGTTATTTGCATGTTTCCTTCAGGGTGTTGCATTTACAGTGGCCAGCAGTGTATAACTTCATAGCCATTATCAGCCAGATTCTTCACTGATAATAATAGATTGTTGGAAAGATCAGGAGCAAATAAAACATTTTTTTACAGTTATTAAAACATCCTTATTATTTTGGTTCCTAAAATTTATCAAACAGTTTCCTTTCCCTGACTGAATACTGCTTTACCGTTGGCTAATATGATCTGATCTGTAATGGCATCATCGTCAATGAAAGTGAACACATTTTTATCACTACACATGTGTGATGTAGCTCCACTATCAACACACCAAGAATTATTCATAAAATTTGCACTAGAAAAACAATATTCATTATTAATTTCTAAATTATTGCTAACATCCGATACTTTCGTTACGTTTACTAATTGATATTGGTCATTTTTGTTTCTCCACTTCGCATATTTTCTGCATTCGGCTTTCATATGGCCAATTTTTTTACAGAAGAAACAATTACGTAACTTATTCTTTTTATTAACATAAACATTGTTAACACACTTAGTAACAGATTTAAGAGCTTTATAATCGTTATAAAGCTTATTATCCTTAGAAGCATTATAAATATCTTCACTTTCGCTTTTGCGTATAAATTCTTCTATTTGTTTACTCTTAACAAGTTTTAATGTTAGATCAGTTTTTGGTCTTATTTCAAGAGCTGTTATTATTGTAGCGTAATTAACTGGTAAGCAACTTAACATAAAAGTTATGAATAATGGATCAGAAATTTTCTCATCTAATGCGGAAAGTTAATCCACCAGACTTTCCATTTTCATAAGATGATCCGCCATTATTCCATCTTGCTGCAGACAAAGAGAACACAATTCTTTTAAGAGTCCGACTTTTCACGATGGAGTTCCTTTATTATGATAATGTTCCAAATAGAACCATGTTTCTTTTTCTGTTTTTAATTTCCTGATGTGCCCAAGTTGGTTGTCTTCCAATAATAGACCTAGTTGCACGGTCTTTTCCATCTTTCGTTGACCATTTTGCAGTTAATGGCGATGGTGGTTCTTTTTCTATAACTTCCCATAAGTCCTCTTTAATTAGCAATAGTTCAACTTTAAATTTCCAAATGTAGAAGTTGTTATTATTCAGCTTTTCGATATAACGTCCTGTTTCCAATATATTCATTTTTCGCTGATCTGAAATTCCAAATAGAACTAAGAATAAATGGCGTCAAATCGAAAATCACTTTACGCTGAGAGCAACTAAATGTCTTTACGGAGAATGGAAGTTTTAAAGATATAACAATTACCTGGGCCCATAACCTGTTGAAGTGCGCTATAAATGCGTACGTTATTAAATCTTACTAGAAAAAGGAACATCTTTATTTATATATTAGTTTTAAGGAGAGTAACAAATTAGCGTGTTCACAACACGCTGCCTATGCTCGGTTTTGTTTTGTTTGAAGCGCTACGGTCAACTTTTTGCTACACGAGGGCTAATTAGACCGGGACCTACAGTTTAAAGCCGATTCCGAACGGCTACAAACATCCATGCCAACAGTGGGACTCGAACCCACAGGATCTGAACCGAATGTCAGCGCCCTAGCCATTCGGCCATCTCCTTGCTTACCTATGCTCGGACTAAAGAGTAGAGGGGAGGGGGATTTTTGTCTCAGTGCCAAGACGGGAAGCATCGGTTAAACATTGCACTTCCGGTATAATAAACAACAGGATCATCCATCCTTCAGTGGCGTTTGAACAATGTATTTTTCTATTTCACGCCTCTTATGCGTATTTTGAAATTTTCGCAAAATAATTCTTCATTTGATTTTATAGAATTTCACTCAACCGTTTCGAGTTCCCCAAAATTTGGTCATTAATTGACCAAATTTTGGAAATCATAATTTGGGATTAATGGTAATATTTTGGGATCGATGTTTTCTTGCCCTGTTAAGTAACAAAAATTCGGTGTGGGTCGAGAACAAGTTATGTACCCTGGAACTATTGACACAAATGCTGAGTTTTGCAAGAGTATGAAGACAGTAATTTAAACTTGATACCCTTTTAAAATTCTAAAGAAGCGTTCAGCACCAATTGACATTTGTATCTTAGAAGGTTTGTAAAAGTCAGGGTCTGTGAGCTCAATATATTATCAAACAAATGAAATTTAGATGTATGTAGAATTGTGGACGAAATCAAAGTGATTTTAGGAACTACCATAAAGTTTGTATCATCGCCTTAATATAATGGGCAGAGGTGATCTTCTGTTATCCCTCATAGCAATAGAACCGGATACAAAAACTTTTAAATTTGGTTATTAAGTGCAAGGGTCACACTGATCGAGAAATACATGAAGTATATATTTTTATGTAATTGTATCCTATATAAATTATAAAAATTATAAATATAACATGTCCTAGTTACTCCCCGCCAAAAAATATCCCGTTTAATAGAGCTACTTTACTCTCCGCAGGACGGGGGCCACGGTAGGGATAATGTTAAGCAAGTCTGGTATACAGCATACTTCTCAAACAACGAATGTTGCCAAAAAATGTATATAATATATAAATAAATAAAATTAAAAATACTTCCCCACATTGTCGAAATGAACTCATACATAAGCGTCTACAGAGAGCAGCCTAAATCCAGAATAAATTTCATTTTGCTCCTGCTGCCATCTGTTGACTTATATAGGAATCGTTTTATTATAAGTTTATTTTTCTGCTTCTACGTAATTTAGTATATTTTAAAATACGAATTAATATATAATTTAAAAAAAAATCAAATTTCACATGGGAGCAATACTTTTTCAGCATCTCATTCTGAGCCTCATTCACTATAATGAGAAAATATCTTCAACTTTTAATATAGGAAATCAGGCCCGGACTGGCTAGGTCGGCTAGTCGGCGATCGCCGAGGGCCCCCGAACCAAGGGGGCCCCGAAGGGACCTATAAAAAGTGGTTTATACTCGGGACCCCTAAAGAAGTGGTTTGTATTTTTTTTATCAGTCAGGTACTTTTTTAACTACACTACTGTATAATTAGTTGTACTAGAATCATTTCACTTTTTCCCAAGAAGTTTACGCGTGTACATTAAATTTTAAACTGTTGTTAAAACATCAGTAAATGTTTACTCTTAGCACAGCAATAGGCAGAACTGTCAGTCTGCATACGTACGAGTATTGCCATTGGTGTGTGGGGACGTGTCGCTGGTGAAGGGAAGCGACTGATGCATCGCTGTTTTTACAAAATCCAAACGAAATATTTGTAGAATTGTAACAACTGTTTGGAAAAAAACAGGTTGACGTAAAGAAGAAACTGGAAGTCCAGACTCGGTATCCCAATCTAGTCTGTTTTCTGTTCTATTCTAACAGAAACGCAAACAAATAAGTTAATTTTATTGTGTAGTTTTTCTTTTTAATCTCGGAATGGAAAAATGAGAAATTTAAAAAATTACATTTATGACCAATCAATATTTGTTTTTACGGTTTAATTCGGAAATAAAAATAGTTTTATATATTTTGTATTAAAGCGGAAAACGCTTTTTGTTGAAGTGTTTTACCTTGATTCCCGATACATTATACAAATATTTAAAAGTTTCCATAATTTTAAAAATTTGTTAAATTACTTCAGTTCTTATTTGGATCTAAAATCAGTTTTAAGTGAAATAAATGGACAATTTTATTGTTTGAGAGAAGAGTAAGTTGTCGGTCTCTTTGTCGTGTACAGTTGTTTCCGTTCAAGAACGAGAAGAGTCCAGAGCACTCTTGAGTCCGGATCGAGAAGGGGAGAAAAAGTAAAAACAGTTAAAACATTACCACTTTACATTTGTTCTTTTATGTTAAGTTATATTGTGACCTTAGAACAGTTGAGATTAGAGAACAGGCAGTCTGATCCCCAGATCAATTAGTTCCAAGTGCTTGGGCCGGTTCAGAAAAGCAGTTTGCTCGTTGTTTAGTGAAAAACAGTTGTTTCAAACAGTTTGGAGGTTTTCATCCTACCACTACACCTCTCAGTCAGTGTATGTTGTTTTTAGTGCACTAGACAGTTCTGTCAACATGAAACGTGTGTATCAAAGTGGCGCTACGAAAAGGAAAGAAAAGAAGAGAAAATCTTTAGATGTTGAAAAAAAGTTCCAAAAGTTTAAATACTTAGTTAACTAGTTCCACTTCTCAGTCGCAAAGTCAGCCTTTGACTCACGATGTTACATCAAATACATGTAAGAAAGTTTAAATAGTTTTTTAGCTCATAAGTACAGTAGAGTCCCCCTAATCCGGACCCCCGTTGTCCGGACATCCGGTAAATCTGAAGGGGATTTAAAAATACTAATTAAAATTTAGTAAATCAAAAATTTAATTTTGCGAGTGGTAAATACGACTGACCCCTCGATCCAACATGGCAGCTCATATCCGGAGAGTTGATTCAGTTGGGACCGTTTTAAACAAGTTGGTTATTGACTCATAACTTTCTAACTAAACATCCTAGCTCTTTTTTTATTGGAATATATTTTGATTGGAATATACCTGATCTAATCAGATCTAATTCAAACTCTGACACAGAAAATGATGATGACGAAACCCACCAAAAGACACCTGATGCGGTTGCACACCAGCTTGGATATTTCATCTGCCCCAACGAAAATGACCCTATTGGAATTAAAAAAGTTTTTATGGAGAAGCACCCGATTCAAGTTAGTGAAGGAAAAGAAACTAAACTGCCAATCCACTCTTCAAAACTTTATTACCAACTTTTGCCGAATGGTGAAAAAATTCATAGAAAATGGTTATCATATTCGATTCGGCTTATCAAAGTGTACTGCTCATGCTGTCTTTGGGGGTAAAGATAATAGACATTTTTCATTTAATACCGGGCTTAACGTTTCTCCTAAGCATATTCTCTACGTCAGAAGTAAACCACCATAAGTGAATTTTTTTTCAGTGAATTTCCCCATTTGTGACGGTTTACCTCTCATCATGATTTCCATATGCGATAGTTTATAAGTCTATATTTCCCCCACCATTTTGTTTTGCATATAGGACAGTTTTCCTCAAAGAAGCTCCATCCAAAACGAGTCACTTACAATAAAAATATCGAAAATGAAGAAAATTCACTTATGATGGTTTACCTCTGACGTACAGATTTATAAAACCGTTGAGATTCATGAAGATTCTCGTTATCAGGAACTCGCGGCTAAGGCAGTTTTTCAAAGCCCAAAAGGTCATGATAATTCAACTCTTCTGACTGGTAACCAAAACAAACAGCGAGAAAAAGAAATTCACACCAGAAGATTCGCTGTTCAACGTTAAATTGATATAGTGCTTTTAATTGGTAGGCAAGACCTTGCATACAGAGGCTATAAAGCAGAAGGGGCTTATACACTGGACTCTATAGAAAATCATGGTAATTTTCTTGAACTGGTCATGTTGGTTGCAAATTATGATGTGATTTTACAAAATCATGTCAGAAAGTGTATTGAAGACAGCAAAAAGCACATAAGGGAAATAATTAACAAAAGAAAAACTGAAGGAAAGTTAACTAAAGGACCGATTGGACGAGGATCTCTGTTGAAATTTTTGTCAAAATTTTTTATCAACAAGCTAACCAAAGTAATTTGTTCGATGGGCCATCATATCATTTTGAAAGACCTTCACACTAGCATAATATACAGCGTGATGGTAGATAGTACCCAAGATGTAGCTATTACGGACCAATTGGAAATTTGCGTCCGTTATATCGGTCAAGGAAAGATATATGAAAGACTTTTAAAAGTAACAATAGTTGACGATTCAAGTAGACTTGCTTTGTACGAACTTACACAATCAAAATTAGCCAAGTGTGGAATTGCAATATCAAATATTATTGCGTGTTCATTTGAGGGAGCTAACATTATGAAAGGCTGTTATATCAGTTCAAAGAGGAAAATGAAGATCTTATTTACACCCATGTCCATAAATTAAGGATAATGCCAGCTCCGGCAAATAAATGTTCAGAAACAAAGCAAACGTGCCTTATTCATAAAGCCCATTTATTAAACAAAAGATAAAGAACAAAAAAGATTGTGTATGTATGATACCATTCATAAAAACTACGATTTTTGCTTCCTGGAGCAATTGTAAAAAATATCTCCTTTGCAAAAACTTAATATTACATCGTTCGTATGATGGTTAATACATTGTATGTCTCTCATACGATGAAATACAGTCCGTACAACGCCTAGGCATGCTTAGTATCAAATTATCGAGCTGATATTGGGGAAGATTACTCCACTCAGCAAGCAATGCTCACCCAAGTTCCGGTACACATGTAGAAGGTGGTTGACGGGCTACAACTCGTCGGTCAAGCATGTCCCACACATGCTCTATCGGATTCAAGTCAGGTGAGAATGCTGGCCATTCCATACGGGGGATATCCTCAGATTGAAGGCATTCGTTTACGATGTTTGCTCCGTGAGGACGGGCGTTGTCATCCATAAACACAAATTCTGCACCCATGACACCCCTAAACAAACATACATGCTGTTCCAGAATGATGTCCCGATAAATGTGGACGTTCATGGTTCCGATTTGAACATGCAGATCTGTTATGGAGCCCAGTAAATTTCCAACCCAAACGTGCAATCGTGCACCACCGTAACGGTGTCGTTCAGTGATGTTGTCTTGGTGGTAACGGGTATCTGACGTTCTCCATATGAAAGTCCGACGTGAATCAGACTGCAAGCTAAACCTGGACTCGTCGGAAAACATCACACAAGCTCACTGTGAGAATGTCCACATTGCATGTTCTCTACTCCAGACTAATCGCTGCCGACAGTGAGTTGCCGTCAGCGGAACACATCTGACAGGCCTGCGAGCATATAGACCAATATTTCCTAAACATCTGTACACGGTTTGCCTTGAAACTGTGGTACCAGTGGCTGCAGATAGCTGACGAGACAGGTCGGATGCTGTGCTCCGTCTGCTTCTTTTGGCAGTTACTGTCAAATGCCGGTCTTCATTCGGCGTTGTAGCTCGAGGGCGACCTGTACTGTAACGTCAACTGACATTTCCATCATCTTGGAATCGTTGCCAAAGCCTAGAGATGATACCTTGGGCAATTCCAAGTTCCTCAGATACTTCCATCTGAGTACGCCCATATTCCAGGCAGCCGATAATTCTACCACGTAATAAATCATCCACATGCGTCCTCTGTGTCATAACTATTCGGTTATGGCACTTAGCGGCTTACAGAACGCTTGTGAAGAATTTTACTTCTTTGCTACCATTCCTTATATACCCCTCTCTTACACTCTCGGCATTGTGACGTACTATCGGCGTCATCTGGTGGCAGTAGCGCACCCAGGATTTTTTCTTGTTGGGGGGAGCCGAGATGAATGGATAAAATATTTATAATGCATGGGGGGGGCCTAGATGAACGAATAAAAATATTTATAATGCAAAATCAATATTTCTACTTCTTTGGGGGGGGGGGTAGGGCCCTCTGCCCCCCCCCTCCTGGGTGCGCGACTGTCTGGTGGATTCCTGAAATTTGCATATTTTTCTTGAAGATGTGTATGATAATTCTACAAGTGAAATTTTTACTTTAGATTTCGATTTCCGTGTGATTCTTAATTATCCTTAATTTATGGACATGAGTGTACATTCACTGTATGGGACACGTACTTAACTTAGTAGTGGCTTATTCAACAACAAAGTTGCTCGAAGCAGAAAACTTATTTGGATTGGTGGAAGAATCTGCAGTTTTTATAAGCTCATCTTACAAAAGAATGGCCGTATGGGAGAGAGAAACAAAAAGAAAACATATTGATCATAAAAAAACTCTACAAGTTGTAAAAAATAAGAGCCACAAGGTGGTGGAGTAAACACAAAGCTCTTTCTTCGATTTTTGACGAAGAGTTGTTAAGGAGTGAAGAAACTGTAAACCCAGAGAAGCTATTCAATTTTATTACCGTTTTTAAAAAAATATGAATTAGAAGTTTTGACGGCAAATCAAAGTTCATGTCAAGCAATTTCATCTGTCAATGGTCCAAATTTGAGAACCTATTTATGTCCATTGTTTTGCTAGATTTATTTCTGGATATATCTCCTGTTTCAAAATATTTACAAAGTAAAATCATATACTATTCTACCACCTGGAACTTGGTACAGACGCTGCTTCAACAAGTAAGCGATAAAAGGAGTGATAAACAGTTTGAGGTTCTGTATTCAAAAACAAAATATTATGCTATACGTAGTACAGTTAATAGCAGTTTAGAAGATTACAAGATTGATTGAGAAGTGGAAGTAGACTACAAGGAAAAAAGAACCTCAAAGGAAAAGGTAATGCTTGGTGAAAAATCAAAAGACGAAGCTCCTGGAATCTCAACAGTCCAAAACTATAAATTGGTCTTTTTCAATATTTTACATTGTGCTAAGACGAGAATCGAAGAGAGATTCAGTCCAAATAAAGGAATTTTGAGAGATTGTTCCTGGTTAGAGCCAAAGAAATTTCATGAAATCGAAAAGCTTGATAGTTTTCTTACGGATGTCCTTTGCTGCAATTCTAAGCTTTGTAAAACTGAAAGAAGTCAATTGTTAGTTGAGCTGAAACAGTTTTCAGATCAATACAAAAGTTTTATGACAACTGCAAAAATTGAAAACCAAAATGGAAGAGAAAAAACAAAACAAGACAAGCTGAATGAAGCTGAAAAAATCAGGGAAGAGGACAATTTAGAATCCGAATCTGAAGAAGATCGAATCTCTGAAGAAGATCTTAAGAAGATCCGAATCTGTATAAGATCTTTATGGATACTGCTGTGACAAGAAACAATGAATGCAGAAAATGCATGTATTCAGTGTTTGTCGTGTGCCTTTTCTGTTGTTTTCCAACTCTCACAATCTGGACCATTTACCAACCAGTATATAGCTTACAAATTTGTTCAAACTATACCTTGTACACAAGTCACCTATGAAAAGGTGTTTTCTAAACTTAAAATCGTTAAAAATCGAATTAGGTCTACTTTAAGCCATGATCTTACGTCTATTCTCCTATTTATTAATGTAGAAAGAGATTTATTTAATAATTTAGATAAAATTATAGATGGAATGGCCAGGATTAGTGAAGAACTGGCCAAAAAACTGTTAGGTTAGGTTATTTCTTAATTTAAATTGTAAATAATTAATTTGTATCATTTATCCTTTTTTCTTTTGATTTTAAAAACGTAATCGTAGTAAAATTCAACCTTTTCTATACATATGCTTGTCTTACTCATTTGTGTTTTCCCTAATTATTTTTCATTTTTTATTGAGGTATTGCAGTAGGATTTAGATGATGGCTGAAGCACAGATTGGGTTGCCTAAATCTAAAAATGTTTCTCACTCTCATTTTCAAGTATTAAACCACTTGTAATTGATTACTATTTTTTCACGTGTGTAATAAGATTAGATATAATAAAAATAATATAAAAATGTATCGCAAACTTAAGTAAACTATAATAGAACAGCTTAACTTTTGATAAAGATCCTGCCAATACTCAAATACTTTAAGTGCCAAAATAGCAAAAAATATGGTTTTCAGGCATGTGATTTTCAAAAATTGTCCTGGGAGGACCCTCGGACCCCCCCCCCCCTCTCCGGTTGGTAAGGGCCCCTCCTCAGTCTCTAGCCGAGGGCCCCCGAAGTAGCCAGTCCGGGCCTGTAGGAAATAGATCCGACTTAGCCCCTTGCGCTTTATAAAATAAAATGCAAGAGTCAGATGCTTCGGTAACTCCATTCACTCACGCATCGACACTTGTACCATCCTCTTTATGTTTAATTGAATTTCCCTTTATGTTAAAACATCTTCCTATATTGCACAAATATTTTTTATTTTTTTTGTCAGGAGATGCGGCTTTTCTAATTTCAAGTCAGTAACTGAATCTCGGATCTCATTTAAGATATCTTCGAAAGGTACCTTGGATGTAATTTTCAAAGTTAGACATTGTCGCTCTCTCCCTGTGAGAATGAGGTGTCCAACATCTTTATTACGGCCAACGTGGGCATTACAGAACTTACACTGCAAGTTCAAGTATCAGTTACGAAAACTTTCATTTCAGCGGTGCAGTAACCATTAATTTTCTTACTCTTAATTTTCAAAGTTAGACATTGTCGCTCTCTCCCTGTGATGGTGCATATACATTGGTGCAGAGTTCTCTGCCTGTGCCTTGGGGAATCCAATGATTTATGTTCACTCTGTACTCTGTACTATGCGTGGATCGCCTCCTCTGGCGGTCCATCAAAGAAAGGGCGGGGGGTCAGCGGGTCAAATGGTGTCGAGCGGGGTCGGGGGAGACACCAGATCAAAGAAATGAGGAATGGGGGAATGGGGGTGGTTCTAAATACCGTGTCTAATGTTACCGTGACTAATGTGATGACAGGAGTAGGGGGGCTGCAGGCAGAGAACTCTGCACCAATCTATATGCGCTATGAGAGTGAGGTGTCCAACATCTTTATTACGGCCAACGTGCGCATTACAGAACTTACACTGCAAGTTCAAGTATCAGTTACGGAAACTTTCATTTCAGCTGGGCAGTAACCATTAATTTTGTTACTCCCTTGTGTCTTTGGGTGTCGAATTCATTGTCCTTTTGAAATATAGTATACTTATCGATGGCATGTAAAATAATACTTCTTATTGCAAAACAGACGAGCATGCTCCACGTTTCCTAATATACTAGTTACAAAATGTACAATCAAGTCATTTTTAGTAGACTCATAGATGCATAGAGGACGCTTCCAGGAATATTCATTTGTTTTATCATTTTCATTCACATTATGAATTTTTTTAATGAGACCTGAAATTATACATATCATTGACCTTGAAACCAAAGTCGTAGCGTCGGGGGGGGGGGGAACGTGTCCCCCAGCTTAACTTGAAATAAATTAAAACTTAATAGAATTTCAGTTAAAATAAGGAAATTGTAGAAAACTTTGCCTTTTTCAGACTGTGAAACTGAAGATTCCTATTACGTCTGAAGACTTAACATAGTTTTTAACAATGATATGATCCATAACAAAAATTCGATGCTATATTTTTTTCCTTCTTTCATTTATATTATTTTTATTTTCCTCATTGTGTAACTTCAGAATACTGATCAAAAATCAATTCTATTGTTATTCAATTTCAAAAAATCATAATATTTCATATTTTAAGGACTGTCCGGCAGTCAATGCACAGATGAGGCCCCAACTGAATTCAGTTCGTGCTAGGGATGGGATATTGATATCGATAATATCGTAATATCGATATTTGCCCTTCGATATTAGGTATTAAAATATCGTTATTTGTTTTCGGATAATATCGGGATATAAATATTATATTCCCGATATTATCGATTACACATTTTCAAAAGAATTTATTTGAAATATTTATAATTTATAAAAATTTGGGTTGAAAAATCTCAAAACCAAGGGGAAAAAATAAATGAGATTCGAAAAAAATTATACAGAAAAATTGTAAAATTTATCAATGAGGGTCTATATTCAACTGTTGAAACAAATGGATAAAAAAACTATAATACAATGTTAAATAAAAGTTATAGGCCAATTCCACCATGAAGTTTTCTTCCTGATAGTTTAATCTAAGTCTTTTTCATCAGATTTACTACATGTGTAGATATTTACTCCCTAAAACAAACATCTTTTGAAGCTTTTGGTTCATGTTGTTTTGAGTTGGAGATTTTTAAATTTAAAGGATAAAACTTTTTTGGTTTTAAATAAAGTTCTCTGAGGACTTCCTGAAAACGAGCCAAAATGGAGCAAATTAATCCAGTAAGAATAAAAATTGATGGAATTGGTCTATAACTTTTATTCAGTAAGAATTATATACCACATCATCCCCTCTCACTAAGGTGTTTGAAAGTCAGTTCCACTATAAAACCTGTCAGAAAGTTTCATATCAATCAATAAACAAGGCTAAATATTTTGAAATATCTTGAGTTTGCAATATGTTAAGAAATAAAAAATTATTTAATTAAAATATTATGACTAATTATTTCAATTTATGAAATTCCAGAAATGATTTAAATTGTGAATAGCTTATCTAAAAAATTTAATTAAAAAAACGATACATAAATAAATCAGTCAAAAGAATTAAACTTAAAAACATTATTATTTATTTTTTTAAATGCAAATAATTTCTAATATATACAAAATAATTTTTAATGTAATCAATCCAAAAATGTGTGAAAAAATAAAAAATTGTTCAATATATAAAAATGAATTCTAGAAAGAACAAAAAGTGAATAAAAACATTTATTGTCCGTTAATTAAATAAAAAATTCTTCTACTGAGTGGAGGAAAGAAGTTTATTTAATGTGAGACGATTTCTGGCTGAGTTAATTATATTGCTGGCTTGAGAAAAAATTCTTTCAGATGGCACTGATGTTGAAGTCGCAGGCCCAAATATCGCTTGGCAACCCCATATAGTTCCGGGTACAATCCAATTGATTTTCTCCAAAAAGAAAGCGAACACTTGTTGATGTCATCTTCTGCAGGGGATCGCAAATAAAAGGAAAGCTCATCAGGAAAATCTGAGCTACCTAAAGAACTCTGATGCTTCAAAGTTTTCTGAACCGTTTTGGAGTGTTCACCAAAGAAAGATAATTCAGATCCATCTCCATTGTCAGAATCGGAACTGTGTCCAATTTTAGGTGAATGGGCGCTTTTCAAAATTCCTTTAAGTTCTCGAACTGCTTTGGTAGTAGTCTCAGGGTCCCTGAAGTATAATGTCTTCCATCAGGGGTCCAATAACGTACTTACGGCCAGTGCTATTACATTCTCAACCATGAGCCGTTTTTGGCCGCTTCCAAGATTCCTTCATTCAGTTTGAAGCCAACATTAGACGTAGGTGACGTCCTGGAAATTTTATTTTCTACCATGGTTATTTTAATCGCGATACTGATTGTGGGGTATTTATCTCCTGATAACTGTTTTGTGGCTTTTAGAAGGGGCTCAAGAAGCTGGATGATTTCATGCAAATCTTGGTTCTCTGCAGCTGTTGTTATTCTTGGTGCCGATGCTTGTCGGTGGATGATGTTGTTGAGTGTTGAGCTGAAGCTTAGAAAACGCTCGATCCCTCGTGTTTCCACACTCTGCATGAGTTTCAGATTACTTTCTGCTCTCATTTCATATGAAGCCCGAACACTGTGTTTGAACCAGGTCAGTTGAACGGCTTCAGTTGAACGATAAGCGACCAAATTGAAGAGATGGGTAAAACATATTACATGTTTTTTTTTCTACCAAAAGCAATTTCCACATCTTTAACCATATTCAATCCTCCCTCAGTGACCACTGAATTTAGTTTTACTTTTTACAAACCCCACTACTGCAGGATATGGAGGATTCTTGAAGAAATGTAATCTCCAGTATGGCTCTGGTCCATTTCAAAGACTCCAATGGTGCAGGAAGCTAATTTTTCATTTTCCAAATAATAGACTGTGACGTACAAAAACAACTTGTCCGAAGGGTGTCGGTCCAGAAACCGGTTATCTCCAATATCTGATTCCAATTTGTTTACATACACTCAGTGTTACTATTGCTTCACCCAAAATAGGATTTCTTTCTTTTTCTAAATAGAAACGTTTTAATTTGATAAAATATTGTTTATTAAAATGTTATTTCCTTATTGAATTAAATTACGATAATTTTTTTATCGTAGTATTACCATATATACATTATTTTACTATACAATTTTACCAATATTACCATTATTTTACTATACAATCATTCCTCCGAATACGATTGACTGCATAGTGAAGGAAAATGTGTTATCGATATTTTGAAATATCGTTTACATTATTTTGAAATATCGTCAGTATTTTGAAATGTCGTAGATATTTTGAAATATCGATATTTTTGTGCCGATATATTATTGATATCGATATTAATAGCCGATATTATTATCGATACTCATCGATATTTTGCTTTCGATATCCCATCCCTAATTCGTGCTTCCCCAAAAGTTAGAAGCACGCTACGCCTATGCTTGTAACTGCAAAAATGACATTTATATGTATAATCCTTTTCCTCTCTTGTGCTAGGTAGGGAAATCACTCACCTTGTCAGGATGTTTTTTCTTCACATGCTGCCTTAATGCCTTAAAACTTCCGCAGATATTATTACACAGCGGACAGATTAATTTTCCTGGCATTGTCTTTACAGGAGGAATAGATGTTACAGATTTGGCATCTTCAGAAATAGACATTTTTATTTAGATTCACTAGTTGTCCAATCGCCTACCGCATTAGAAAAAATACCTTAGATTCACTAAGGTATAATAAGACAAAATGAAGCGTATTGTAACCTCTAACATATACAAAGATAAAATGGAACGTATTGTAGCGTGGTTCCCAAACAAAAAATCGTAGCGCTTTGCCAAAAAGATTCCCATGTAAGTCAACAGATGGCAGCAGGGACAAAACGAAATTGATGCTGGGTTTAGATTGCTCTCTATAGACGCCATGAACTCACACAACATTCCAAGACGGATATCAGACTGTTCTTTGGCAGATACACCTTGACAGTAACAAGTCAGCGAAAAGCCTCTTGAATCCCCAGATTCAATACATGTTATTCGCTTTTCTTGGGTTAGAGGCAAGTCCCAGTTACCAAAAATTTTGCACCCCAAGCAACCACAATTTGCTGATGTGGCGTACGTCAACCTCTCTTAGTGAAATGAAAGGCCTCTGCTCGGGGAGGAATATTCCCATTCCTTACATGAAATCGCGCCATTACATCGTTTTGAGGCTTCTGGTTGGTCAATTGAGTTTGCATCGGTAATTGCCATGATATTTGATCCTAAGCGCATTTTAAATGAGATAAATGCTAAAATAAATTTCTTAGTTGCTTTCATTTCGATAATTGCATAATATTTGATCCTAAGCGCATTTTAAATGAGATAAATTTTATTTCTTAGTTGCTTTCATCTATACAGTATATCTATATATATAAAGGAAGAAGTCCTGACTTATTCACGTATCAACGCCCAGCAAAAACTATTGGAGATACAGATATCAAAGTTTAGGAACTTATTACTTTTGTGCTGAAGGCGTCATTTAAGAAGCGATTTTCCAAAATTCACCACCAAAGGGGGGAGGGGGGTCAAAACGTGTGTTTTACATATTCCTTCATATCTCAAAGAAGAAAATTGATATCCATAAGATTCTTGCTTTAAAATGTTAGAAACAGGAATACCTAAAAACTAATTTCAGGATTTTTCAAAATTCGGCCCCCAAGGGGGGGAGGGGGGGGGGCTTAACGTGTTTTTACGTGTTTTATCTATATACATTTATAAAGGAATCAACGCCCAGCAAAAACTATTGGAGATACAGATATCAAATTTTAGGAGCTTATTACTTTTGTGCTGAAGGCGTCATTTAAGAAGCGATTTTTCAAAATTTGCCCCCCAAGGGGGTAGGGGGGCAAGACGTGTTTTTTTACATATTCCTTCATATCTCAAAGAAGGAAACTGATATCCATAAGATTCTTGCTTTAAAACGTAGGCAGCATGATTACCTAAAAACATATTTCAGGATTTTTCAAAATTCGGTCCCCTATGGGGGGGGGGAGGGGGGCTAAACGTGTTTTATCACATATTCCTTCATATCTCGAAGAAGAAAATGGATATCCATAAGATACTTGCTTTAAAATAAAAGGAAGACGAATACCTAAAAATCTGTTTCAGGATTTTTCAAAATTCGCACCCTAAGGAGTGGAGGGGGAGCAAAACGTGTTTTTTATATATTCCTTCATATTTCAAAGAAGGAAATTGATATCCATAAGTTTCTTGATTTAAAATGAATGGAACACGAAAACCTAAAAATCATTTTCAGGATTTTTCAAAATTCGGGCCCCATTGGGGGGGGGGGGGGGACGTGTTTTTCCCATATTCCCTCATATCTCAGAGAAAAAAAAACAGATATCCATAAGATTCTTACTTCAACATGTAAGGAACATGAATACCTTAAATCCAATTTCAGGATTTTTTAAAATTTGGCTCCAGGGGGGGGAGGAGGAGGGCTTAACGTATTTTCACATTCCTTCATATCTCAAAGAAAGAAACAGATATACATAAGATTCTTGCTTTAAAACCAATTTCAGGATTTTTCAAAATTCGGCCCCATCGGGGGGAGGGGCAAAGCGTATTTTTCACATATTCCCTCATATTTCAAAGAAAGAAACAGATATCCATAAGATTCTTGCTTTAAAATGTAAGGAACATGAATACCTGAAAACCAATTTAAGGATTTTTCAAAATTCGGCTCCCATAGGGGGCGAGGGGGCAAAACGTGTTTTTCACATATTCTCTTATATCTCAAAGAAAGAAATAGATATCCATGAGATTCTTGCTTTAAAATGTAAGGAAAATGAATACCTAAAAATCAATTCGGGATATTTCAAAATTCGGCCCCCTAGGGGGTTAGGGGGCTAAACCCGTTTTTACGTGTTTTTTACATATTCCGTCATATCTCAAAGAAGGAAACATATATCCATAAGATTCTTGATTTAAAATGTAAGAAACACGATTAAATGTAACAAACACGATCAATGTCACGAATTTTCGACATTCGCTTTATATTTTGTAAAAATTGCTAGAAAGAATCCAATAATTTATATTTCCTATATAGCACTATTTTGAACACCAAATTGGTGGTAGGGGAAAAGAGAGAGATCAACCTTAATTAAATGAAGTGTGGAAAGGTGTGTGTGTATGAATTGTATATAACTGCTGGCCACCCAAATTGCAACACCAAGAAAGACAAGAGATATCACAACAAAATTTATTTTGTAGATAACATGTTGACCAAGTATGAAATGATTAAATTTATAGACTTCTGAGAAGTGTGGTTCCTGCCAAAATCAGTAGCCAGAGTAGCCGCCATTGTTGGAGATCACCGCTGCCACACGCCTCGGCATTGATTCTAAGAGACTTTGGATGAGTTCTTGGGGTACAGCAGACCAAGCAGTTTCCACACGTTGCCAAAGTTGATCTGCTGTGGCAGCTGGGGATAGAATCTGGGTCAATCGTAGAGCAACCATGGACCACATGTTTTCTATCGGTGAAAGATCCGGAGAGCGAGGCGGCCAGGGAAGCAATTCAATCTGGCGATTGACGAAGAACCGTTGGACAATGCGTGCCACGTGTGGTCGCGCATTACCCTGTTGAAATATGGCTGTGGGCAAGCCCTGAAGGTAAGGAAGGACAACTGGCTCCAACACCTCGGAGATGTAGCGCTGGCTGTTTAAATTACCGGCAATGCGTACTAGAGGTGTGCGAGAGTGATATCCAATACCGCCCCATACCATAATACCCGGTGCAGGACCAGTGTGGCGGTGCATAACGCAGCTGTTCAGCATCCTCTCTTCACGGTGTCTCCAGATTCGAATGCGACCATCGTGGTGTTGCAGACAGAAGCGTGACTCGTCAGTAAAGACAATTTCATTCCATTCTGCCGTCCACATCCTTCTGTCATCGCACCATTGGCGGCGGAGACGTCTGTGGTTCTGCGTCAAGGGTAGACAAAGCAATGGACGTATTGCGGACAGACCACTCTGCTGTAAACGGCGTCGAATGGTACGCGCAGACACTGGATGATGCGTTACAGACTGCATGTGCTGTGCTATGGTTCGTGATGTGACTGAGCGATCCGTCACTGCCATGCGCACAATTTGCCTGTCATCACGTGAAGTGGTGCGCTGAGGTAGATGCGATCGAACACGCCGGTCCGTCGTACCCTCCTGCATCCAACGATCACATATCCGCATTACAGTTGTTTGGTTTCGTCCAACACGACTACCGATTTCCCTGAAAGATAACGATTTCCCTGATCCACAATCTCGGTAGGCCACTATCCTTCCTCTGTCGAACTCGGATACTTGATCAAAAGATGATCGCTGTTTTCGACAAGGCATAATTGATCGTTTTTTTGAAAAACCACAAGAAAAACAGAATTGCCGAACTTGAAATCGTCGAAATCTCCAAGCCTTAAATAGCGCTTTGAAGTGGCGCCACAGGCGCGCGTGATATGCGTCTGCGCTGAAATTCTAATCATTTGCATATCTCACCTCCGCTAATGCATGTTGTAAATTTCATGTTATTTGCATGTTTCCTTCAGGGTGTTGCATTTGCAGTGGCCAGCAGTGTATTTGGGTTGTTAGTACGTATACATCTAGAGCTCAGGTTAACCCCATTTATTTTTATTATCTTGGGTAACGTCAGATAATTCTTTGTTTATGAAACCGGCGATTTTCAAAAGGGTTTACGGGGAAGCCCTCAATCTCCTCGAAGGGCCGGGATCCAGTGGGATATCAAAATTGAAAGAAACATTTTAATACTGACATCAGCATGGGGGGGGGGGTTATTATAATATGCTGATGGGATGCTGACCAGTGGAGAGGGGTATCGATTGGCATAAAATACAAATATACATATCATACAAGTAAGCTATATTAAGGGTACACCCGTGCAACGCCGGGTATATAAAGCTAGTTTATATATATTTTTTACGCTATATTTTACAAGGAACGTGAATTTTTTTAAGTGGCGCCACCTATTAATGTAAAAGTAATTTAAAGTGACAAGCTATTTGTAAAGAAATTTTCGCCATAAATGCCTTCATATTTCTTTTTTGTGCATGGAAAATTTTAAGAAATTACCAATTTCCGTAGTAATTTCACTGTAAAATTTTAGGAGTAGAATAAAATAGAGTAAATATTACTCAAAATTGACTTTTTTTCTTAAATTTAAATGTTGAATTTAAAAAAAAATGAGAACTTTATTTATTTATTTATTTATTTATTTATTTTCAAATTTAAATGTTAAATTTTAAAAAATGTTGTTTATTTTTTTAATTAAAATCTTAATTGCAAGATGCATATTATACATTTTTTGTTGTTTTGCACACTGTAGTTTTTTAACCTTACTCTTAAAAAAAAAATTATAAATACTGTTCAAAAATAGTGATGGAAGTTTTGATTCTTCAAAAACAGACATGCTTTCATAAGCATCAGCGCACCAAATACACAAATACCGATGTAAACTCAATTGACCAATCAGCAGCCGCCAAACGATGTAATGGCGCGATTTCATGTAAGGAATGGGAATATGCCTCGGGGAGCCTCCTGTTTGATCAAGGCATTCCTCCACTGCCAGGTATGCTGTTTATCCCTCACAGAAACTACTGGTCAAACACTTCTCTAAATTTTCACTGATAGCTATCAATCTACCGGTAAAAATTTTGATGTCTTTGAATTTATGCTGTCTAATCTTGCGTTTCTAAAGAACTTGTCCTCAAGTGTATTTTAATACACCAAAATCCTAATTATACTGTTGAATATTGAATGTAGTACAGACAAAAAATATGTGTGTTGTATAGAGTTAATAGCTCACTTCTACCCAGACTTGGGTGTATATAATTTGAAGTGGCACTCTAAATGAATTTGATACAAACACAGTTTATACATGAAACAATGTTTATTGAATATTCTTGCACATGTAGGCTTTGCTTTTAACAACAAGATTCATACGTACTACTTGTACAGATATATAAATACAGCTTTCAAGAACAATATATTTTTCAGTACTCACGAACAGTAAGTCAACCAGCAATTCTGCCACGTAAACTTTGGGCCCCCTAAGCACTAGCGCAGGATAGCACTCGAGCTGCATACCCTCGTAGCTCCCTCTCGCTTATCTATCAATCTTAACAACCTTTCTTCAACCTTAACAACCTTTTTTATTAATGACGCTGCATGGTATTTATACTAAGCGCGTATGCCGAAATTAGCATATCTCAAGCAGCTTCTTTAATTCATTCACTCAAAAGTTCGATTCTTGGGAATCGAATCTTGTGTATACCTTACAGTTGTCATACATTTTATAAAGAGCTACGACGTCTGGAAATGATGCTTCTGATATACAGGCTATAAGTGATCTCATGGAAGGTTTACATCATGTGTTATTAATATTTTATAGGAAATAAGGAATAACATTAAAATTGAAAGAGAAACGGTGTTGAATTTTTTTAAATTGTGGGCAAATTGTTTTGAATTATATACACGAAGTATTGTTTCATGTGGGCCCTAGATATGGAATTTTTTAAATCAACCTTTTCGACTCGATAGCATAGTATCAGAATTTCGAGAGTTTGCCAAATTGAACCAGGGGGTATATTCATATAATTACACGTCATTTAGATTTTACAACTTTTATCTTCAGGAGTTCAAATTGGCATTAATTACCCTCAGTCTATACATAACACCGTGTCTTCAGCTACTATCAACAGAATGAACAGGAAGACTACTACGCTGCAGGGCCGCCCAGAAACTTTACGGGGCCTGGGGAAAACTTCTGTTGGGGGCCCCCAAGACTATTTTTCAGAAGACTATTTTGTAGTAAGAGAAATCTGATTAATTGAATAATTTTTTTTTTCATTTTTTGGGAGGCCCCTTTTTTCAGGAGATTATTTTGAATTTTGAAGTACGGTGCAAGTTTCAGAATTTTCTTTTGGAGGAAATCTAATAAATAAAATTTTTAAATTTTTTTGGGGCCCCTCCGGCAGTTGGGGGCCTGGGGCAAAGTGCCCCCCCCCCTGTCTGGGCGGCCCTGCTACGCTGCCTGTGCCGGGCCGTCAAAAGCATCTTTTCCCCTGTCAGTATACACGTGTAGCGATTAGTGAAATGAAAGCTGACTGGTTGGTAAAAAGATGACCTTGAAGGAGGAAAGTTATTCTGGAATTCTTAATCTAAACTCTGGAGTTTTCTCCAAGAGGTATAACTCCGCAATTTAGTAGCCAATGACCGAAATTTAATTTAAAACTATAGAGAAGCCATTTTAAGGATAGTAAAACAAATTTTATTAATTTTTACCTTGGGAATGTTTAAAAGAGGAGAAGGTAAAATGTCGCGCCATCTATCGACAGACTTAGGAAATAAAGTTAAATTTCGCAAAACTTTAGAGAAGTTTTTAGGCCATCTATCGTTGGATGGTAAAAACACAAACTCTCCGTATATATTTGAAAATTTATGATTTGTTATGGTATTATGTGTTATTATGGTGTGTGTTATTATTATGTGTTATTATTATGTGTGTTATTATTATGTGTTATTATGTGTTATGGTATTATGTGTTATGTATTTGTAATGGGTGTTAAGCATTCATTTTTAACAACGAATGCTTAACACCCTGTTTTGAAACTTCCTGTTTTATTCTAAAATTTATGATTTAGAGACGTCACCTCGAGTAGAAGTTAAAGTTACTGGATACACGATATAAACAAAATACCAATTTTGTTGCCATAGAGAGTCATAATTGTCCGTACCAATAAGTTGTCCGTGGTCGCCATAAATTAATTTTGCTTATGGCTTGGCAACATTGCCTTGTATGTATGTTTGGGTCGTCAGTGTACATACTCAAGAATAGATTCCGAATAAAAATATTTATTCAAAAATATTATATCAATTAATTTATTAGCTAACCACTACTTATGTTACTGACATTTCTGTACTTAAATCTTCAAAAGACTGTTACTCAAACAGTTAAGATTATAATAAATCAATCCGTCCTTACGTCTTTTTAATTTTTTTAAACCTTCAACTTAGGGAAAAGATTTTGTTTTAAATTATGACTCACAGATGGCAACACTATTCTCGTTCCAGTAAGGAAATTACACACACAGTATGAAATTACCCAAACATAGAATCATAATTCGTATAAATTATGGCTATACAGTAGGGTGGCCCCAAAAAATTAACTTTCGAAATATATTGCTCCTTTTATTTTATTATTTTACATGTAAATAATGTGCACAATTTTTTTCCCTCCAAAATAATAATATTTAGATGTTGTTCAAGCTCAAACTTTAAAAGTTCAGATTAACAAGGATTTCTCGGAAGTAGTGGGAAAGCTCTTTTGGTGGTTTGCTACATTTTGCTCTTAATTTTTTAGATCCAGTAGATAATCACGGGTAGGTTTTGGTGGACGATTAAGATTTTCAAAACAAATAATTTTTAATTTTTAATTTTTGTTATAAAAAAAATAAATAAATTCAATAAATTAAGAAATTAATAAAAATAAATTATTATTTATTAAATAAATAAAAATAAATATATCGAATAATAAATAATAATAATAATTTATTTAATAAATAATAAAAATAAATTATTATTTATTAAATAAATTATTATTATTATTTATTATTCGATAAATTAATAAAAATAAATTATCCTTTATTTATTTTTATTAATTTTAAATAAATAATTTGAATAAATTAATTAAATTTTTTTAAATTAAAAATGATAACAAAAATTAAAAATTTTTTATTTTTATTTTTGTTATCATTTTTAATTTTTGTGTTAATGCTGACTTTGTTATAAAAAAAAGCTAAAGCTACTAAGTGCTCAGATAAATACCATAGGTGTCTGGAAAATGATGATAATGCTATATTGCTACGGAAGGATTTGGATATTTCTTCAGGTCATTTAAAAACTTAATATCATTGTAAGGGGCCTTAATAGCATGCGGTGCTTCGTTCCAATATTTAATATACAGAGGCTGTTCACACATTTTTTAGACGATGTATATTGTATTCACAAAACTAAATTACATAAAATTTTTGCGTTTTAAATGTTCTGTTTGACATCCCTTATTCTGAACTATCTTTCGACACCGCAATTTCCAGGATAATAATGCATTTTGAAGTGTCAGAAGATGTAGCGTCACGCTCAGTAACGGAACAACTCAAAATATTGATGCAGGGCTGACATCTACCCGATGTCGTATCTCGACAGATTAATTAAATCTACTGAATAAAACACGGGATGTGACACATAAAGAACATTTACTGAAGCACACAAAAAAACACAACTACATAGACGAAAGTTACAAGATCAAAAGGCTGAAAAGTAAGAGCATCAACATCTGACGTCAGCTCGCGCTGCTCCTGATTGGCTGGTGAGGCGCTGCCATTCGCAACATCCTCCCCCCTTTTTGAGGAGCTGGATAGCTACTCAAAAACATCAGTTAAAGACACTAAGTTTAGTTTCTTAGGTTTCTTTACGACCCGACCACATCTGGTCACTTGAGGTTGATTAATGTCTGAAGAATCTGGATCAGGAGCTTTCACTGCAGATTCAGTCGGTTCAACTTTCGGACGTGGCAAATTCTCTAAGTCATTTCCACTAACCTCAAGCGGAAACACGCGTTGGATTGGACGAATTAGCGTACAAGACTGAGTCTTTACTCTGACAGTTCTCACTAGTCCGTCCTTACCCGGAATCAGGTCTAGCACCCGGGCTAGTGGCCATTGAAGACGTCTTTTCATGTCTTCCCCTATCATGACAATGTCCCCTTGACGAATGTTAGACGATCGAGTATTTTGGTTCTGTCGTTGAACCAACAGACCCAAATATTCGATCCTAAACCGTCTTTTCAGAACTTCGATTACTTTGGCGCGAAATCGTAATCTCTTGCGGTAGTGATTAGTATCCCGCATATCTAAATCAGTAACCTCCGCAGTTGGTCTGTCATACAAAAACATTGTGGGTGTGATTGGAGTGAGATCTTGCATGTCTTCGGAAAGGTACGTTAAAGGCCGTGAGTTAACAACCTTTTCGCACTCGCATAAGATTGTCACCAGCTCTTCGTAAGTGAATATGGCTTTACCCAAGGATCTCCTAAGAAGCTCCTTCACCGTTCTCACGAGCCTCTCCCAAAAGCCACCCCACCATGCAGCTGTGGGAGGTATAAATTTCCACGTTGTACGTTGTATCTCTGCATAGCGAGACACCCCGTTCCAATCAATAGCAGCCAATTCGTTATGTGCCCCTCTAAAATTCGTACCGTTGTCTGAATATATTACTCGCGGTCTTCCTCTTCTAGCCACAAAACGGCGATAAGATAATAAAAAGGCGTCAGTAGAGAGTGAAGAAACTAGTTCAAGATGCACAGCTCGGTAGAGTGCGCAAGTGTAAAGGACAATCCATGCTTTACTACCCTGTTTTAGGTACAAGGGGCCAGCCAAATCTACTCCAACCACTTCAAACACGGCTGCGTCTTCTACACGATCAGCAGGTAGTGCAACTGGATCAGTCAATGGAGATTTACTTTTAAATCGCCGGCACTTAACACAAGTATTCCATATTTTCCTGACAGTTCTTCTCCCACCTAGTATCCAATATTTTTCACGAATTATGCTGAGAAGTAACTGTGTTCCAGCATGATAATTTTCAGTGTGAAAGTGCTCTACAAGTCTTTGCGTAAATATGCACTTGTTAGGCAGCAGGATTGGCGACAGAAAATGGGGAGTATCTATACGCTCAGTAATGCGAGTTTTTACACCGATGATATTGTTGTCATCTTTAAATACACACAGATTAGGTATTGACTTTTCGTCTGGAAAACTTAGAGCTTGTACAGATCGAATTAGTCGGATCTCAGCATTCTCTATCTCTCCTAGGGTTAATTTTCCAATTTTTCTCTCATTAATACTACTTCTTGCATTGTTAACAAATCTTAGAACCCAGGCTACTAATCTTAAGATTGAATGAAATTTGGAAAATTTCTTAGCGTACCATGGTATCTCTTCCTCTATCAAATTTAGATTGCATAATCTAATCCTTTTCCTTTCTGAAGAGATTTGGGAAATTTCACAATCATTTAATTCAGTGACGGGCCAGGTGTCTGGAGACTCTACTAACCACGATGGACCTTCCCACCAGTGTGACTCAACCAAATGACTAGGTGAACATCCTCGAGAAATTAGATCGGCCGGATTAATTTTTCCTGGTACATATCGCCACTCGCTTTCAGGAAAAAGAGTCTTTATTTCTTTAATTCTATTTGATACAAAAACTGACCACCCCCCCTTATCTTTCATCCAATACAAAGCAACCATGGAATCGCTCCAAAAAATGGTTTCCATTTCTGTAATGTTAAGTGCTTGCTGCACCGAATGTGCTAATCTGGCACCTATACAGCATGCCATAAGCTCCAACCTGGGGATAGTCACCTGTTTTAAAGGAGCCACTCTTGATTTTGCTCTGACAAGTACGACCTTTACACCTTGAGAAGTGTCTGATCTAAGAAATACGCAAGTTGCATACGCCTCTTTGCAGGCATCAACAAAAACGTGCATCTGAGTGGTATCGTTAATTTCAAAATAACGCGGAATTTCTATATCTGCGAGTCTATCTACTTCACCCCACCACTTTAGAAAGGGTTTCACAACATCTTCTGGCAAAGGTGAATCCCATGATAATTTTAATTTCCATGTATTCTGCAACAGTATTTTAGGTGGTAGAGTTGCAGAACATAAAATGCCGAGTGGGTCAAAAATTTTCTGTACGGCTGCTAAAATAAATCTTTTTGTAATATTACAATCAGATTTTAAATCTCCCACACAAACATTGCATTTTAAAACATCTCTATCAAGATCCCATAAAATTCCCAAAATTTTCGTTGTTCCTGTGCTCTTAGCTATGTACTTACATTCGGCATTACTTTCCCAATTTCGTAAATTAAAACAACCCCGAGACAAAATTGTCCTAGCCTTCGAAATAAATTCTTCTTGCTGTCTAACATCACTCACTCCCGTGACACAGTTGTCAACATAAAAAGAAAGTTTCAACTTATCGGCTATTTCAGAATCTTCAGCTGGCACATGTTCGAGCAAGTGTGAAAGTGCCGCAGCTAACATAAAGGGACTCGATGACACACCAAAGACCACTCGTCGATGTCGATACACAACTTGCTCATTTTCTGTGGGATAAAAGAATCTCAAAAAATCTCTATGCTCAGGGGCAATTCCTAATTGGAGGAAAGCCTTTTCGATATCGGCAGACATTCCAATAGGATAACTTCTAAACCTATCAATTATGTCCGGAATTTGTTCAATTAAATTTGGACCTTTGTGCAGTAAATCATTTAATGAACTCTTTCCAGTTTCCCGAGCCGAAGCGTCAAAAACCGGCCTTATTTTGGTGGTACTACTATCGGTTTTCACAACCGGTCGATGTGGTAAAAAATGAGAGGTTTCGTTTTCACTCTCGATTTTTTCAGTTATCCCTAATTCCTCCCATTCTTTAAATACAGCCTTATAATCGTCTAAAAGCCCATCCCGTTGTGCGCGTTCGCACATTCGCCTATGCCGTTTCCATGTCAATTCTTTATTGGAAGGCAACTCATTTGTATTCGATTTGAACGGCAAACAAAGTTCGTATCTACCGTCCGGCAGAATTTTCATACTGTTTTCAAATTCATGTACCACCTTTAAATGTTCAGTATTTTTATTTAACCTTTGGATTGGGTCCTGAATCCCAAGGCTTTCGAGATCCCACAACTCATTAATAGACGAGTTGTTAACATATAATGAAATAGCATTCAAAACAGTATCGGAGATTACATTACATTTACTAGGCACTTCCACTTTCCCCGTTAAAATAAATCCTAAACGCGTCTTTAACAAAAACAAACCCGAATCCAATTTGACAGATTTATCCATAAACAAGAACCCCACAACATCGGCTCCCAAGAGCAAATTTATTTCGCAATCGCCTGTCGCTAAATCCGACAAAGTAATCCCTTTTTTATACAACTCATCTATAACCGTAGAACTGCTGATTTTTGGCACATTGCCACAAATTCTCTTTTCCGAGAGAGCTTCAACGGTCAATGAGAATGAGTCATCTAAAGAACTGACAAGTATTTTATAAACATCGTGTATCTGACTCTGCGTTTCTCTCCCCCCAAATAACATATGCTGCATTTTAATTTTGTTATTTGACTCCAAACCCAGTTTCTCGATTGCATGCTGGGAAATATAAGAATACTGAGAACCGCTATCAATCAGAGCTCGAAATGTTTCTTCTCTGTCATTCACACTTACTTTTACAATTAAAGTCATTAGAAAAATGTTATGCTTAACACAACTGTTAGACAATGAATTAGTTTCGATGACATCAGTTTTACTACTTTCTTTAGGATGATCACACATTAAATAATGGTGCGGCTTGGCACAATATAAACAAGAATTTTTAACTTTACAGAATTTAGAAAAGTGTGAGACAGAGAAACATGAAAAACAGGCTCTATTTTTCAATAAACATTTTCTCTTTTCATCCAAAGACATTTTTCTAGCTTCAAAACAGTCCTTGGAAGGATGTTTCTTACTACAAAAGACACATAATAAATTTCTCTTACCCGGGTTGCTCCTAATGTCAGTGCTTACCAATGACGCAGCAGTGGGGTAATTATCCATTTTGTTCCCTGTTTCTTTTCTCTTTAAGTAAGAAGAAGATGCAAAGCCTGTTCGAGCTAGCTCGACCATTTCTTCTCCTTTCACTTCTTGTTTCAGAAAATTCATCAGATTCTCCAGGGAACGATTTTCAGCTTCAGGCACTAGTTTCATGTTTCTGCTTCTTTCCCAAGCTAGCAATGTCTCTTCTGGCAAACAGGATTCCACTAAAGGACTTAGAAAATCGCCGTACTTCTCTTGCGTTCGTCCTAGACTCTCAAGAGCACGTATCTTTGCTTCCAACTCGTCATACAATGTCGGAAGATCTGTTTTTGAGCGTCCGGTGACAGCATTTTTCATAACCATGGTCAGTAGGTCACGAACATAAATTTGTACCAACAAATCATCGCGTCCAAATCTCTCTTTAAGCTGGGATATCGCCTTGGGATAATTCTCCGCCGTTGCAGGGAAACTCTCCACCACTCGAGCTGCTTTCGATTTCGGAACAACAGCTTGCAGGAGGTACTGGAATTTATCTTCATTAGGGATACCTGTATCCTCGTGAATTTTACTAAACTGGCTCCAGAACGTTAAATATTCCTTTACATCCCCATTAAACTTCTTCAGCTCTATTTTTGGTAGCTTGAATTTTCTCGTTTCAAAGCATTCTTTCGTTTTCGGTTCTTTCAAAGAGAGCTGTTCGATTTGCGAGCATAGTTCGGAAAACTTATCTCTATATTCTTCGGCAGACAGAAAATCTTTTTCATACACATTCTCGGCGTCTTTACCTTTCAAAATAAGGTCCGTAATGTCTGTTTGGCACGTCTCGAGGCGCGTAAATTTATCGCCAATTTGCGATTTCAAAACCGAAAGTTCCTTAACATCAGGATTTTCTTTTGAAAGCTCAGCCTCAATTTTGTTCACACAGGCAGTAAACGACGCACGAAGCGCTTTCCGTTGTGTTTTAAGCTGTGTCACATCCATTTCAGGCTCAAATTAATCAACTAGCTGCCGAAAATGGCCCCACGTTGGGCGCCAGAAAATATGTAGCGTCACGCTCAGTAACGGAACAACTCAAAATATTGATGCAGGGCTGACATCTACCCGATGTCGTATCTCGACAGATTAATTAAATCTACTGAATAAAACACGGGATGTGACACATAAAGAACATTTACTGAAGCACACAAAAAAACACAACTACATAGACGAAAGTTACAAGATCAAAAGGCTGAAAAGTAAGAGCATCAACATCTGACGTCAGCTCGCGCTGCTCCTGATTGGCTGGTGAGGCGCTGCCATTCGCAACAGAAGAGGTATTCTATCCCATTCCTCCTGAACAGCTTTCCAGAGTCCTGTAAGGGTTTTGGGACGACGTTTGGATAATGCAGATTTTAAAAGTCCGAAAGCACAAAAATCCATAGGTGATACATCGGGAGATTTAGTAGGGATATCAGTGAAGGGTATGGCCTTGATACCAGTTTTTTGTTCCATTTCTTTTAGGAAATTTACAGTGGATTTTGATGTATGACTGCTAGCTTTGTCCTGATGGAGTCTCACAGATTGATGGCACTGTGGGTAAAGCGATGGTATTTCATTCAGAAAAATTGGCGATAAAATATGTTCCTGATAGTATTTGGAGTTAATCTTGACATTTTTTCCCTCTCTCTTTATTTTTAACTTGCCATTATAAGAAAAACCAGCAACAATCATGAATCCCTTAGAAAAACTTTCTTTCGATTCTTTGAACCATGTACTTAAATTTTTTTTTCCCCTTTTATGATAATAAATGGCTCTTTTTTTGTTGCAATCATTTAAATACACCCATGATTCATCTATTGTGACAATTGTTTTCCATTTTTCTTTGGATAAGTGTTTCTCATATAGAATTCTGCAGCGTGTCCTGCGTTCAGCGATATGATTTGGAAGAAGACGATGCACATTGCGTTTTTTCGCTTTCTTAAGATTTAAATCAACGTTTATCATTTTGTTTACAGTGGACACCGAGCATTTTAATGATTTTGCAACTGTCCTTTGACTAGGGGTATTTTCTTTTAACATTAAACAACGTACCTTTGCAATAGTCGAAGATGTCCGTTTTTTCCTTGGATACTTGTTTGGAATTTTTGTCCCACTTGAGGCTCCAATTTGACGTTTTTTTTCCCTTTCTTGTTGACGATATTACCTATCGACGCTTTAGATATCACAAAACCATGACTCTCACATCGTTTTTGGATAACGGAGTATGCATATTTCTCTTCGGAAAGAGCATAAATGTAGCCTTCGAACCACTGCTTTGTTAAAAACGCCATTTTGAATAAAAACAAAACTTTCAAGCCGCAGACGATAATTTTGACTTTTAAAAACATAGTACAATTGCAATTATTTCTTTTGCAGCAAACGATTTTTTATTACCGCTTACCAAAATCGTCTAAAAAATGTGCGAACAGCCTCTGTATATTAGGCTCACAAAAATGCACAACTCTGTAATCTTACCAGATTCTTCAAATAACAGCTTAAATTGTTCTAGATAAAGGAATATTTTTAGTGCATAAATGACTTTAGCCATTCATCGAGCGTGATGTGTGGATCCAGGAGCGCGAAACGACTGATTATTATTATCTCCTCCAAGAAAAAGTAATGATAATAGCATAAACTCTTTATAGTCATCCCTTATAGTTGGGGTTTAAGTGCTTTTGGCAGAAATGTTAACATATATTCTCTCAATTTACTAATGTTTACATTGTCAAATAGTACCTTATTTGCTAGATTATAAGCAGATTTATCTATTTCGGGCCATACATTCTTAAAACGCTTAAATATTACAGTTTCTGGACCTTCAGATGGGCCGAATATAACAGAAAACACACTGGATAGTACAATCTTCATCATATAGTGACGACATGCAACCCAAATAAGATCTGTCCCTAAATATTTTTGAAATCTGATGCATGCACCTTTGTGTAAACCAGTATTAGCGGCTGTGGTATCGAACACCAGTCCTTTAATTTGAGATATAATATTCCATTTCTGAACTGTCTCAATACATCCTTTTGCTTGTAATGCTCCAGTTCCTCTTTAAATCTTCGGAATTTCAAGGAGTTTCTCTTGACCATTTCCTGATACAATAACAGCAAGTCGATCAACCTTTGTTTTGGATCCATCAATATCTGGTAACATCTTACCATCCCAGTGTAATAATAGAGGTTCATCTAGAGAAATATTTTCTGTTTCTGCAGCTTGTTGCCTCCCTTTTCTTCTATGTCTCCTTATTGAGCTTCGAGAAAGGGTTTTTTTGGAAACATCTTTTTAAGTGCATGTGCAACAGCTCTAGCCACGAATACAGCTGTCCGATCAGAAATATTAACACGATCTAGTGCACCTACAATTTCAGGAGACTTAAATATATTTTTTACATATTTCTTTTCAGCAGCTTCGGGAACTGTTGTTGTAGTATCGAGACTGGATTGGGATGTAGATGATAGCGGCAGGTACTCTTCTTCACTTTCAAATTCTATCGAATGTGAAGGTTTTGAGTCTGATAATTCTGACACGATTTTTTTACCCGAATTTGTAATTTTGCTGCTCTTTCTTCATATTGTTCTTTCGTTAACACTTTATTATCTTCCCGTTTTCTGTTTCTTATTTATTTTTGTGTAGTTTTCATGTCAACTCCATTCATAGAAGAACAAAAAAACATCTTTCTGCCTTTGAAAGAATTCTCTGTCATCTGTTGCTTATTTGGTTGATGGCATCCTTGGTAGATATATCAAATAACTTTTCTAATTTAGCCTTCAAAATTTTTCTTTAATCTATCTTTTCCTGAATTTCTATTTTTATTCTTTTTTAGGCATAGATATTCTTCATATAGTTTTTTAAGTTTCCTGATGGACGAGTCTATCCGCTGAGTGGGTATTCCAGCCCTTTGCCATATTTCAGTAACTGCTTCACATGTCTGTTTATAACAAATAGAAAGCTTATTTTTGCCATCCAAATGATGGAATTGGACCGATTCGAGTACATCAAGTCCTCTAAGAAGTCTAGCTGTAGACAATTTACACTTCGGTTCTCAAGTTTTTGAATGCAGAAGCCATATCCAAACTGTAAACAAAAAGGAAAACATTACCACCGATAGATGAACAAATAAAAATTATTAAATAGCTAGATATAATATAAAGATATAATTACCTCGTAAATTTACATTAAAAACACTTCCTTTTTCTGAGAAACTTTCTTTCTGGACCAAAATTTAGAATGACATAAGAAACAAAAGTTCAGGTACAAGTCTGGTAATGGAATGAAATTGAAATATAAGTATTTCCTTTTCTATGTGGAGCCATCTGGTGACCTTCCAATTAGTTATATGTTCTTTGAAAATACAAATATTGAGCGACCTCTTAATATTTTCGGATTGGCTTGAAATTTTATTTACATACACTTTGAAAACAGAGGAACAAAATAGGGCTTGTGAAGGAATATTCTTACACTTTTATTTTTTAACATTATGACATGGACCACCCTAATGGACCACCCTACTATACAGGTTGGTAAAATTTACGCGGTCAGCTCTAGCGAGCTCTAGCCTTGAATGCCAGGCTTTGCGATCTGTCGCACGGACGAAAATTTTTTCTTTTTGAAATGGACCACTTTTACTTTATTCTACTACAAGCAATAAAGGACTATTGTTCTCACTTTGATTGATTAGAGTTTCTGTCTTTTTCAAGTTTGCCAAAATTTCCAATAAAGCAAGTTATAATGAAAGCCTTGGCGGCGTTTGGCAGAGGAAGAAAAAAAATGAATTCAATCAATAACACCGTGGTGCGCGTTTAATACCTCGAACTGAGTATTTTAAAAGTTTTTTTTATTAAAAATCTCTAATAGTTTAAATGAAGATTCGATAAAAAAGCTAGATTATTAAGCGAAAAAATTCTAAAATTCAAAGAAACAAAAATTAAAGATAAGTACAACTCCCAAGCTCGAATATAGGGAAAAAAAAGTTCAAAATAAAAATTATTGTTGGCAATAAAGCGTGTTATTTTATCTTTTTAATTATAATTATTTTCTTCATCAAACACTGTTTTTTGAAACCAATTCAATGCTCAATGGCTACTTTTTACGGAAATTTAAAAATCTGCTGGGGTTAACGAAGTCAACGATCAAAATGGGAAATCCTGAAGGTAATTTAATGATAACACAACAAAGCAACTTCGCACTAAATTTGCTAGAGATACTTTAGAAGGAATTTTAGATATACCTTAAAGCATATTAGTTTTTGATATATATCGACTGAAATAATTGTCATATTTGCTTAATTTACCCCTTTTTGTGCATAGAAAATAATTTCGAAATAATTTTCCTGCAGAGTTTATAGAAATTTGTTTTGTATAATCTCTGATCGTTACAAAGGGGAAAAAGAACACATATTTTGTATGTATAACATTCAATATTCAACAGTATATACACTGCTGGCCATTAAAATTGCAGCACCATAAAGGAGGGATGATACAATCGTCAAATTCATATGAATGAAAGAAGATGCTGGGATATGCAAATGATTAGCATTTAAGCGCAATTGAACGCCGCAGGAGGGAGAAACGGCATCTCAAAATCTGTATAAAAGGAAAGTTACACAGTGAGTTTCTCGTTCGGAAATCGCATTTGAATGTTGTTTGTTTGTGAGAAGATCGTGTTATTCCTTGTATAAGAAGGAGAAATGGCTACGAGCACGTGTCGGAATTCGAAAGCGACAGGATCGTGGCCTATCGAGAGCGCGGTTAATACTTCCGCGATATTGCTACTCGCATTGGTCGGAATCCAACGACTGTCATGCGAATATGGAATCGATGGGTTCAGGAAGGTCATACTGAACGCCATTCAGAATCTCAACGGCCTCCCGCTACTAACACCCGAGAGGGCAGGCATGCCTTACAGGAACGCACAGCCACATCACGGGCCTTGAATCAGGAAATGGGCTTGTTTGCATCACGGCAATAATTCGCACGGACAGTGCAACGACGTCTGAAGCACCACGGACTGTTTGCACGTCGACCATTATTGCGGCTTCCCTTGACACTGCAGCATAGAGACGCGCGAACCCCTAAAGAAATTTAGCCTACAGCCACAAAACTTCTAAATCCGCCACTAGCAATGACACCACTCCACTAACAGTTTTAACCACGGTTTTTGGCCTTAATCTCATCGATAAGTAGCTTTTAATAACATGCGGAGGACACGGCCTTGTCACATGCAGCATATTTTCATGTTAAACTATTAGTTGCAGCTCAAAATTTTACCATTCGGAAAATCCTTAATGCGCCTGGATATTTCAGAAAAGATGAAATTTAAGGAATCCCCGCTGTTCTTAAATATCCTTCAGAATCTAACCCATTAACTTTTTAAGGCTGCTGTGTCCTAACTCTATTGGATTGGCTCACCTCTCTGTTAAGGGGGCACACTACTTTTGACTACACTGAAATGACCGTAAACTTGAACTATTCGAGCTACTGAAACTCCAATACTATATATATATATATATATATATATATATATATATATATATATACACACTGTTGGAAATTGATTTATGAAAACACGGTTTTTTAACAAAAACTGAATGAAAATGAATGAAAAAATAAATGAAAAAATGAATTAAAAATGAATGAAATTTCATACATTATACATGCTATGTATAACAAATGATTTACATAAATGAAATTTCATACATAATGATAAACAAAAGCATAAGGTAAAAATTAGAATTTCGTAACATACAAATATGGAAATTGATTTATGAAATATCACATTTCATTGGCTATTCTGAAGTAATGTGACAAAAATTTGCATAAAACCAAGTAACGTGACATGCGCAGTAGACATAAAAAACGTTATATATTGGAAGCAATACGTTTCTGTCATACTTTTCACGATGGGTAAACGAACGGTGTTGTCTGTGGACGAAAGAGCCAAAATCGATGCATATATAGAATGTGGAAAATCTTTTCCGGAAATTAGTAAATTAATTAAAAGACTAGTTGGTGTGATATATAATTATAGAAAAGATTCATCAAATTAAGGCAAACATTTTAACAAAAAAGGTAATCCACGTTTAACTGAGATGGAGAAAAGGGGAATTCTTCAGCTTCTATCAAAAACCGGCCACAATTCATAGCAGATTTGTGCAGATCTATCCCTTCCTGTTATTTCTAGAAGAGTTAGGCAAATTTTACATTCTTCATGGAGCTTGAGATGGTCGAAGATGAAGTCTAGAAAGATACTTCTGCGTCACAAGCAGATGCGTTTTCAGTTTTGTGAGAAGAACATGACAATGGGCGACAATTGAAAGAAAGTCATTTACTCCGATGAAAAGAAATTTAATTTGGATGGCCCCGATGGTTTGAGGTATTATTGGAGAGATCTCCGAAAAGAACCAAAATCTACATTCAGCAGAAATTTTGGTGGCGGTAGTTTGATGGTTTCGGCAGCGATTGCTTATGATGGCAGAAGTAAAATTGTATTTATAAATGGTCGCCAGACTTCATATGATTACAGCTTAGTTTTAGAAAATTCCCTTCTTCCATTTGCATGGCAATATTATAGTTTAGATTACATCTTCATGCAAGACAATGCAAGTATTCACACTTCAAAAGCAATGAAAGATTGGTTTGACGAACAGAATATTGTTCTTTTAGATCATCCACTTAATAATCCTGATCTGAACCCCATCGAAAACGTTTGGGGACAGCTTGTTCGAATGGTTTATGCAGATGGGATGCAGTACACATCACTTGTAGAATTGAAAGCTTCAATGTGTCAAAACTGGAAACTAATTGATCACAAGTACATTCAAAATCTTATTTTATCAATGCCATCTAGAATAAAAGAAACTTTAACGAAGAAAAGCGGCATTACTATCTATTAATGTCAATGAAATGTGATATTTCATAAATCAATTTCCATGTTTGTATGTTACAAAAATCTAATTTTTGACCTTATGTTTTTTTTTATTATTATGAGTGAAATTTTATTTTTGTAACTCATTTGTTATACATAGTATGTATAATGTGTGAAATTTCATTCATTTTTAATGAATATTAAAAATGCTTTTGTTAAAAAATCGTGTTTTCATAAATCAATTTCCAACACTGTATATATATATATATATATATATATATATATATATATAATTTTTTTGTTTTATATCAAAATTACAATTATTCATTTATATTTTATACAAAAATAGAACTTGTAAATCCATAAATAATTTTTAGATTTTATTTTTAAATGTACACATTACTAAAAAGGGGAAAAAATCACTGGATGTTTAGCGCATCATAAAATTAAGAAATATGCATACAGAAACTATTTTTTGGTCAACTTAAATTAATAATATACTCAAGTTTAATGTAAAACCAAAAAATATACAAAAAATATAGTATAAATTGAAAAATTTACATAAAATTAAAAAAAAAATTTAAGTTTAGCAATTTTTTAAAACATTTTCAAGTGTAAATTTTTTTTTTACAAATTTATTTTTATTTTTTTGGTTTTAGTGTGTAAAGAAACTTAAAATACAAATCTGATAAAAATTTTGTGTGTCTAGCACACATAGTTTGGGAGTACCAGTGCGCGTAATCCAAAAATTTACATATTTGAGAAAACTGAAGTTAAAGTTGGAATATACATGGCCATGGCAAAAGCGTGAGCTTTACATAAACTCTCATAACTCGAGAAATAATGCGAATTTTTTTATGCGGTTTTTTTTCATGTTGGTCAGAAATGTCCCAAAAATCAGAATATAGCAAAAACCAAAAATTGATTTTTTGAATTTTTAAAGGTGGTGTGCCCCCTTAACCTATAGAGAAAATGTGTCCAAGGATTGCCGACTTAGATTGAAAGATTAAACAAAAAATTCCACTCTGTAATAGAGAAAGAACTATTCCACCTTGGGGCATTTTTCTTTTATTTAAAAAACTAACAAATAATATTTTAAAGTTTAAATTACTCGGGGGGGGGGGAAATCTGATCTAGTGTGTTATAAACGATCATAAATTCCTTTAGTGGACGAAATTTATAAAATGAATCTTGTTGCTAGGTGCAAAAAAGTTCAGGCTATCTGAAAATGCCACTTTTATTGGATTCTGAGCATTTATGTAGCTGTAAACAGTAAACACATTTTTTCCATAGGTTAACATTTACGTGAGCGTCCTATAGGGTTAATACACAACTGCCTTAACTTCTGTTGATTGGGAAATTCTGAATTATCGTGCCAGTTATGACTCAACTGATCCAGCGAACGGTAAGAAGCTCAGAGCCATTTTTACCATGTTTTTATTAATTTGCTTTCTTGTTTGTGTGTGTGTGTGTTTGTCCAGTACAAATATTGCAATCGATTTTTAACTAACTTCCCGACAAGATTGACATTTGAAACTTTTAGAATAGCTCAGAACACGATGACAATGTATTTTTTAATACTTTTAGCCATCTTTAAGCAGAATTAAATTAATTTTCAGTTATTTTCAGTTAATTTTGAACAAATCTTGCAATCGATTTTTAACTAACTTCCCGACTAGATAGACATTTGAAACTTTTAGAATAGCTCAGAACATGATGACAATGTATTTTTTTAATACTTTTAGCCATCGTTAAGCAGAATTAAATTAATTTTCAGTTATTTTCTGTTAATTTTCTTTTGTAGACTGGTGCAGCCATCTATTGGCCGGGACGGGAACGAAAAGTTATATGCATGTTAGCTTCCAATTAACTTCATTTTCTTTCACGTTGATGAGATAGTTCATCAAAAAAATTTAAAAAAGTATTTATTAATACATAGAATTGCCAAGTTTATATGATTCAACAGAAAATTTAAAAACATGGTATATAAAAAGTTCTTTTTGTCTTGTAATTATTTCCTTTTAGTCATTTTCGGTGTTTTCCTTATTTTAATATGTTGAGCACTAAATATTTAGCTCTAGTCCCTGCGAACCGACGTAAGACTTTTTGTTTGGGCGGCGTTGGTCCTTGCGGACCAATAGTATCAAATTTTGAGAATAATATCTCATCAGTCATTAATGGGTTTTCATCAAACCAGCTTAACCCTTCTGCGGGCGCGCTCGTGTACAAAGTGCAACATTTTCTTAATTTTGAATGGTCTGTTTTGACATGCAAGGTTTGAACGTTCTATGCAGTTTCTGTTTATAGCTACACCCCTTCTAATGCAAGTCTGATTTTTTGACCCTTGCATATTCCTTTCCATTCATTGTTAGTCGTGATTTAACTGTTGTAAACCAGCGATTATGCTGGATTACAATACGACAGAAGGAGTTAATGCAGTCGATCAAATGTGCAGCTATTACATGGTATCCCGCGTATCACGAAGATGCACAATCTCATTGTTTTTTAGGCTTTTGGACATTTTAGGAATCAATCAGAAGTTGTCCTTAGATCCAATAAACCGAACAGTTTTGAAATAAGGCGATACGATTGTATCTGTATTCTTTGGCCTTTAATTGTAAATATATCTCAGTATTATCAACATTTTATATCTTGTCATAAAACGCAGAATTATTGCTTTCAATTTGAAAAAAAAAAGTTTATTACGAAAGGAATAATCAAGGTTGAAAGAGACGTTGCACTTTGTACCACGCGCGCCTGCTGGTGTTCCGAAAATTGGCCGGCCAGCTGAAGGGTTAAACAAAGATAAGGCTCTCCTTTGCAGGTACAGTGATTTACGCTTATAAGAATCACGTTTGTTATTACTGTTTTTGATTCTTATAAGCGGTTGATTCTTATAGCCGAAATTTAGGTTTTTGGACAGGCACACACACCTATATATACATATATTAGAAAATTTACCATAAAATACTCTTTAATTTACGTTAATTATCTTTTATTAAAATTATTTTTTATAATTTAAAAATAAAACTTAATATCTAGACCTATAAGTAGATACACATGGTTATAGTAATAGAAGAAAAAAAATCCAATATTTGGTACAAGATACCTGTTTAACAGTGTAACATTTCAATTACGGGAAGGGTGCAAGAAAAAGTTTTCTATGGTACCTTGATGTAATGAAGTTTTCAGGAGGCTGTTTATACCTCTTTCAATACCAATAGTCTCAGACCAAGATTCACCTTCTAGCTTATGTTTCACGGTTTGATAACGTGCTGAATCTAATAATGTCACGTTTGCCTAAGTGATAGTGGACACTTCGCCGAAGATTTATGTGTTTCAGGGTCCAGGAAGCCTCAACCAGTATGCGGGAGGTGGGAAAAATAAGAGTCCCTGTATTTGTTTGTCAGTGGAGAAAAGTGAAATTGGATCCCGACGGGTAGAATGACCCTGGATCAAGCTAATAGAACAGTGTTTATCTAAAGCGTTTAAGGGGAAACTATTATGTTATGTCTAACAAAGAAAGGGATGCATTTTACGACTGTATTCCATCCCATCTTATCACTCTTGTTTTAAAAAAAAATAAAGAAAGAAATTCGTGCCTTTTGAGGGTTTTAGGGGCTTTTTTTGAAAACTGAAAGGAAAGAGAAGAGTGTAAACTGATTCTTAAAACCGGTGGATTGATTCTTTAAAGCGAAAATTTTAACATGTAAATAATACATTTGTTTTTGTTTTTGCGATATTGATTCTTATAAACGGTTGATTCTTATAACCACTGATCACTATAAGCGGTGGTTACTACAAAAGTTACAACTTTCTTCGTTACATTTTCGTTATTTTTCTACCGAATATTTTTGAACTTGTAATACTCTTTGTATTGTAATACTCTTTGAAGATTTTTTTGATTTTGGCACTTACCTTCCCTTTTTTTTTTTTTCTAATCAGAGCTGAGGTCTTGTATTAGTTGCATTAATTTCTTCGTCCCCGGATCGAGTAAGTCAGTTTTTATCGAAATGTTGTAATTGTCTATTTACTACCGGTTACCTCTTGATATAAGAATAATTCATTCACAACTGACGTATTCAGAAAAAGTTCAAATGCTAACTCCTTGTACCACTTCGTCAACTTTTGTAACGGATTATCGCATGAGCAATAAATCGACAACAATCTGTCTGGTACTTAACGTGTTAATAATGATAAAAAAATTATAAAAATAAAGAATAAAAAATGGCCTACCATGGAAATAAAAAAAAAAAAATAAAACCTCTTATAAAGACAAAAATTAAACTCCTCAGAGGCGTACAGATTCTTCTTTCTTCAAATATCATAGCTCTCTCACATTCGTTTTCTTACAGAGATAATCTTCTAAACTTCTTCGGCATCTGGGGGATCGTACCTTTTTCCACCCTCTCTGACCTCATAGAAGGACTTTCCGGTCTATGAACTTAACGTGTCCATATCCTGCCTAGACATGGAGGTATTTAATAGCTCTTGCCGGATTTGATCTGTAGACCCTCAGCACCGAAAGCCGACGCGCTACAACTAGGCTACCTCGAGTCACACAACCTTTTATTGAGAGATTAATCTTTTAGTAAATCTAAGCAAACTTCCACTGAAACTTCCATTGCTCTTTCTTCCTTCTATCCCCCTTTCCAGTAACAACCATCATTTATTCCTACCAATCAAAGTTTTTTCCGAGTCCAGGTCAGAAAACCTGTGAAAAGGTTATAGAAAAGAGGTAAGCTGCAAGGTTAAGTCCAATTAAAGCTGTTCACTCATCACTTCCTGTTGGCCCTGATGATAAGTATCTGCCCCAAAGTAACCAATTACATTTCGGAACTCTGGTTTTCATCTATCCTCCCGTTATTTTACAAATTGTAAATTTTGACTAGCAATTTATTCTATTACTGCATGTTTCGACTAACAGTTTTGTGTACTAACAGCATGCTTCGACAGATAATTTATGCTATTGACTGCATGTTTCTACTGATAGTTTGTTCTACTGACTGCGTGTTTCGACCAACAGTTTAGTGTACTGACAGCATGCTTCGACAGATAATTTATGCTATTGACTGCATGTCTCGACTAACATTTAATTCTACTAACTGCATGTTTCTACTGACAGTTTGTTCTACTGACTGCATGTTTCGTCTAACAGTTTAGTGTACTGAGAGCATACCTCGACATTTAATTTATGGTATTGACTGCATGTCTCGACTAACATTTCATTCTACTGACAGCATGTTTCAATTAACAATTTATGCTACTGACTGCATGTTTCTACTGACAGTTTATTCTACTGACTGCATGTTTCGACTAACAGTTTAGTGTACTGACAGCATGCTTCGACAAATAATTTTTGCTATTGTCTGTATGTCTTGACTAACATTTTATTCTACTGACTGCATGTTTTTCTTGACAGTTTATTCTACTGACTGCATGTTTCTACTAACTGTCTAGTGTACTGACAACAGCATGCTTCGACTGATAATTTATGCTATTGACTGCATGTCTCGACTAACCTTTCATTCTACTGACTGTATGTTTCAACTGACAGTTTATGGCTACCGACTGCATGCTTCGACAGATAACTTATGCTATTGACTGCATGACTCGACAAACATTTTATTCTACTGACTGCACGTTTCAATTGACAATTTATGGCTACTGATTGCATGATTCTACTGACAGTTTATTCTACAGACTGCATGTTTAGTGTACTGACAGCATGCTTTGACAGGTTATTTATGCTACTGACTGCATGTCTCGACTAACATTTTATTCTATTTACTGCATGTTTCAATTGGCAATTTATGCTACTGACTACATGTTTCTACTGACAGTTTATTCTACTGACTGCATGTTTCCACAGACTATTTATGCTACTGACTACATGTTCCGACTGGCAATTTAACTGTATGCACCGTTCACAGCTCCAAATTACTGCAACAAATACAGCAGTTTGTTTGACGATCAGCGTAAATGAAATATAGTTACAGAGGCCCGAGGTAGCCTCGTAAAGGCATTTGGAACTGGGGATACTCGGTTCGAATCCCGACGAACGCCGTTTAATACCTTCGTGTCTAGGTCGGATAGGGGCTCGTTGAATCCGCAGACCAGAAAGTCCTTCTACGAGGTCAGAGGGGGTGGAAGAAGGTACGATACCCCCAGATATCGCCCCTGAGGGTGCTTGGCACCAGGGGTTGGTTTTAGTTCACATATACGGTACCCCAATTGAAAGCAATCAACGGATTTCTTTCGGATTAAGTGCGCAAGTCTTAATGGGCAAAAGCCCCGCATTAACAAACAAGCTATAGTTGCAGAAAAACTGCAATAGGAAAACAGAAGAAAAGAGCGAGTATACTGGAAAGTTTAGTAATTTCGATGGGGTTTCTCAAAGGATTGTTATTTATATTATTATTACGACTATACTATAACATCTCGTTTCATCTCATTTCTTAACAATTTCCGTCTTTTGAAATCTGATCATGTTTTATTACGGATATTTTTCTATTTTTTCCTCTTTTTCGAAGATCATCACAGGGTAAGGTTTAAAATTTTTTTCCCAATCAGAAGACAGCCTCAAAAATTTACGCAACAAGTTTTTTGTTTCCAAAACTTTTCTGGAGTCTTCCTGTTATTCCTGACTTGGTGATAACATTAAAAAAATCTTTTTGAGGAAGTTTGGATATTTTCCTGACATTTCCTACCGCTTCGATTTTTTTAAAAAAAAAATCTTATTTTCCTTTGACATTTTGACATGATAACAGGATAATGGAATGGAAAAAGACATGATAAATCATGTAACGCAGTGGTCATAAAAAAGGAATTTGATTCAACATTCTATGTTTCAAGATTTATTATCTCATATAGTTAAATATAATCTATACTAATATATAAAGAGAGAGAGCGGATTTTGTATGTGGAGGGTAATCTCTAGAACCACTGCCCCTATTTGAAAAATTCTTTCACTATTTGAAAGGTACATTATTCCAGATGGACATAGGCTATATATTATGTATATCTGATCAATAGAAAGAAAGTTAGGGGCCTAAATGTTGAGCTGATGCTTCACCTTTACAACTTTCCTTTGTCAACCATAGTCAAGTAATCATAGCAATGCATCAAACGATATTTTCATTTATTTTCAGTAAAACATTTAACATTTGAATTTTCTTTGTCAACCATAGTCAAGTAACCATAGCAACACATCAAACTACATTTTCATTTATTATCAGTAAAACATTTAATTTTTTAAAGATTCAAGTGGAGGAGGTATTGATAAATACAAAAAGGATTTTTGAAATTGGCAACGCTTAAGGGTTTATTGAAGAAAATTACATTTGGAACTACGCTTTTTATTGGGCATTTAAGGAAAGAAATTACAATTTATTGGCTATCAACTGGAAATTTATTGGTATAATATTACAGAACTTTATTTAACTTATAAACTTTATGTTTTCGAATTTATGTACAATTTTATGCACAATTTGCGTAAATCGAACTTGAATTATTGAACTTTATTAAAAAATCAGCGTGTTTCATTGAAACTGTGAAATTTATTGATTATTTCGAATAGGCCTATGTTTGTTCCTTTATAAGTGAAAAAGTATTGCTTTAATTGAGCTGAAATTTTGTATAGATATAGTTGATAGTTCAGATTAAAACATAGGAATATCATTTTTTGAAAATCAGGTCCCGGAGTTTTTTTTAATTAATGTTTTAATGATTTTGCCCCTGAAAGTTGTTCATTTCGACAGCTTCCGCAGCTGTCCTCACTGAGAGCGAGACTATGGGGCCGAATCGTACCAATATTGGCACGCGGGTGGCCCCGGACACGATTCAGTGCCTGACGTTACAGTTTCCAATAAAAATTTCTTTTGCCATCACCATCAACAAATTCCAAGGTCAAACATACAAATATATTGGACTTGACTTATGGGGGAAATTGCTTTACTCATGGATATGTTGGTCTCTCTAGGTCAGGAAATGAGGAGAATCAATTTATTTTAAAACCTCAGAAAAACGAAAAATGTGGTATACCATGAAGTTTTAAAATAAATTATACCTACCTAATATCTACTTAAGATAGATAATTGTTCAACCCGGATAAAGTCGGGCCGGGCCGCTAGTTATTTATATTTGGAATTCTATTGGGTAACTTAAAATAATGCACCGTCATTAAAAAGTCTGATTATTACATTACATTCATAAGTTCCGCGTTCGAAAAAAACAAAAACAAAACATTACATTCATATGAAAAACAACATGTAAATACCCTTTTAATAACTTTTCCGCCTTTATTTCTTAATACTGATATAGACAGTACAGTGTAATGTGTTATATGTAACTTCAACATTGACATTAAATGATCGTTATAAGAATTATTTAATTGAAATTCATCCATGTAGCGATACAGTGCTTTTATGGTGCTTACATTTGAGCCGTTACAGAAAATCACTGCTCTGAGACTATGGTCTTATCTGAAATCAAGCAAACCCTAAGCATTCTTAGAGGCATGGAGAAAATTATTGTCTTTCAATGGATTCCATCACATGTCGGTATTGAAGGCAATGAACAGGCAGATTTGCTAGCAAAAAACGGACCCGCATTCAGCACGATATTATACCTGCTACAACGGATACACTCAAAAGACACGTTTTTGAAAAAATTAGAGAGGTAAGCAACTCCGATATGGTGAAAAAATTGAAAGAAAAAACCTTCGACAACATTCCGGACTGTTGGAAATCGTATGGCCACAAACCCCGCAAAGGAGGCAGTAGCAAATTTCAGGCTACAGGCTTGGCACGACTGCTTGGCGGAACATCTGTTCAAAATGGGTATATTTCCTACCAACGTTTGCCCGATCTGCAGGGCATGCGTTATGAATTCGGATCACCTCCTAACTTGCCATCCCAGAGAATTAATCTCCCAGAGAAACGGAGACATCAGCAAATTACACTGGGATGCTAGGACCAGTATGAACTCTCTTTGTGACTGAACTTTTTGATTGTGTATATTTTTCTAGTTCATTTTGTTTCTAGTTTTTATTGTTTGTTTCTAGTTAATATTGCTGTTTTGTTTCCTGATCCTTTGTAGTGTTGTGGGATGCCTGATCTCTATGGATTACTTTCAGGAATAAAGCCATATGTAACACACACACATTTGAATTTTTTTAAAATAACTTTGCAATTTCTTATTTATGATTAGCCATGTCTAAGACGACACATTTCTTCAAAAAATTTCTGAAGAATTAAGATGAAAGTCGCGTAATGTCTTATCGAATCGATCACGTGTTCTTCGAAAAGAGAGACAGTTAGATCGGCCCCCGAAAAAGAAAATAGTAATTGATAAACCAATATCAGCATATATTCTTAGCAAAGAAAACAACCAGCAAGTAAAAGATATAATCAACACAATAAATCTAAATGAACTAAAGAGATTGGTCTCTCCTGATGGATCGACCTCAAGACTACCTCACCGATTTCAGCTTAATCCTCAGCCATCGTGTCTCCTTTTATTAATTCCGCCACATTAGATAGCTGTCAAACGTTGTATTTATTTATTTATATTTTTATTGATTATTTATTTATTTATTTATTTCTTAGTTTTCAGCGTCAACACTTTTCCTTTAATCCCGAGGACGGAAATATAGCCTCCTAAAATTATCCTTACCGAACATATGGAGCTATCCGGTGCCTCGTTAACGTATCATGGTAATGTCAATGTAAAAATGGTATCTCCGCTTAGCGGAGTTTCACAAAATCATCAAAGATTTTATCAATGAATATTTCAATACCAGATTTAATTAAAATCCTTAAAGAATTAATTGGGACCTTCCGAGAACCAGCGGATTCAATTCAGCAATTTTGCTCCTTCAGCAATTTTATTCCGCCATATCTTATTTGAACCTCTCGACAACAGTTCTTGTGAGAGGGAGTTAAAAAAGTCTCTCTTACAAGCAACTTTAAGTAGTCTAATATTGGGCTATATATTTTATAACCGAATTTGATAGTTTAGAGCAAACCATTTTGAAAAGTCTTATTCTAAAGGAAGATAAATAATCAAAGCACCTTGAAATACGAGTAGTTACTTTAAACAAAACAGCACTTCAGGAAATTGGTTCAGGTTGTTTTAAACCGGTGGATTCGAAAACGAGATAAAGCTGTGTGGAAAAAAAAATATTAAAATGAGCCTTAAATTGTTTCTTTCTACTCAAGTTATTTGGGTTACAAACTCAACGACCTTTGCATTGCTTCCTTAAGGTTAAAGGGAAAAATATGCACAGTTAAATACCTAGGAAGTAAATATGCTTAAAAAATATTTTTTTTTCAGGAGGAACTAACTGCCGGGCTGATATTTCGGCGAAGGGAAAGCAGACAAACTGAATAAGATTCCGAGCGAAAGTAATTCTCCCCTATCAGCAAGGGAAATCTGCTTTTGACGTTTTCAGCAGAGAATATTTAAGTGTCGGTGTTATCTCCAAAGTTCCAAAAGACACGAGGAATCCCCTTTGCATTAGATTTATTCACGAAATTTTTTTATTTATGACATGGGACTAATAAAGATAAACCTATATATATATATATATATATATATATACTAGCTGAAAACCCGCGCTTCGCTACGGAGTACATTCAAATTAAATACAACGGTCAATGTATGCAATTAATGACAAAATAAATAAATATATATATTTATAATAAATGCGACGATCAGTGTATACAACTGATGTAATATATATATTTATAAAAAAAATCGTAAGGGATATTTATTTTTTTGGATAATATCCAATCGTCTGCTGTATTAGAAAGAAAATAAATTATTTTTAGTCTATTTAGTTGTTACGCACGTGACGATAAATTTATTGAAAGTACCAGAAAAAGAAATCAGTGATCAGCATTTAATAAATTAAATTCTAAAAATTAATCTTTAAAAATTCACCAAAAATCAGGAAATGGAGGTAAAAATTCGAAAAAAATTTCATTTTGAAGGAATTTTTATGATCTTTCTCTTGATATAAATTTTATAACCCTCAATGTATTATTTTAAATGCAAACGTAAAAAAAGTTTAAAAAGCAGCTTAAAAATTTTATTTAAAAAATCTAAGAAGAATTTTTGAAAAATCTTTCTTAGTGCACCTCTACACTATTAGAAGAATCGCCATGCAAAATTTCAGCCCTTTAGGTCCAGCGGTTTGGTCTGTGCGTTGTATGTCAGTCAGTCAGTCAGTCAGTGAATGAATGAGTCAGTTACGGAACTGTTTTATATATATAGATATACACATAGTCGAACCCTGTTATAGCGAACCCTGTTATAGCGCCCTGTTATAGCCATGTTATAGCCCGGTATATAACGAACTCACAGATATAACGACCGAAAATTTTGATCCCGTCGTTTTCCTATTGTGCGTAATTAAGTATTGTGTCACTTTAATGTAATCGATTTTAATCGATTTAATTCATTAATTATCATTTAAAATAAATTTTATCATTTTGTTAATACATCATTATTGAATACACATTGCAACTAATGAGTTATACACTTTGTGAGCATTTTTCCTAACGGTTCGGATATAGCGAACCACAGGATAAAGCGAACAAAACCTTTGGTCCCTTGAAGTTCATTACAACGGGGTTTCACTGTATATACAATACAGTCGAACCCTGTAATAGGTAACCCTGTATATAACGAACTCACAGATATAACGAAAGAAAATTCTGATCCCGTCGTTTTCCAATTGTGCGTAATTTAATTAGCATTGTGCCACTTTAATGTAATCGATTTTAATCGATTTAATTCATTAATCATCATTTCAAATAAAATTTTATCATTTTCTTAATACATCATTATTGAATATACATTGCAACTAATGAGTTATATATTTTGTGAATTCTAGCAGTTTTCTTAACGGTTCGGATATAGTGAACCACCGGATAAAGTGAACAAAATCTTTGGTCCCTTGAAGTTCGTTATACCGGGGTTCAACTGTATATATATATATATATATATATATATATATATATATATATATATACATGTGTGTGTGTGTGTGTGTGTGTGTGTGTGTAATGGAAGGAATTCACAGACGACATTTTTTTTTCCAAGACGGAGGCACTTGTCGTGAGACGTTCGCCTATACCACGCCGCAATTTTACTGCCCATTTTATTGTGGGGGCACCATATAGGCGGACAGCATTACCCCCTATGAAGAGACGACACGAACGCAGGCATACTTCGTGGCGCGACGCCAGGATTCGATCTGAGCACCCTCAGCACCGAAAACCAGCGCGCTGTACCACTGGGCCGCCACAAGCCCTCACAGACGACATTTAAGGCTACTATGTACTAACCCCATTGGATTCGCTCACCTCAATGTTAACCTATGGAGAAAATTCGTCCACGGATTGCCGACTTGGATTCAAAGATTTCAAAAAAAGAAAATTGTACTCCGTCATAGAGAAAGAAATTTTACATTTGTCTACATTTTTCGTTTTTTTTAAATGCAATTAATATTTTAAAATTTAAATTATTCGGGAAAAATTCTGGTATAGTGTGTTTTAAACGCTCATAAATTCCTTCGGTGGACGAAATTTATAAAATGAAACCTGTAGTGCTTGGCAGTAAAATTCAGGCTATCTGACAATACCAATTTTATTTGATTATCAGCATTATGTATCTGTAAATAGCTGACAAAAATATATTTGAAATAAAAAATTTGGGGGCAGCGCTTAACCCCCCCTATAGAGAGAGAGCCATTACAGTCCCTCAAAATGTCAATCCTAAGGGGGGTGGAATTCTCGAACTGCCAACTGGACTCCTCCCACCACAAGAGTCTGCAAGAAAAGGAAAAGGGAAATACGATTTTTTATCTTAGTACATAGCAGCCTTAACGGCGATATAGCGGGATAGATAAACGTGTAATTCCCGTTTTCGATGTTTTCTTGGGTTAAATAAATGTAACTTACTTTGAACTTCATCACAGTCAAACAAACAATCCGATTAACGGCGATAATACTTGTACGCATTACGATTATTTAAGCAGTTATAGAGTATACTAAGGGGCACTCTATTTGAATTTGATACAAACACAGTTTATACATGAAACAATGTTTATTAAATTCGTTGCACATATAGAATTTGCTTTTGCAGCAATAAGCATACGTACTACTTGTACGGAATATATATTATCCTTCAATAAAAATACACATTGCAAATATTCACAAACCAGCAGAGAGTCAAACCAGCCGTACTGCCACGTAAACTTTGGGCCCCCCAAGCACTAGCGCAGGATAACACCTGGAGCTGCTTTCCTCGTAGCTCCCTTACGCTTATCTATCAACTTTAACAACCCTCTTCAACCCCTGTATCAATCAAGCTGCTTGGTATTTATACCAAGCGCGTATGCCGAAATTAGCATATCTCAAGCAGCTTCTTTAATTCATTCACTCAAAAGTTCGATTCTTGTGAATCGAATCTTGTGTATACCTTACACAGTTACTAATTTATAAAAAATATAAAAGAATAGAAGGTATTTACATATCTACAAAGAGAAGAGAGAATGGATAGTAGCGCGCGTTTCAATGCACATCCAATCAAGTTCGCAGCTCGACACTCACTGTGGTAACGAAGATGCTTGTGTATGGGGTGTTTTAAAACTTAATATATATATGTTAATTACTTAATTAATGAATTGAAGGTAGGAATAAATCTTACTAATTAAGGTGGGTTTCAGTTAAACTTAAATACAACAATATTTGCCATTTGGCCGTTAGTGGTTAGTACATTTTAAGATAGATGGTAAAGTTGCGTTGTGTTATTTTTAAATGCAATAACCCATAAACAATTAATAATTATAATTAACACTGGTTCGAACTGAATGCTTCACTGTGGTGAATAATGAGCCAAAAGAAAAATGAAATTAAATCTAATAAAATTACTTAACCTTGGAGAACTCCTAGAAATAAAATTATCTCACCTAAAAGAAAAAGCTTCATATCTGCTGAAATAAAAATAAAACCTAAAGCTGAAAATCAGAATTTTTACTAAAAAGGCAAGGACCGACATGACACCACTTTACAAATTAACATAACAATTTTATTCCTTCCGATTACATTAACAATATTACCACCAATCTGGTAATCAGTTCTATTAAACATTTTTTGGGATACCAATATTAAATCATCAATAATACAATTGCTATAAAAACCAACTTCTATATCCTCGCAACACAATAAAATATATACAATGACAATTCAAAATGAAATGGCTGGCGAATATAAAAAAAACCTGAATTATTCTATATGCAATTGCTCATCTTAACTTCAATTATACATTTAAATCTAATCTTAATGATGTTGCTGCAGCTTTAATCAAAGGTAGAGAGGTTATGGATAGAATTTATAGAAGTAAAGGAAGGAAAAGAAATTCACCCGTCGCGTCACTTCATCGTCGGGATCTTAGCGTTGTATCGAGGCCAGAGCTTCCAGCCCCGACCCCTCGGTTTTTCGCCCTCGCCTCCACGTTCAGGATCCAGAAATCTTCTCCTTGTTTTCAAAATCCCGCGCTCCGAGTCAGCACCTTGTCACCACCACATCAGTCCGGTGAAACCATCCTCCACACCAAATAGTTCCTTGATGCTCCGAGAATTGTAATGGCCTAAATGAGGGGGGAAGGCTACAGGTGGCACTCTTGCACTCTGCAATTGTTTATACAATTAATTTTTTTCCACCCCTCATCTCGTTCTTGTTGGTTAATTTAATTTCATGGCGGCCTGGTCATCCACCCGGCGATGTATCCCTGCGCTCCTTGCATCTGACCTTCCAAGATTTCTCCCCGTTCGAAAAGGGGCTTTAGCGGACGTATTAGGTTACCGATAGTGGGGGAGGCTTTCAAAACTGTTGCTAAGCGCTGGGTCATTTTTTTAAGGATAGAAGAAAAGCAAAGAATATTTCTAAGACCTTTACCATTTAAATTACAAAACGCCAGCCAAAAAACAATAAAAAAACAATATGCCAACCATTCACAAGGTTCATAAATAAAACTTATTAATTTATCAATATTAACAATAATAAGGTATAACCTGTGATGATCTATTTCAAACTTAATTCTTCTCAATGTCAAAACATTTAGAGAAACTTGCGCACCTTCTCCAAATGCGATGACATTAATCAAATCAATTAATATCTGATCACCACAAGTATAACCCTTACATATATTTAGCAGAGGCTTAATAAATTGATTAAAACAAAGCACAATCGTTACTAAAATTTACTTACTTTACTAATTTAGTTTACTAATTTATTTATCTGAATACCCGATATTAATATTAACTTTAATCACTTCCAAAACTATTAATTATCATCACAACAAATAGCCTCCACTATACAAAATTTAATATGTCATGCCGTCTCGCCGAAAGAAAAGATAATGGGAAAAAAAAATGGCTCATTTGCAAACAGTCCTCACGACTTGTACCATTTGAAGAAAAAAAAATGGCACAGCGTGGGTAGGACACAGGCGCCATTTGTGGCCTTGAAGAAGAAGGTGTAGTTATGGGAGTTATTATTTTAACTTTAATAACTATATATTAATGTTGGTTACTTATTAATTAATTAATGTAAGTGGGAATAAATCTTACTAATTAAGGTGGGTTTCAGTTAAACTTAAATACAACAATATTTGCCATTTGGCCATTAGTGGTTAGTACATTTTAAGATAGATGGTAAAGTTGCGTTGTGTTATTTTTAAATGCAATAACCCATAAACAATTAATAATTATAATTAACACTGGTTCGAACTGAATGCTTCACTGTGGTGAATAATGAGCCAAAAGAAAAATGAAATTAAATCTAATAAAATTACTTAACCTTGGAGAACACCTAGAAATAAAATTATCTCACCTAAAAGAAAAAGCTTCATATCTGCTGAAATAAAAATAAAACCTAAAGCTGAAAATCAGAATTTTTACTAAAAAGGCAAGGACCGACATGACACCACTTTACAAATTAACATAACAATTTTATTCCTTCCGATTACATTAACAATATTACCACCAATCTGGTAATCAGTTCTATTAAACATTTTTTGGGATACCAATATTAAATCATCAATAATACAATTGCTATAAAAACCAACTTCTATATCCTCGCAACACAATAAAATATATACAATGACAATTCAAAATGAAATGGCTGGCGAATATAAAAAAAACCTGAATTATTCTATATGCAATTGCTCATCTTAACTTCAATTATACATTTAAATCTAATCTTAATGATGTTGCTGCAGCTTTAATCAAAGGTAGAGAGGTTATGGATAGAATTTATAGAAGTAAAGGAAGGAAAAGAAATTCACCCGTCGCGTCACTTCATCGTCGGGATCTTAGCGTTGTATCGAGGCCAGAGCTTCCAGCCCCGACCCCTCGGTTTTTCGCCCTCGCCTCCACGTTCAGGATCCAGAAATCTTCTCCTTGTTTTCAAAATCCCGCGCTCCGAGTCAGCACCTTGTCACCACCACATCAGTCCGGTGAAACCATCCTCCACACCAAATAGTTCCTTGATGCTCCGAGAATTGTAATGGCCTAAATGAGGGGGGAAGGCTACAGGTGGCACTCTTGCACTCTGCAATTGTTTATACAATTAATTTTTTTCCACCCCTCATCTCGTTCTTGTTGGTTAATTTAATTTCATGGCGGCCTGGTCATCCACCCGGCGATGTATCCCTGCGCTCCTTGCATCTGACCTTCCAAGATTTCTCCCCGTTCGAAAAGGGGCTTTAGCGGACGTATTAGGTTACCGATAGTGGGGGAGGCTTTCAAAACTGTTGCTAGGCGCTGGGTCATTTTTTTAAGGATAGAAGAAAAGCAAAGAATATTTCTAAGACCTTTACCATTTAAATTACAAAACGCCAGCCAAAAAACAATAAAAAAACAATATGCCAACCATTCACAAGGTTCATAAATAAAACTTATTAATTTATCAATATTAACAATAATAAGGTATAACCTGTGATGATCTATTTCAAACTTAATTCTTCTCAATGTCAAAACATTTAGAGAAACTTGCGCACCTTCTCCAAATGCGATGACATTAATCAAATCAATTAATATCTGATCACCACAAGTATAACCCTTACATATATTTAGCAGAGGCTTAATAAATTGATTAAAACAAAGCACAATCGTTGCTAAAATTTACTTACTTTACTAATTTAGTTTACTAATTTATTTATCTGAATACCCGATATTAATATTAACTTTAATCACTTCCAAAACTATTAATTATCATCACAACAAATAGCCTCCACTATACAAAATTTAATATGTCATGCCGTCTCGCCGAAAGAAAAGATAATGGGAAAAAAAAATGGCTCATTTGCAAACAGTCCTCACGACTTGTACCATTTGAAGAAAAAAAAATGGCACAGCGTGGGTAGGACACAGGCGCCATTTGTGGCGTTGAAGAAGAAGGTGTAGTTATGGGAGTTATTATTTTAACTTTAATAACTATATATTAATGTTGGTTACTTATTAATTAATTAATGTAAGTGGGAATAAATCTTACTAATTAAGGTGGGTTTCAGTTAAACTTAAATACAACAATATTTGCCATTTGGCCGTTAGTGGTTAGTACATTTTAAGATAGATGGTAAAGTTGCGTTGTGTTATTTTTAAATGCAATAACCCATAAACAATTAATAATTATAATTAACACTGGTTCGAACTGAATGCTTCACTGTGGTGAATAATGAGCCAAAAGAAAAATGAAATTAAATCTAATAAAATTACTTAACCTTGAAGAACACCTAGAAATAAAATTATCTCACCTAAAAGAAAAAGCTTCATATCTGCTGAAATAAAAATAAAACCTAAAGCTGAAAATCAGAATTTTTACTAAAAAGGCAAGGACCGACATGACACCACTTTACAAATTAACATAACAATTTTATTCCTTCCGATTACATTAACAATATTACCACCAATCTGGTAATCAGTTCTATTAAACATTTTTTGGGATACCAATATTAAATCATCAATAATACAATTGCTATAAAAACCAACTTCTATATCCTCGCAACACAATAAAATATATACAATGACAATTCAAAATGAAATGGCTGGCGAATATAAAAAAAACCTGAATTATTCTATATGCAATTGCTCATCTTAACTTCAATTATACATTTAAATCTAATCTTAATGATGTTGCTGCAGCTTTAATCAAAGGTAGAGAGGTTATGGATAGAATTTATAGAAGTAAAGGAAGGAAAAGAAATTCACCCGTCGCGTCACTTCATCGTCGGGATCTTAGCGTTGTATCGAGGCCAGAGCTTCCAGCCCCGACCCCTCGGTTTTTCGCCCTCGCCTCCACGTTCAGGATCCAGAAATCTTCTCCTTGTTTTCAAAATCCCGCGCTCCGAGTCAGCACCTTGTCACCACCACATCAGTCCGGTGAAACCATCCTCCACACCAAATAGTTCCTTGATGCTCCGAGAATTGTAATGGCCTAAATGAGGGGGGAAGGCTACAGGTGGCACTCTTGCACTCTGCAATTGTTTATACAATTAATTTTTTTCCACCCCTCATCTCGTTCTTGTTGGTTAATTTAATTTCATGGCGGCCTGGTCATCCACCCGGCGATGTATCCCTGCGCTCCTTGCATCTGACCTTCCAAGATTTCTCCCCGTTCGAAAAGGGGCTTTAGCGGACGTATTAGGTTACCGATAGTGGGGGAGGCTTTCAAAACTGTTGCTAGGCGCTGGGTCATTTTTTTAAGGATAGAAGAAAAGCAAAGAATATTTCTAAGACCTTTACCATTTAAATTACAAAACGCCAGCCAAAAAACAATAAAAAAACAATATGCCAACCATTCACAAGGTTCATAAATAAAACTTATTAATTTATCAATATTAACAATAATAAGGTATAACCTGTGATGATCTATTTCAAACTTAATTCTTCTCAATGTCAAAACATTTAGAGAAACTTGCGCACCTTCTCCAAATGCGATGACATTAATCAAATCAATTAATATCTGATCACCACAAGTATAACCCTTACATATATTTAGCAGAGGCTTAATAAATTGATTAAAACAAAGCACAATCGTTACTAAAATTTACTTACTTTACTAATTTAGTTTACTAATTTATTTATCTGAATACCCGATATTAATATTAACTTTAATCACTTCCAAAACTATTAATTATCATCACAACACTCACCCCAGCTCAAAAGAAAATTTAGTTTCGATTGTCCACGTGATATCCATGGTGCAACATGACCCTGCGACAGCTAGGTGCCAAAGAGAAAAACGCGAGAAGTTATATATGGGGAAAGACAGTATTAAGGGTAGAGAATCCATAGAACAGAATTAAAACTGGTGTGGCGTTATTATCACTTACGCGCGCGCACACACGCACACACACACACGTATATATATACATATATATATATATATATACCGTAAAATCTCGAGTATAATACACACTTTTTTTCACATTTTAGTCCTCAAAAATGAGGGTGCATATTATACTCGCGTACAAAAAAAAAGTAATTTTAAACATTGGATAGACGAACGTACAGCAGCTGTAAGACATTGTCGCAACACGGGTGCGTGCGCATCTGCACTCCGCGATTCATCCACCCGTTTACTAAGCAGGTATTCCTTTTAAACAAACGAAACTCACAGTTCGTATCGCACACGCGTTCGTTTAATAACAGGTCCCTTGAAATAGTGATAGTTCCCGGTTGTTGCAAGTGCAAAAAATTATTATTTTATTTTATTTATTTCCGTCAAATTTTCTCCAAGACGGTGCTATACGGCAGCAGAAAAATTATCAATTGTTAAACGTGAGATGTCAGTGAGAACGACATATTATGGGAGGATGGGCAGTTGTCATCAAATGAGGATGATGATGGTGATATATATTACGACGGCACCAATACTTATGACATGGAAGCAACAACAATAGATGAGCTGTATTCTAGTGAAAGTGATTAACACTGATAATTTGACAGTATTGTTTGTTTTGAATAAAAATTTAAGTTTTTTTCTACTGAATTTAATGTTTTCGTTTCTTTTTATTACAAATTTTATTTCTGCTAATAAATATTTGTGAAATTTTTAAATAAATATTGAAAAGTTATGGGTGCGTATTATAGTCGAGATTCTATGGTATATATATATATATATATATATATATATATATATATATATACCTGGTTGTTATAATTAAATTTCCCCTATAAATGGCATCCTACAGCGCAAACGTGTGAACGCGATGCAACGAAATTTTGTATATGGACTATACACGAGATGCGCTCACGGAATTTCGAAAAAAAAAAAATTAGTTCCAAAATGTCCACCAGGGGGTGTCTTTTCGGGAAAAACATGAAATTGAACACAATAAACGACCAAAACGGAATACAGAAACAATATTAACAATTATTGACTAGTTTCTGATCACCTTGTCATCGAAACACATTAAGTAAAGGCAAGGGAGAAACAAAAACAGTTCAGTTTGCAGACACAAGAACAGATTAGGACGAAATTGCACAAGAGGAGCAGTTGTTAATCGTGTCCAGGACGATGTAGGGAAAGCCGATTTCTGGTTATGGGGCTATTTAAAAAGTCTGGTGTATCGTGGAGGTGTTGCGTCGTTGAATGACTTAAAGAACTCCATAACGCTTCATGTGAGAAGCCTCACAACTGATCAGTTACGATCTACTGTTGAACACACTGTCTATCGACTTGAAATTTTGCAGGTGAATGAAGGTGGTCTCGTGGAGCAGCTTTCCCTACATCGTCCTGGATACGATTAACAACTGCTCCTCTTGTGCAATTTCGTCCTAATCTATTCTTGTTTCTGCAAACTGAACTGTTTTTGTTTCTCCCTTACCTTTACTTAATGTGGTTCGATGACAAGGTGATCAGAAACTAGTAAATAAATGTTAATATTGTTTCTGTATTCCGTTTTGACCGTTTATTGTGTTAAATATCATGTTTTTCCCGAAAAGGCGCCCTCTGGTGGACGTTTTGGAACTAATTTTTTTTTTTCGAAATTCCGTGAGCGCATCTCTTGTATAGCCAATATACAAAATTTCGTTGCATTCCGTTCACCCGTTTGCGCTGCAGGATGCCGTTTATAGGGGAAGTTTAATTATAACCACCCCGTATATATATATATATATATATATATATATATATATATATATATATATATATATATATATATATATATATGTGTGTGTGAGTGGATGGTAAGTGGTTCAGAGGACAAATGCAGCAAAAAAAAAGCTACATTCAGAATAGATAATCAATAATTCCTTCCTTATAGCAATTAATAACACAGTAATGGAAGTACGCTATTTTCCACGCATTGTAATAACTCATCAGAAATATTATTGCGGTTAAAAAACTCCCCACGATTCGGCAGCACGACCGAAATAAAAAAATTTGCATAAGAGCAGGTGCTGTTCGTTTCGGGTCTACCACACTGCTCCCTGACTGCGAACTAACCCGAAAAATAGGTTCGAATGCGCTTTGCTTGTGGGTCAATTCTGTTCTTCTCGACTACTGCTGCGTGATTCGTGATGCTCCGCTGTTTCATGATGTTTGCGTAATTTCGCGTGGGGGAAGGTGGGGGGGGGGGAAGAAAGGATATTGGCTGCCGAAATGGGCCGTGCTTCAGTCATAACGACTCTCGCATAATCACAGTAATTGCTATAATTAAAGACTCATGAAATGAAATCGACCGTTGTATGATTTTCGGGTCAAGTCTAATCAAAATTCCTCCAACAAACAAGGCTCGTTTACGCGTGCAAAGGAATAATAGAAATACATTGGTAATCGTCAAATGTAATGCATGGATTGAATGCCATATGATTCGAACAAAACCGTCTATAAAGACGAAATATATATATACCAAGGAAACCTTTTAACATCCCTCCTAAAAGAATTTGAAATTTTCGAAGTGTTACATGCTTTTTATGACTGAATTTTAGAAACGATTTGATATATTTTGGGGTACAATTCATTTGACAAACCGAATCAAATCACAAACAAACAAACACACACACACATATATACATATATATATATATATATATATATATATATATATATATATATATATATATATATATATATATATATATGTATATATGTATATATGTATATATACATATGTATATACACATATATACATATATATATATATATATATATATATATATATATATATATATATATATATATATATATATATAAACATATATCTATCTTTCTATCTATCTATCTATATATATATATATATGTTACGGTCAAGTCCGAAGATTGGTCACTTGGCCAAAGCCCGAAATAATCGAAAATTTACGAATACTCCGAGCTTTGGTCGGCCAATTCGCGATGTGCCCGACAATCAATGGCGAGTTTGCGAATTACCCCAGAAAACTTGTTCTTTTCTTTTTGATTTTGAGTTGATTTTTTTCTACTTTGAGTAAATAAAAGGGATTTTCACAGTGGTAATAATTGATAGAACTGATACGATCTACTCCCGTTACTGCATGATTCATCTCCGCAAAACGTCTATCTTTGGCCACTTTTTCTTAGGTAATTCGCAAACTGACCATTGATCGTTGGGCGCATAGCTAATTTCCCGACTAAAGCCCTAAGTAATCGCAAATTGTCGATTATATCGGGTTTTGGCTAAGTGACTCGGCCAATGCTGGAATTGGCCAGCTTCGGACTTTGACAGTAACATATATAGATATCTGCATTTACCCTGATTCATCATACATTATTTATATACAATACATGAAGATCCAATGCATAGCTCATTAAATATAAAAACCACATAAAAATATAATAGCTGCAGAAATTAAAAAATATTTTAATTTCTGTAGCTATTGTATATTCTGTAGCTTTAGCTACAGAACGTCTATGGCTGTAAAGAATAAAATAAGATTTCCGGATAGCTATTTTTTAAACAAATATAAAGCTACAGAAAAATATAATAGCTGCAGAAATTAAAATATATTTTAATTTCTGCAGCTATTATATATTCTGTAGCTATAGCTACAGAGAATCTATGGCTGAAAAGATTCCCGGATAGCTAATTTTTATACAAAATATAAAAGTCACAGAAAAATATAATAGCTGCAGAAATTATAAAAGCTATAGAACGTCTATGGTTGAAAAGAATAAAATAAGATTTCCGAATAGCTAATTTTTAAACAAAATATAAAAGCCACAGAAAAATATAATAGCTGCAGAAATTGTAATAGCTACAGTACGTCTATGGCTTCAAAACTTTGCGAGTACAATTTCCGGTGATTGATTTTTAACGAATAAAGAAAACAAAACATAAATTTAAAAGTGGGTAATCCAGGGCCGCCGTTTTGTAGAACTGATTCAAACCAATCTTTCAGAACTAAGTCCCATTCGACCGAATGACTCGTAATTGAGTGAGAACTAGTTTACCAGTTGCTTTCTAAACCGAGAAAATAATTCAGTGCTTGGTGGGTTTATCAGAGGTCACAAATGTGTCAGTTTTGATATGGTTTTAATTTTAAAGGTCTGGAAACGGAGAGGCAGTGAACCGGAAGATATTTTCTAAAAGAAATGTTCTATGCTGGACCAAGTATGTGGGGCAGCAGTGTGGGTGACTTTTGTTTCATTCTATAATTCGAGCGTTAATAAAGAATGTAGAGCAGTACCGTAATTTAACCAGTTTTTGCATTACGGCAACGTTATTTGAATGTGCTAAAAGTGGTAAGGGGAATAAAACATTTTTAGCACGAAAGCCCAAATAAAAAAAAAAATCTATTTTAAGCAAAGCTTCGAATATGCTTGAAATTAAAAAAAGTGTTTTATATTTATTTATGCTCCCATACATGGATATTTTTGTATGCATTGAAGGCTTTAAATTCTGTTTAGATGTTTCTTTAATTATATAATTAGTTTGTATCATATTTTCTATAGCTATTATATGTATTTTACAATTTGCTATTCAGAAATTTTATTATATTCTTTTCAGCCATAGACATACTTTAGCTATTATAATTTCTGCAGCTACTATATTTTTCTGTGGCTTTTATATTTTGTTTAAAAATTAGCTATCTAGAAATCTTATTTTATTCTTTTTAGTCATAGACGTACTGTAGCTATTATAATTTCTGCAGCTATTATACTATTTATCTGTGGCTTTTATGTTTTGTTTTGAAAATTAACAATCTGGAAATCTTATTTTATTCTTTTCAGCCATAGACGTTATGTAGCTATTATAATTTCTGTAGCTATTATATTTTTCTGTAGCTTTTATATTTTGCTTAAAAATTAGCTACCTGGAAATCTTATTTTGTTCTTTTCAGCCATAGACGAACTGTAGCTATTATAATTTCTGGAGCTATTATATTTTTCTGTGGCTTTTATATTTTGTTTTGAAAATTAGCTATCTGGAAATCTTATTTTATTCTTTTCAGCCATAGACGTACTGTAGCTATTATAATATCTGCAGCTATTATATTTTTCTGTGGTTTTTATATTTTGTTTAAAAATTAGCTATCCGGAAATCTTATTTTATTCTTTTCAGCCATAGACGTTCTGTAGCTATAATAATTTCTGAAGCTATTATACTTTTCTGTAACTTTTATATTTTGTTCAAACATGAGCTATTCATAAATCTTATTTTATTTTTTTAGCCATAGATGTTCTGTAGCTATAATAATTTCTTCAGCTATCATATTTTTCTGCAGCTTTTATATACTGTTCAAAAAGGAACTATCCGGAAATCTTATTTTATTCTTTTCATCCATAGATGTTCTGTAGCTATAATAATTTCTGCAGCTATCATATTTTTCAGCAGATTTTATATTTTGTTCAAAAAGGAACTATCCGGAAATCTTATTTTATTCTTTTCATCCATAGACGTTCTGTAGCTATAATAATTTCTGCAGCTATCATATTTTTCTGTAGTTTTTACATTTTGTTCAAAAATGAGCTATTCAGAAATCTTATTTGTTTTTCAGTCATAGACGTTCTGCATCTATAATAATTTCTGCAGCTATCATATTCTTCTGCAGCTTTTATATTTTGTTCAAAAAGGAACTATCCGGAAATCTTATTTTATTCTTTTCATCCATAGACGTTCTGTAGCTATAATAATTTCTGCAGCTATCATATTTTTCTGTAGTTTTTACATTTTGTTCAGAAATCAGCTATTCAGAAATCTTATTTGTTTTTCAGTCATAGACGTTCTGCATCTATAATAATTTCTGCAGCTATCATATTCTTCTGCAGCTTTTATATTTTGTTCAAAAAGGAACTATCCGGAAATCTTATTTTATTCTTTTCATCCATAGACGTTCTGTAGCTATAATAATTTCTGCAACTATCATATTTTTCTGTAGTTTTTACATTTTGTTCAGAAATCAGCTATCCGGAAATCTTATTTGTTTCAGCCATAGACGTTTTGTAGTTAAATTCTTCTGTGGCTACCCATTTTTTTAAAAATTTGCTATCCAGAAACCTTATTTTATTCTTTATAGCGTTGATGTTCTGTAGTTATTGCACTTTAATCTTTCTTGAAGTGTAATCATTGGTCATAATCGCTGTCTATTATTATAGTGACCCATCAGTTCACCTCGCAAATCATGAGTCGCCATGTTGGGCTCTGGAGAATTTGCCTCTGAGTATTTTCCCAACCAGGAATTAGCAAGCATATAATTCTAATTGTACTTTTTGTATTTTAAAATATGTTTTAAAATACGAGGCGTGGGTTTTACTGAATTTCTTTTCAAAAATTGAGTTTAAACAAAAATTAATATTGACGTGAGAGGTATCAATAATTAAATGCCAGGTTAAAAAAAATAACTCCAAAACGATAATTTTTTTTTTGAAAATTACGCGCTCTAAAGCAGCTTCCTTCAAGAGAAAGAAGCAAAATTAAAACATAGACATAGTCTAATCTGATTAGGATATACTAAGAGGATTTCCTCATACTTTAGGAGGGAGGTTGGAGATATCTGCCTTCTTTCCTCTTGTTACTGTGACATCACCTTAACATTAATTGATTTCGTAGATCTTCAATCCTAGTGTTAGGAATGGAAAATTGATTTTAACACGGAACATAATTTTGTGGAGGTTTTCCCATTAAAATCATTACGGGACGGAAATGCGTAATGCAAAGAAAAAAGTATGGTCTTCAATGCCTAAGCTGTCTTCTGCAGTGCAAAGCATTCTTGTAATGTACAATTAATAATAATAATAATAATAATAATAATAATAATAATAATAATGATAATATTGATAATATTAATAATAATAATAAATTTTACTACTATTAATAAAAATACTTTCGCTACCGTATTCGTATCTCAGTATTGCAGTTTTTTTACTGAGATACCGTATTCGTATCTCAGTATTGCAAAAATTATAATAATTACAATAAAAATAAAAATAATTAACAGAAATAATAGCACAAAGAATTAAATTATTTTTAAAGTTATTAACAAATAATAAATAATATTAATAATAGTAATATAAATAGTGATTATAATAGGCATTAATAATAACGATTCCGCATATTAAAAAAATTATCAGTTTATCATTTTAGTATAAATTTTCCGTTAATTATTTATTTATATTTTATTTATTGACCTTTATTGTCATTTATTCTAATTTTTTTCAAATATTTTATTTTTTTAACTAATTTCCTCTCGTCGGAAATTTCCAGTCTATCAATGCATATTCATTTTCTTTATTCCATATTTTTCTCCATTTCTTTTTCTGTCTCTTACATTAGCGAGTCTCTCCCTTTACGGTTTAATTGATCGCTGTCCCATTATTCAAAATAGGCTAGCTGAGAAAAATATAAGGGGATGGTGGACCTTTCAAAACGATTTTTGAAATTTTTACCACAGAGATATGAAATTTTGTATATATATTCATTAAAGTATAATAATATTAAACACCTTATAAAATTTTATAAATATTTTTAAAAAAATATTTTATAATTAAAAAATTTAAATTTAATTACCCTTCTTTAAAATGCTCCTTGCGACTCAATTTTAAACTTTTCCCCTTAATTTTGCATTTATATTGCTTATAAATACTTTCTGAGGAAAGTTATGTATTTTTTTGTACTTTCGTTGAATAGTTAATTTTTAGAAAATATTTTTATGCTTGTACTCTGATTTTTCACGAAATTTTTGTACTTTTCTACACTAAAGTTAAACTTTTATAACCTAAATGACCTCGAATCCTAAAATGGATACATAACTTTTTTTTGAGGTATTACAGGAATCTTTATTATAAATTTCATAAAATTTCGTCAAAAATTATGACGCCAGGAGCATTTTAAAGACTTGCAAATCTGGAAATTTCTCATTATGAGAAAAAGTCATTTAAAAGATAATTTTTTATCTACCTTTAATACTTACTACTCTAAAGCCACCAATTATCGATTTTTCTTTCCACTACACATTTTAAATGCATTTCATTCCAATATTTACATGTTTTTAAAATATTAATACACCCCCAAAAAAATTCCAATTTTTGCTAGATTTTTGGTAATTTGAAAGTCCACCATCCCCTTAAAAAGACATACATTTAAGTTATTCTGCAGATTTAAAATGAAAAACATATCAGTATACCATATTAGGTTTATCTTAGTATAATTTTTCCATTATTTATTTATTTTCAATTACCATTATTTATTTTAATTTTTTTCCTTATACAATAACCACCGCTTATAGTGATCAGTGGTTATAAGAATCAACCGTTTATAAGAATCAATATCGCGAAAACAAAAACAAATGTAATATTTCCATGTTAAAATTTTCGCTTTAAAGAATCAACCCACCGGTTTTAAGAATCAGTTTACACTCTTCGCTTTCCTTTCATTTTTCCAAAAAAGCCACTTAAACCCTCAAAAGGCACGAAGTTCTTTCTTTCTTTTTTTAAAAGAAAGATTGATAAGATGGGATGGAATATAGTCGTAAAATTCATCCCTTTCTTTGTTAGATATAACATAATAGTTTTCCCTAAAACGCTTTAGCACAACACTGTCCTATTAGCTTGACCCAGGGGCATCTTTACCCGTCCGGGTCCCATTTCACTTTTCTCCACTGACAAACAAAAATAGGGACTCTTTTTTCCCACCTCCTACATCCTGATAGCCGCTTCCTGGACCCCGAAACACATAAATCTTCGGCGAAGTGTCCACTATCACTTAGGCAAACGTGACATTAGTAGATTCAGCACGTTATAAAATCGTGAAACGTAAGCTAAAAGGTGAATCTTCGTCTCAGACTATTAGTATTGAAAGAGATATAAACAGACTCCTGAAAACTTCATTACGTCAAACTACCATAGAAAACTTTTTT